>JAGPOW010000229.1:13704278-13741132 GCA_030014935.1 Caiman crocodilus | reverse complement strand
TATTTCCTTTAACTGTTTGTTAATGCTTTGGGTAATGAAGTTCTACAATCCACCTAGCTCCCACTGCACTATTATCAGACTATTGAAAAATAGGCAGTAAGAAGAGGAGAAACTATTCCTTTGAGATGTCAGACTTGCTAGCAGATTCAGAAAACATTTGATCTAAATTATTGTTTGCAAAGCATCCTAACTTAGACAGATTTTAATAACCATCTCACGTAAGCGCACCTCGTTTTGGAGGCACTGTGCAGACAATCACGTTTTGTTTCATGAATCTGGTTAAGAGACATACATTTACCTATAATGACTCTAGTGCTAATGATGTACTATCTTTTAACTACGTTGACTATATTTTGTCTAGTTTGTTGTGTTTTTTTAACTTGAAAAGCAAACTAGCAAATTAGGGCACATTCCTATAGTTATATTTGTGATTGCTTTCATCTTGAACTGAATAATATAGCACTTGCCCCTAGCATATTAGTAATGCTTTTCTACAGGAGGAAAAAATCTGTGAGGATGTGCTACACTATCTGCACCCCACTTTTCAAAATCCTAAATCAGCCCAGGCTGCTGTGATAAAGCCACTGACTCAAGCAGGCAAGAGCCTACCCTCATACAAGAGGTAATGGAAAGGGTCAAATTCTGTGGCTAGATAATTATACATGGAGTGCCCCATATCTGCCACAGGTGCCTTGCATATGCAACAAAGGATGGCATTGTCTGAAAACATGTACCAAAGGTAATGCAGCTAACCTGAACTAAGGAATATCTTCTCCTTTTTTACCACTTACGCTTTGCTACAGAAGACAAAGGAAGATAGGGACTTTTGATTTTTGTAAAACTTTATTATATCAATACTGAAAACAAGTGATGAACGTGAAAAAGTATGTGGCCCTTTCATGGGCTAAGCATGAATAGGATGCAATACGCCCTGCTTTGCCTGGGACAGTCCCATATTTTGTAGGCCAGTTCCGGCTGGTTGGTAAATATTAAACAGAAGGCCCTGAACTGCAAGGGCGTGGGAACAGTGTGGCAGGGAGGCAGAGGAGTATGATGGAAGAGGAAGCTTGAAGCTGGAATAAGGGGAAGAGAGAGCAGTGTGCACATAGACCCTGTCTACCTACACAGAGGAGTGGAACTGGAGAAAGGTAATGTGAATGTAACTGAAAATTCAGCGTAACAGCAGGTGGAGCAGGGGGGCAGTCTGCAGAGCTCTGCTGAATGTTAATTTTTTTGGAAGTCAGTGGGATAACAAGGCATCTTGATTGGCATCCTTTGCTGCAAGGATTTTATATGGCCACAGTAGGCTTTGTAAGTTGATGTTGTAAACCTTATGATGTTGAACAAGCCTTCACCTAGTTTGGTTTGAAGATAAATGCCTTCATTGCTGTCCTTGAACACATGAAGAAGCAGGAATGAAAAGTAGATGTTAAAGAACATGGGGGTAAGAAACAGGGGGTAACGCCCCTGTTTCACCCCATTGTTGATGTCAAAGGCATTTGATTCTTTGTTTTCAAACAGTACCATTGCCTTCATACCTTTATGTAATGAGCAAATGATGTTCAACAGTTTGTGGGGGGGACAATCCTATTTTTTCAAAACAGTAAAAAAGCCTTCTTTGTTGATCGTCTCTAAAAATCTTTGTCAGATCAATGAAGGCTACGTAGTGGGGTATTCATTTTTCTCAATGCTTCCCTTGTTGCTGCATGACAAAAAAATATCATTGTCATTGGTGGAGCATCCTGAGCAAAAACTGTCTTGACTTTCAGGACAGATTCCTTCACCTAGAGATGGCAGCCTAAGGAGAATAATGCGAGTTACACCTTTTCCACTGAGGGTCCACAGAGAGATACATCTATGGTTGTCACAGACTTTACTGTCCCCTTGTTTTTGTCTGTCTGTACAAAACTGCTTCCCTTTTCCAACAGAGTAGTATAACTTCATGGAGTTTTCAAAGGAATTTCTCATTGGCTCATATGTAGATTTCCGCAGGCAAGCAGTTGTTGCCCGATGCCTTGTTCCTAAGAATTAATTTAATGGCTTTCTGCAAATTTTCTAATGCAGGCTTGCTGTCCCAATCCATCATGACTTCAAACTGTGGTAATCCTTCAAGGTTTTGGTGCCTGATTTAATTTTCAATAGAGTATAGAATTCCATAATGTTTAATCCAATGCTTGAGTTGTTTTTATCAGTGATGACATTTCCTCTTAATTCTTTCAGTGGAGCTTTTTTCTTTCTGACTGGATCAACTGCTCATTTGATGCTTTCATATATTCTGTGGTTATCATCTTCATCAGCTGTTTTATGGATATCATAGAGTTTTGCTTGAATTCTATAGAACCAACTACTCCCTCTTTCTGACTTGCCTTCTTTTGGATGTTGCAACATAGTGGTCTTTTATACAAACTGCTCTGCCACAAGTAGCCCCACCACATTTCCACCAGCTTCTTCAGTCAGATGCAGTTGATGGTCATTTGCTAATCACCATCTAGGCCAGACTAGAACTCCTGTGCTATTGGTGCCACCCTTTCCATGATGCTGAGGGGCTGGGGTGGAACGTGCTTCATAGCAGATAACTGTTGATTGTTGATACTTTTGTCCCATTTTATATCAGGTCATTCAGTTGTGAAATGTCTTTGGGAAGTGTTGGGACAAATGTATGCATGATCCCTTCTTTGTTTTCTTGTCCCAATGCCTGGGGCAGCAGGAGTATCTTTGGTTTCAGCAAAAATGTGGTTGTGAATAGTGGTGCCCAAATAAGTTTTGTTGCCTTGACCATGCACTCCAGCTGCTTGGGTGCCAACTCTTTGGGCCAGACAGTTTGGTGCTCAATAACTCCCAGTCACAGGGCACACCCTCCAACACACCTGTCACATCTTATCTTTTAAGAAAGAGGGAGGGTCCTTGGTCATTTGTGGTTGCCCCCACCAGTAGGTCAAGTTGCTGGTCCTCAGGGCTCCTCCTCCCCTTTATACCCCTTCCACATGCCAACTGGTTCTTACAGAGTAACCAGGCTACAGTCCTTTTCCTGGGATGCCTGGGAAAAATCAGAGTCACTGCTTCAGTGCTCCTCTGAATGAAGCGATGCTCTCTGGGGTTTCTCCTCATTGAGCCACGCTTGCTGTCCAGCAAGGTTAGGGCCCCTCCAGCCGGAGACTCCTCCTAGCCTCCAATCTGGTGATCAACCTTCTGCCCTACTCATTTCACCGCTGCCAGGGCTTGGCTGTAGCTGGGCTCTGTGCTCCATCCTCCAGGCTCCTGAGGCTCACCCTTCTGTTGGCATGGGGTTCGCTCCAATCCATACCCAGCAAAAAGTGATGAATCAGGGTGGCCACAGTGTTTGTGGTTCTGCTGTCTGCACCACCACCAATCCTGCAGGTAAGTATTCAGGTGTGTAGGTCCCTGCACACATATGCCTGACCTTTGACTTCTGGCAGGACTGTCCCTGGGGACCTTGCTATTCTGGCTTCACTCACCGAAGTGAACTCGCTGTGACAGTCGTGCACTTCCTTCGGTCTGAACATAATTTACACTTTGTACTGTTGGCTGTAATGAAGAGAAAAACAAACAAGTTAGAGAAAAGTAGGCTAAACAAATACCACAAGGTGGAAAGTCACTGGCTTAACAGCTGAAAGCAAGGAGCAATTTTAAATGTATCCATGTGAGAATGTCAGGAGTCCTGCAGGGGCCCGGAGTGGTTCAACGTGTTAATTTCTGACTTGGATGCTGCAATAAATTGCATCCCGAGAAAATTTAAAGAAGGTACAAATCTAGGTGGGATTGAAAACACAATGAAGGACAGGGTCATGATGCAGAAGGGCCCTGGTAGCCTGAAAAGCTAGGTTAGAGCCAACACGATGAAGATCAATGCTGACAAATGCAAGGTGCTGTCCCTTGGGCAGAAGAATCAAAAACATAAGAAAACAGGTGAGACATAGCTAGATGGCAGATGCACTGAGAAAGATCTGGGAATCTTGGTAGATGACAGACTGGATAGGAGTCTGCAGTGCGATGCAGCTCCACAAAAGGCAAATAGAATTTGGGCTGTATCAACAAAAGCACTAGATGAAAGAGATGGGAGGTGAAAGTGTTTCTCCACTCCAGCACTGGTTAGGCCTCATCTAAACTGTAGCATGCAGTTTTGGACTCCACAGTTTCAAAAGGATGTGGAGAAGTTAGAGAGGGTCGAGAGGCAAAGGAAAAAAAATGATAAAGGCTTTGAAAGGCAACTTATACAAGGAGAGGCTGGGGGCCTGTGTCAATTCCCTTTGAAAAGAGCCCATTAGACTAGGAAGCCTAAGCATAGTGCCCCACAGACTAGACCTAGCCCTTAGCAGCAAAGCTCCCATAGTCCCCCATTAAGGGGAGGAGAAAACAAAGTGAAGCTTCCCTTTTCAAACTTCCTATAAAGAAAATGTCCACTTTCAACTGCGGGGGGAGGTTGTGATCTGAGGGGGCAGGGATGGTGGGGCAACAGGTTAGGTAGGTATTCCCTGCACTTACCCCAAGTGCCACTCCAATCCCCTTTCCTTGCTTGAACTGCTGCTCTGGTTTCTCCTCCCACCCTCTCCTTCCTGCCTGCTCTGCAGCTCTGCTCTACCTGCTGCTGAGCTGGCCATCCCCTCCCCAATTTGCTGTATGCCACACGCAAAGGCTCCATCTGCCACTTGTGGCACCCACGCCTCAGGTTGGGTATCCCTGTTCTAATCTGTTTCCATCACCACATCCTATGCTGCTACCTCTCCATCACTTCAGAACCCTGCTGATATTTCTCTATTGCTTTGTCCCCATTTCTCCCCATTGCTGCCTCATACCCATGCTCCTCATACTCCAGAGGCTCATCTCCTTGCTCCTCGTACTCCAGAGGCTCATCTCCTTGCTTCTCACACTCCATACACTCAACTCATTGCTCCTCATACTCTATGCACTCCTCTCCTCGCACTGTATACAGTCATCTCGCCCCTCACACTTCATACACTCCTCTCATTGCTCCTAGCACTGCATACGCTCATCTCCTTGCTCCTCCCAATCCATTCGCTCATCTCCTTGCTCCTCCCAATCCATTCGCTCATCTCCTTGCTCCTCCCAATCCATTCGCTCATCTCCTTGCTCCTCCCAATCCATTTGCTCATCCATAATCATTTTCACACCAACTGAAAACTTCTGGCACACTATCACTGCTCTTGTGAGGGCAGAGGAAAGCAGAAGTAAAACAGGGAGGGGAAGGTGAAGAGGACCCAACATTTATCATGTCAAAGTCTTTGTGATGTCACCATCACACTGCCCAATAGCTTGAGGCCCTCTCCAAGGCCCTGATGATGTCACAGTGGAACACAGCTTGCAGGACTGATGTCCTGACCCTCACCAGCCCAGCCAAAACTTGCAAGCATTTCCCCCTGAATGTGCTGGATCAACCCATTCAAGCACTCATGATTCTGGGCACCAATCAGGTGATGCATTAATATAGCAGAGGCTTTTGCCTAGATGACCCTGACTTGTACAGCTTTGTATATTAGGAGGTCAGAAGGGGCCTGAGGATGAAAGCCAAAGTTCAACCCAATGCATTTAGCAACTAGTGCATGTTTTAAATATTGAGGGTGATTGACCACTGGAAGCAGCAAACCATTGGAAGCAGCAGTGATGAATTCTTCATTGCTTACTATCTTATTACGAAGATCAGTGTTTTTGTGAAAAATGCGTCTTAGGCAAGCACAGGTAACTGAACCCATGACAAGAACAATAGTTGAAAGTGTAGTCCCCACTGGAAGTCAGACTAAATGATCTCACAAACCCTTCAGGCCATAAGCTCGATAGGTCTGTTGTCCAAGTCCTGTGATTTCTTAGTGCTGCTAAGTCAAAGAAGATTCATTTCAGATCATGCCCCGGGTCCTCCTCCTTGCTCATTCAGTCCAACACATTCATTCCCAAGACACACGGAATATTCTAAATGCCCCCAGATCACCCTGCCTTGATCATGCAAACCCAGAGAAAAACGGAGGCAAATCTTCCTTAGAGGAAAACGCCATGGCACTTTGGTTCTCCACTCATGTACAGTAGAAGTATGGAGTGACCAGGGCTGTAGTTGGGGCCTGGTGCCTAATGCCTTAGCAATGGCTAGGTCCTCACACTCTGGTCTCAAGAGAGATTCTGGATTTGGTACTTCAAGGCCCAGCAATAGTTTGGGCCTGACTTTTGCAGCTGTCTGAGCATGGTGCCTTGGTGTTTAGCCACTGCAGGGGCCTGACTCCTCAGGCCTTAGTACAAGGTTAGGCCAGGCCACTTGTTCCTTAGTAACAGTATGGGGCTGCAGCCTTAGCAACTGTATGGCCTGGCACCTGAGGCCTTGGTAGAAATCAGGGCCTGAAGTCCTCTGGCCTTAACAAGGAGTATTGCACTTTCCCAGAATTGGAAGTGCTTCTTCATTGGCTGCCTTGGACACTAGCCTATAGGGTTGAAAGCTCCTTTCTGTCTCTGTTGTATCTGGTTCCCATACTTGACTTTGTACAAGGGATATCACTTGATACAGGCTGAGGAGGCATGATCATAGGCTTGCTTCGCTTGATCATAGACTGGATGTTACCCTCACTGCTCACAAAAAAAAATCACATCACCAGCATATACTCTCAACTTAACTGGGGGATAGTAGCTGGGGCTGTGGCCAATGCAGGCCCATCAGGCCCACTGCTGTAGCACATGTAGCTCTGTAGTTCAGGCATAGAGCACTGCAGAGAGAGAGAACAGCTATGTCAGTCATCCCTGCATGCTGGGAATGGGACATATAACCTCTCTGTTTACTTTCAGAATCCGAGAGAAGTTCCAGTACAAGAGCCAGATGGTATGAAATAAAAGTTGTGGCTGACCTTATCAAAGGCCTGTTCTTGATTTGGGAAGGCAAAGTTGTTGTTCAAGCCAAAGAGCTTCACGGTGGTAGGTAACATAGCCAAAACAGGTTGTCCTGGCAGGTATGGAGTAGGTCAGTTTGGGGCCTATGACAGAGGCCATGACCATTTTGAGATGGTTGGCCAGGGCATTGGTCCTGTACAGGAGCAATAGCAGTTGCCAGTTCTTACTGTTACCAAGATTCCCTTTCTTGGGCAGCAGTGTGATGGCTGCTCACCAGCAGCTGACCGGAAGGCTCCTATGTTTGAAGATCTCCTGGAAGATAAGCAGGGGGTCTGGGCTCAGGAAGGGCCAAAACATCTTGGAGAATTTGATGGGTAATCAGTCAAGGCCTGGCGCGTTCCCCATGGCAAGGTCTTCAAATAGCAGCAGTCAGTTTTGTCCAGGAACAGCTCTGAGCTCTTCCGCCTCAGACATGGAGAGTTTGGGGAGGCCTTCATGCAACTGTTGTATGGCCTCTGGGCAGGTAGCCCCAACTCTAAACAGCTCCTTGTAGAGGCTAACAGCACACTCTCAGATCTTGCTAGGATCTGCAAGCACCTGATCCCACCGGGTTGTACAGTGACCGATGATTTCTTATCTTGTACACTTTTTCTTCAGGTTGAAAAAGACCCGAGTCACAGCATCAGGCTCTGTGAGTTCTTGGAAGCAGGTTCAAGTTCTTGTACCCTGGGTCAAATCCTCTACCAGTTCTCTCAAGCACATTTCCTGGAGATTGAGGCTCTCATACAGGCTGTGGTCATTATCAGCATCCCTCAAAGTAGCCTCAAGCTCCACAATATCTTCTTCAAGTTCTTGCATATTCAGTGGTGGTCTTGGATTGCCTTGTTTATTCTGTTGGCAGAAAAGACCCGAGGCATGGCATCAATGTCTGTGAGTTCTTGGAAACAGGTTCAAGTTCTTGCACCCTGGGTCAAACCCTCTACCAGTTGCCTGCGTATGTCCTTAGATGGACACAGCTACAAACAAGAACCCTGTACCTGCTTAGGGACTTGTTAAAGCACAGTTAACCCTTAAATGGCATGTGAATTGTGAATGAAGACAACTCTGTGTCCCAAAACCAAAGTTCCACTTCAATGCAGACAACTCAGCATCTTAAAATCCAACAGCTTGGACAACTCAGTTGTCTGACATTGAGTTGTCTGTATTTTGAATTTAGAACACCAAGTGTCTTAAAATCAAAGTCTGGAACAACTCAGTTTCCTCAAATCAAAGTCTATCAAAGAGTAAAAGATCAGGCCCCTCTGATGGGCTGGGGTGGGTTGAGGGGAGGGAGAGGAATTATTACACCTTTAGCAGCCAAATGATATGCTGGTATGAGGCTTGAATGTATTGGACACAACGTTTCTAATCAAACACTGTAGTTTGCAGATCTCTGGGGATTCTAAAGCTCCGTGACTAAATTATAATTTTAATTTTCACACTTGTTACTATTGCTATTATTGTTATTTCAGAAATGCTTTAAGTTCTAGCAACAACAACTTTAGAAGAAACTGTTGTTAGAAAGGAAATGCTCAATGGACTTTTAATAGACCGAACATCTCTAGTTCAAACTTCAGGAAGCATATATATATAACTACTATTACTACTAATAATAAAATCTGTTGTCAGTTCTCTAATACTTTTGGATCCTATTCCATCTCTGACTGTTACAACCAATTATTATAGCAAATGAAGGTCCCTCTCCATTTCTTCTAGTATATTTCTTTATAGCTCATAATATCAAATTGTTTTCAAGGCTTTTGTAGACATTGGTAGATTTCCATTGATTCCATGCTTTCACTGATAGGACTTATATAATTAAAGGAAATGTCTTGCCTTTTGATGTATGTGCTTATGCAAATAGGCCAATCATTCCCTTCTGCTTGTTTAGTGTTGCTTGGTGTTTTTATAGGGTGGTAGAATGTGGAGTTAGTGTGGGTCACATTACTTAGATTATCACTGCTTTGGATGCATTTGGTTTTTGTTTTCAAACATTTTTAATCAAATATGATATCTATAGTAAGGTAATCATATAGGAGCTATAACCCTATGGATGGGACAGCAGTGTCTTTGCCAACTGTTTGAATGTCCCTGTGATTTTCTGCAGTGAGCCAGTTGAGACATAGTATGCATTGAATTAAGATCCAGGGCACTTGGGTTCTATTATCAGCTCTTATTCACTTTGTGACCTTCTGAAAGTCACTTTCCATCTCTGGGCCTCAGTTTTCCTGGTAAAATGGGAAGAATAATTCACTTGTTAAAGTGGTTTGAGAGGGAGAGAAGAAGAAAATGCTACAGAAGACTGAAGAGTTTTATTTTGAATGACCTACTCATAAACGGTTCATTCACTTTGTATGTATTACACGCACACATACACACACACTTCTTAGCAAACTAAATAGGGTGCTATATATTAGTATAGATGAATAAACCTTAATAATCATTCAGTCTCCCAAGCATTGAAATAAAAGCTCAACAGTGCACACCAGATCTTCACATTAGTTTCCACTGCACTCCATTACTCCATCTTTCTGACCTTCCAGGAATCTGTAATGCTATCTAGCCATGGGTTACTATGGTTTCTCTCTCCTCTCTGATTATCCTAGATGTTCCAGGGCATGAGGATTTTCCCTTTTTTGTTGTGATTTTTTTTTGGGGGGGGAAGGAGGGTTGTTCTAATCTTCCCAGTCATATCTGGGACTTTTTGTACAGATCAATAGTCCATCTCTTCTAGGATCACAGCCTATCTTCAGCACTTCAAAATGTACCTGAGTAATTGTGTAACACTATACAATAATAGTAATCTTTTTCCTGAACCTAAATGGCAATTATTCTGTTTTGCACAAGTCAAGGTACTGCAGTACAGATGCATTTACACAAGATAAAATAAGAGTGATTAACTGCAAAAATGTTTTTATTTATATTAGGACTTAACATGTTCTATACATATTGCTAAGCTTTAGCCTGCAATGTGATATAGAAATGAATTCTACATTGCTGTTACCTGAAAGAATAAAAGAGTAGTTTTATTTAAATGATGTATGTGTATAGGTGTTTCTGCCACTTTTCCTGGAGGCATCTTTCACAATCATGTAGACATTTCACTAAACCAACACAATGTCTCCTGCGAATTCTTCTGCTCTATTTGGCACTAGTGAGGTCTCACATGGAGGACTGTATTCAGTTTTGGTTCCTCAAACTTCCTAATCTATGGACAGATTGGAAAGAGTCCAGTAGAAAACAATAAACATGACTAGAGGCCTGGGAAGCATGATTTATAAGGAAAAGCTGAAAAAATGAGGATTATTAATGTGGAGAAGAGAAGACTGAAGGAGAATTTGTCAGTCTTCAAATACCTGAGGTGTTATTACAGAAAATAGAAACAGACTGTTCCCTGTACTTGTAGAGTACAAGATTATGAGCAATGGCCTCAAACTCTAGCAGAAGAAATTTATATTGAAGGTTAGGAGGGATTTTCTGACTATGAGGGTAGTCAGGCTGTGGAACAAGCTTAATTAGTTATTCCCATAATTGTCTTCAAATGTTTACATTTGTTTATGCACCACCTCAGATAACTTGCATGCTATATCATTAAAAAGGAACAGATACCTAGACAAATGGAAGCTCCACCCCTGGAAATTTTCAAAAGCAGGTTAGACGGACACTTGGTTGGGATGGTGTAGTCAGGGATCATCACCTACTTTAAAAGCAAGCAAATTAAGAATATGTGCTTTATAGAATAATTGAATCTGAAATGTATAAACTTTTGTGAGCTACAGCTCACTTCATCAGATACTCTAAAAGGCTATGCAGAGAATAGACCATTAAGTAGAAGTAGGCATTTAGATACAAAAGACAGGGAATTGAGACATACCATAAGAAATTTATTGAAAATATGTCCAGTCCAACCTACAAAAATCTCTGACAATATGCCGTTAATCTGTCCCTCACGTGCAACAGATTTCCAAGGGCCTCAGCTTCCCATAAGAAAGCAACCAATATAGGCAAGACCAAAGAAAAACTGCAGTTTGCCTTGAAATAAGAACACTCCAGATCTCTTACGTGAACTGAAGTTTATATTATCATTTCATACCATGCCCCGATCAGACACACAGTGCTATGCTATTAGATGGGCGTAATAGTCTGTAGAGATTTTTCCAGTTTTTTTAAGTGATTTTGAAGATAAACAACAAAGAACCTCTAACATCCTTGCAGACAAGATGTTGTGACTGTCCTTCCAGTAAGGAGAGCCAATATTTATAATACTTCTCAGTGAAGAGAGCCAATACTTTCAGTGGGTAGCCAGATTTTCAGTGTGACTGTTTGCTGTGAATTTTATTTCCAAGGGTGCAGTTTTTCCACAGTTTTTTGAAGCTGTAAATACTGCTGGATGGTTTGCAAACCCTTACCCTGAATTTACAAAATATCAAGGTTCAGTTGTCACTCATAATTTAGGAAATTTTGCAAAAATTCCTACTGTTGTTATCACAGTTGAGTTCAACAGGTGTTTCTGATATAATCAACATGCCACAACTAGGTTGTCATGTACTAGCGGCAACATAGCTTCACATCATCTAAGCTCTAAGCAGGTCTAATTAACATGATGCCTGGCAATCCTTTTACTTAAAGATTCTCAGTGCTATTAACAATAATGAAGAGAGCAAGTGAGGGCTGGTTTAACTTTGTAGATAAACTGTATAATGTGATTGATTATATATAACATTAGACAGCTCTTTCTTGTAAATCACTGGCATTTCTTGTTAAGCTTGTCATTGCCTAACATTACTTTACTAATAATCGTCTGACACCCTCAAAATTCCAGTCTTTGTTCTCACTTAGCGACTGTAACTAGGGTGCATAAATTGTTTTAAGGCAGACAAGGTTTTTGGATAAATGTGCTGAGTTTGGCTCCTTTCTTGTTCATGTTGTGAAGTTTCCATTTCAATTGGCAATATGTCCTTCGACCAAAACGGCTATAACCAACACCCCCTAAAGTGTTTTAAAGGAGATTTGTCAGGCCATATTTAAACTTTTCAGTTCTACATTTTTTTTCAGTTCAGTGTAAAAAAGGACTTCTAAAAATTACAGTTATTTCATAATGGCAAGGTAAGTGTTCATTTCTTATACAAAAAGGAAAATTTTAGCTAGTAATGTAATGGTTTATTTTTCACTAAACAGGAATCATTTCCTTTTACCTTCAGTTCCACCCCTCTACCTCGACACACAACTGGCAACCAGCTAAACATTTCAAGTTTCTGTGAAAATCCATTCTGGGGATGGTTGAAGTGAAAAATAGGCTTTTCTGAACTTTGTTCAAAAAAGGAAATGCTTCAGAAAAAAAACAACCCCAAACCTCTTACTCAGATCAGAAACAGTTATAATTGTGCTTTATATCGCTGAAATGAGGATAGAGATCATCTTGTTTTTCTTCCCCCCACCCGTTTAAAAACTTAAAAAGAAAAAGTGTTGCCTTTTCCTCTCCTCTTTTATTTTAAACCCAAATTTTCAGAGACATCTAAAAATGCATCTTATATTTATCATATTCTGTTGTGGTCTCTAAAGATTTACCAGTCTCTTTAAAATTAGGTTCTCAAACTCACCCTTTTCTAGTATGTATTAGAGACTTAATCTTTTAAGACCAGGGGAGATGAATTAAATGCTGCATCTCTAGTAGTGCAGTAGTGCTTATTGGTACACATACTGTCTTGAATTTCCCTCAAATAAACCAATTTTTCTTGGTGGATGGTATGTTATATATGTTCTACTGCATAGTTTTCTTCTAATTATTTCTTCTCCTGTCTCAAACCTGCACTTCATAAATGTAATCTTTACTTTTGAGTCCCAATTAAAAGAGGGCTTAAAAGTAGGATGCAAAGGTGAGAGTAATTTAAACTATTACAAGAAAAATAGTAGTTATGTCTGTGTATCTACTAGCATCTTGCCAAAGTTTCTACTGCTATCCAGTTTCTGTAATTGAGATTTGCATCTAACAGATTGACATCAATGATGATCAGTTAGCCACATTTCATTTCACTTTGCTTTTTCAGTTTGGAGAGCAGCTGTTTGTTAAATCAGGATGGCTTTCATTTTAGACTATGGGAAAACAGCAAACCACAACACCAAATATATTTCTCCATGAAAGGGGAATGTAAAAGACTAAACACATTTTTCAAAATTTTAAACAAATGCCTTGGGACACCAGCTGTGACTTAGCATAGACATACCCTTCAGTGTATGTTTGAGACACATATACCTTTCAGTGAAAATATGTCTTCAGTAACCACAAGGTGCCATGGTATACTTGAAATTTCCATTATAGCATATTCTTATGGAACTATTGAGATAACTAAAAATCAAACACTGTTTTTTTCTTTTTTTCTTTTCTTGGACCCTTGGAAAACAATTGCCTATTTTTAGTAGCCTACAGGTAGGAAATGCAGATGGGTCACCATATAGTTTGCAGCAAAAGCAAACTGGGCTTCAGCATATGGGTTCTGAGATATTGTGCCTTCCCTCAACACTTCACTGGTGGGGGAGGGAGATGTAGCAGTGCAGATAAAATGGAGATGTACCTGGGAAATTAGATGCCTGGCGGGTTGCAGTGTGTCAGAATTCCAATGTCTATATTGAATCCATGACTTTCTGTACCTAGGAGGTTGATGAAGGGGCGTTCATAACCTTGTCTGTGAAAAGTGGTTTGAAAATTCAACCAAGCAGTGAACCTCATCACTAAAGCCAACTTCCTACACCCCAAAACACATTGAATGGATCCAGCCATGCCATGACAGGACATGCACAACCTGCCAACAATATCTCCAGTATGAAGATATCTTCACAATGCAATACATATCTCCATCAAGGCACCATGTGCCCTAATGGAATATATGTGGAGACACCAAGCAACAACTGTGCACCAAAATAAGTGCACACCAAAAATGTATCAAAGACAACAGAACACTACCTGTCTCCAATCTGTCAGACCTGATCCTCAAAGGGAATTTACAAACCACTTTTCACAGATGAGCCTATGAACTGTTTTTCAACAACCTCATTATCTTAATAGATTTAAGTATTGCTGTGCCAACACAATATTTCTTTTTTTGGCAGTGATGGGTGTTGAAATTCCATTTAACTCATCTTTCAATTGAAGATCATAATTTCAGAAGGCTTTTTCTGACAGACTTTAACTCCCACTTCTCCCAGCAATTCAGGCAATTTTGTATCAAGGAAAATGTGTGTCATCAGCTGCCTATATACATGCTGGTTTGAATCACATGGATTAAGCTATCCCACCACGTTTCAAAATGGCCAGAGGGGTACTTTAAGTAGTTACAGTGTCCCATGAACATTTTGAAATGTGGGGTGTGTGAGGCATAATACATGTGACTGTGAGCTGTTTTAATTAGAGTAGCTACACAATTGTATAGGCAGCTAATAAGTCTATAGCCCTACTAGCTCATAAAACCATGTCCCATGACTCTAGGGTACATCTTAAACACAGATAGGTTCTCTCTCCTCTGCTATTAGTCAAAAGTTGTTTCACAGCCTTATTCCTAAAGTGTTCACAAACTGTCTAATTTCTAAGCTAAATTTATTTATGACTAATTATAACACTTTATTTTAAATCTTCTTCCTTTCTGGTTCCCTAAAAAGCAGGCAGACTAGCCCTGAGTGACCCTGTAGCCTCTTGCTTATGCATTCTTCTAATACATCACTTTTCCCTGACCTACATATAAGCATCTGTTTTCATGTGGGGTTAGCAACCCTTTCAGAGAAGCAGGCCAAAATTAATACAGTTTAGTCCAAGCAGGCCAGCACTTCCAATCCAGCTCTCTCTCCCTGATGTTGTTTCTGAAAAAAAATGTTACTGACTGCAAAATCCCCTACCATTTTAATACTGCAGAATTGTCACACTGCCAAAACACTGCTGGTATCTGAGCTTTACAGCCCAGATTAAATCATTTTCCAGGCAGGATACAGCCCATAGGTCATTGATTGTTGATCACTTGTTTAGAAAGTCAAAAATAATATCAGTCAATCTAAGAGATGTTTTTGTGGGAGGCAATCTATATAACAGACAGAATAAGTATCCCTTTATATCCCTACGTCATTCAGTATAGACTCAGATTTGATTTCTCCACTTCCACTACTTGTTTCATTTACACCTATCATTTACAAGCAAGGAGAGTACACCAATGAAACCTCCAATTTGAATTTGGGGTGAAAGACTGTTCCATGGGCTTTCTGTAGAGACTATGGTTCAATGTATTGACAAATGAACAATTACAGCAAATTTAAAAAGGGGAAAAACTTACCATGAAGCAGCTGACCCATGGGATTCTCAGTGTGGCCATTTCTGCCCTCCACAAGGTAAACTACTGTAACTAACTTGGTTGATGAAGGCTTACTTCCTCTTTAGTAAGTATTTTGGAGTATCAGTTATTCCAAAGTAACTTCCTGTCCCCTATTAATTCACTGTAATGAGCATGTTTTGCCACATTCTCAGTGAATAATATTACTGCATCTAAAACTTAAATGTTCCAGAGTAGATAAGGTATTTAAATATCAATTCAAGTAATATAGTGTGAATAATTTATTTTTGATCACCTTGTAATTGGATTTCTTTTTCTGATGATTCCAATTTTCTTTCTACTTGATGAAAACCAAAAGGAAAAATAATCAACCTGTTTTACCCTAAATGGCATTTTACCTTTTAAAAGTATGATTAGGATAGAAATCTCTAAAATAAATGTTACTGAATAATTTTTTAAAATCTTAGCTTTTAACTTTTCTGTTTTTTCAGCCAAAATTTTAACAAATACACATTTGCAAATTGTTTTAATAAAACTAAATAAGCAATTTTTTCATTCAAAATTTTAAAAATCTTGAAATATTTTGCTCCTCTAGTCAGCACCATTCTTTGCAACCTTTCTGCATAGCCTGTTTTCCTACAGGCTAAATGGTGGTGGGAGCTACAGCATAACAGTTTCAATAATGAATCATCTCTTGTCTGTTCCCCAGACACCTTCAGTCATGATAATCTAATCAGTTGTTCAAATTAACCTACATACCACAGTTCCATATATAATTAACCCTTTCATTTATGTGGGAAAAGATCTTTGCAAATTAAATCTCTAGCATATTATAATAACCTTTTCCTGTTACTTTTGAGCTCAGTGGGGACAATTTTGATTTTCAGGCTTTCCATCCTGTCTGTCTTCTGTAAAGATTTTGGTTTTCATTTTTAAAAACATGTATCCCCATAGTCAGGTAATTGATACAGATGATTATAAAATTGTATTATAAGAATTGAAGGTACATGTATTTACTTACTCAAAAGGAAGGAGAAGCAACAAAATCAATCCAAGTTCACTGTAATTCAGAATTATGAGAAGCACTTTATCAACTGAATTTGTCATTTAAAATCCACATAGTTTGAAGAAGGATGGCTGGAAAACACTTATATTGATGTAGGATCCAAATAAAAAAAAGCGTTATCCAATGACTTTTCCATCAGTATTGGGGATCAGATCCTATTGTAGGTGGATATAGGCATCCAATTGTGATTCTAGTTCACCCTGTTATACCCTATGAAAATCCATTAATGCATCTATTTTGGTAGCACAATGACCTATTGCTTTAGGATTTAGTTTGTTTTTTTTAAAATGTAGAGGCCCACCTACCTTTTTGCAGAATGTAATAATATCACTTTTAAATAGGGTGGCCATACATCCCAGTTTGGCCAGGACAATCCAAGATATCATACGCTGCTCCTGGGTGGTTGGTCAAAAGTCCATGGCTGGAGTCCAGTGGGTATGCAGAGTGGCATGTTGCTCTAGGCAGGTGGCTGGGCAGGCACCACTACCACTATGCAGTAGCAAAGCAGGTGGACATACGGTGACTCTATCCAAGGTGCCATATCTGAGGTCTCTACATTCCTTGCTCCTTAAAAGAATTTTCTAGAGAGTGGATGCTATGTCCCCACTTTGACATGGGGTTAGCAAGGAGGAAACTCCTAGGGAAGATGCCGTCAACTTGCCTGCCACACTTTTGATCTTCCAAAAAAATAAAAAGAGGGAGAGTTCAGAGACAATACTGGAGTTTCCCATGGGAGTACTCACATAATGGTGTGTGATTAATTCTGGGGCTCTGCCTCCCCCACACCCCACCCATAGTCCAACCGGTGACCTTAATGATGGTGCCTCTACCCTTTCGTTGATGTTGACAGACAAATGGCAAGTCTCTGAACAGGGTTGAATTGCAGGGTCTTGATGTATGCATCTCCACTGTGTGGTCTGGTGAGCTCTGGATCCTGCTGAAAGTCCCACACGCAAAACAAAAGGAAATGGCTGGGTTCGGGAATAAAAAAATGGTAACTCTATATCAACTTGGCACAGACCTCTCTCAAAAGGCCACAAATAATTTGGTTATTAGAATCATCCTTCCTGCATCCCTTACATCCATTTTCTTATACTAGGATTGTCCCATGGGCCACTGACACCAGCTTGAGTACTGGTGAAATTAAAAAAGAAAAGAAAACAAACAAACAAAATCAAACATAGCTGCCTGAGTGGCTAAACTAATTTTTTTAAAAAACAACCCCCAAACTAACCAACATGCCTTTAATAGTCCAAGGGCAGACTTTATTCTTCAGGCCATGGCACTCTAATGTTCAACACTCCTTCTCATCAGGCAGTCAGTCCTTCTCCCGGGGGGAGAGGGGGGAAAGGCTCCCTGATCCTAGGAATGTGGCAGAAGCAAGCACCTGGAATCCTCCCTGGTTCTCCATCCTGGGGAAACAACCCTGCTGGGTCCTTCACTCCTGGCATCATGGTGCACAGAGTCTCCCCTCCTCTGGTCAGCATCACTTTTGGCTTTAAAATGCTGGGGTGGCACAGCCTTATGTCACTATCACCACCTCACCCCTGGAGCCACACAGAACCTGTGCTAATAAAACAGCACAGCACCACCACACATCACTCCCACTGGGACTCTTTTTTGCCTGCAGGTAAGGTGTTTCTAACTTTAGCCCACACCAGGCCATGGTCCATTGTGCCATGTCCAAATGATAGGGTACATCCATCTCTCTGGGTTCCACCATTACAAAGAAGCAGTAGCAATAAGGTAGGTATGTACAGTAGCTGTTTTGGGCCTGTTGGTTTTAGCTCCATACCAGAATGAACACACACTGAAAATCCTATCAAAGACAAAAATACCCAATTACTTGTGGGTGGACACTTCTCATAAGACAACCTCTCTCTCTCCAGTCTCCCAATTCTAATCCTCAAAGGGAATTTGTAAAACACCTTTTATAGACAAGCCTATGAACTAGACTTCATAAATCAACTGGATACAAAAAATTATGGATAAAATATAGACATTGGATTTATAGAACATTATAACCTGCCTAACACTTGATAACCCCAGGTATTCTGTGTGCATTGCACCAGCTACATTCTATTGATGGCTGGAAAATGGATATTTGTGAGTTTGCTTTTGGGAATTGGCTTGTAGGTAAAGTAGATACACATTGAAACAATGGTCCAGGAAAATGACAAGTGTCAATTGACTTCTAAAAGCCTGTTCATGACAAAATTTACTTCAAGATCCCCTGTCTCTAGAATCAACAGACAAGGTGTCTCAGGCCAACAAACAAGTGGACATACACAGGCTGGGAAACTGAAGATATATACCACATCGTACCGTAACATGACATAAGGTGGCATTAGGTTACAGTGTTCAAGTGCAGAGACAATGGGATTTCCAGTTTTGGTGAACAGACAAAATTAGGAGGCCTGGTAAATAACCAAATTAAGATGTGTACATGTCGTGAGTTTGTTGGAACAAAGGACTATGCTGACATGACAAAATGTGGAGAGCATGATGACCACAGGGAGACTAACTAATGATGCCCAGCAATGAAAAGTAAGAGGAGACAAAGGATACAAAAGAAGGGATTTCAAAGTAGCAAAGGGGTGCCAAGAGGGGAGTTTGAGGCCACCATGGACAGAGGGTGCACCACTAGTCCATCTCATCCACCCCACTGGTAGGGAGTAGGCCTCAGCCTTTGACCTCCAAAATGCTGACATCTGACATTCAAGAACCTCGTGGTGAAGCTTGTGTACTGACCACATGCATCTTACATCTGTGACAAATCTAAGATTGAAAGATAACTTTTTTTTCTTGCATCTGATATCACTGTGTATCAATAAAATTTGCCTATTATTGAATAGAAAAGTCATGGTCAGTCTAAGGGTTTTGGTCCACTTTGAACAAGATATCTGAGTCATAAATTCAATAACAACTATCACTAGGTCAACATTTCCCCACTTCTCCCAACCGCTCCTTCACACCTGTCTCATACTTATTGTCTCCCATGGCCTCTGATCCTCACTGCCATACATTCGCATTTTCACAGATCTGCATTTTGCATATTGACTTCTATTCCATCCCAGAGAATGCAAAACAACAGCAGACTCTCCTTATGCCTGAAGAAGGGTGTTTGTGCCCAAAAGCTTGCAAAGAACAATTCTTCCAACTATTCAGTTGGTCTAATAAAAGATACCATATTTACCCAAAGAACCTTGTCTGTCTACTAGCTGTTTTGGCTTCTCTGGGAAATGAAGACATATTATTATATTTATTATTAGTATTTATAAATGTCATGTATACTTCAGTTTGCCCAAGTGATATTACCTTATTTGAATACAAACAGTTAGATTAAAGGTGGCTATAAAAAGGAAACTGATGGAAAATGAAACAATGGCAAACATAAGATGCTATCATAAGAAACACCAAGGGTCATTAGTGAAACAATGGGGAACCTAGAAAGTGTAAAGAACACATTAGATTACTTTGCATAACTGCTTCCCTCTTGTATATATCCTCAAATATATACAGATTGGAACTATATGTTGTTGTTATAAATATATAGATAAATGATAAGGTAGTGTAAGAGTGATGTTCTAGATAAGATGGTCCAGAAACGTATTGGACTATGTTTGGATAAAATTAGACAAGCTTTCAAATGCACAACATTCTTCCTTATGTCATTGATCACTTGAAGCCAGGCACAAGATAGTGAAAAAAACAGCAAAGAGGAGGGGGGCAGAAACATTATCAGGAGGAGCAGATGCAATTAGCAGAGGAAAAGAAGCTGATTACTGGAATATCAAGGCCTGTCAAAAGGGAGGAGGGTCATTCCCACCTTTCCTGTGTGGAAAGAATTCAAGAGTTGGGTAATTATAATGTGCCATAAACCCTATATTAGTGTTTAGTCCTTGGTTCTTAATGTCCATTCAGCTAATTAATTTTTGTTCCCAGTTCACTTTTTAAATGTGGTGCATAGATTTCCCTGGAGCACCAGAATAGTGAGGTTAGAGAGAGAGGGGTTGTTCTGTATGCTAGGTGACCTTTACACACACTATGGGAGTCTGAACATGTGCTGAAGTTGCACAAGCAGGGTTTCCATTTGTTGGAAGAGATGGTCCTTGTCATCAAGTTTGATAAACCCACAGAACTCAGATACGTATAATTGTTTTTTTAATTCAATATAAAAATGAGAAAAAGATATGTTTCAACTATGTATCTGTCACCATAAATAATGAAGGGGGAAAGGAAAATAAAGCAAAAGAAAAGGATCAAATAATAAAGCAAAAGTTAAGGAGCTCCTAGAGGAGCTGGATTGGTACAAGTCAGGAGGCCCAGATGACCTCCATTCACGGCTGCTGAAAGAATTGGCCAGTGTCATAGCTGAGACACTGGCACAGCTGTTTGAGCACTCTTGGTGCTCTGGCCAGGTACCTGAGGACTGGAGAAGAGCCAATGTGGTGCCCATTTTCAAGAAAGGGAGAAGGGATGAGCCAGGTAACTTTAGGCCAGTCAGTCTTACCTCTATTCCTGGGAAAATGCTAGAGAAAATAATCAAAGAATCATTTGTGAAGGCCCAGCAGGGAATACAATGCTGAGGGGAAACAAGCATGGGTTTGTCACAGGTAGATCCTGCCTGACAAACCTTATAGCCTTCTAAGACCAGGTCACACACTGCCTGGACATGGGAGTCAATGCTGATGTAATCTTCCTGGACTTTATGAAGGCCTTTGACACAGTTTTGCAACCTATTCTCATTGGGAAGCTAGCAGACTGCGGAGTGGATGCCTGCCTGGTCAGGTGGGTGGCCAACTGGCTTAGGGACCACATCCAGCGAGCGGTGGTGGATGGTTCCTTCTTGGCCTGGAGGAAGGTGGGCAGTGGGGTGCCACAGGGTTTGGTCCTCGGACTGATATTATTTAATATCTTCATCAGCGATTTGGATGAGGGCGGGGAAAGCACCCTCTCCAAGTTCACTGATGATACCAAGTTATGGGGCAAAGTTAGTACACTGGAGGGCAGGGAGCAGATTCAGGCTGACCTGGACAAGTTGGATCAATGGGCAGAGAAAAACAGGATGCAATTTAATAAAGATAAATGTAAGGTACTCCACCTGGGAAGGAGGAACCCACAGCACACATATAGGTTGGGGAGTGTCCTTCTCAGCAGCTTGGAGGCAGAGAGGGATCTTGGAGTCATAATCGACTCCAAGACGAACATAAGCTGGCAGTGTAATGTGGCCATCAACAAGGCCAATTGCATCTTGTCATGCACTAGTAGGTGCATGTCTAATAGAAAAAAGGAGGTGATGCTCCCCCTCTGTGCGGCACTGGTCAGGCTGCAGTTGGAGTACTGTGTCCAGTTTTGGGAACCATACTTCAAGAGGGACGCAGAAAATCTGGAGAGGGTCCAGAGGAGGGACACTCACATGATTAGTGGCCTTCATGATAGACTCTACGGGGGGAGGTTAAGACAGCTGAATCTCTTCAGCCTTCACAAGAGACAGCTGAGGGGAAATCTTGTGGCTGCCTATAAATTTATTAGGGGAGGTCAACGGGGAATAGGTGATGTGCTGTTTACTAGGGCACCCCAGGGAGTGACTAGGAATAATGGGTGTAAACTAGCTGAAAGTGGATTTAGGTTAGATATTAGGAGAAAAAAAATCACAGTAAGGGTGGCCAGGATCTGGAATGGGCTTCTAAGAGAGGTGGTGTTATCACCTAGCTTGGAAGTCTTCAAGAAGCAGCTAGATAATCACCTAGCTGGGGTCATGTGACCTCGGTCCTCTTTCCTGCCAGGGGCAGGGGGTTGGACACAATGATCCATTGTGGTCCCTCTTCTGACTCTACAATCTATGAATCTAAAAGAGTAGGGAAAAAGAGGGAGAGAAGAACAAGGACTAATATTTTAATAACCAAAATAATCTTAAAATTCTTTCCTAATTACATTAAACTTTTCAAAACAGAGCCAACTCTTCTATCTTTGTACCAGATTTCAACCTTTGGAGATGTTCTACATAAAGTCGAAGATCAATTGTCAATTTTCAAGTATCATGAATTGCTAATTTTCACTGGGATTGTGTCATCTGGATACCACAGGCTTTATTCCCTTTCAGTCATAAATAATCTCTATCAGGTCTGTTATGTGACATTATACAAAGAGTGATGGCACATAATAGGGAAGAGAAGTGGATTGCCAGGCAAATGCCGATATAACTGCAGTATTTCCTACACATTGAAGTCTCAGGTCCAAACTGATTTCCTAAAACTTGATGCAACTGTTTTTGCAATATCAAATATCTCATAACTCAGCAGAAGGACTTCATACAATTTACTATTAGAAGCTGTTCTCCATGGACAACACCGTTATCCAACCACTTTCTCCACATCAGTTTGTGGGACTTATACTTCCAAAAGGGAGTGCCCTGAATAGAGACCTTTTGATGCAAAGGATGACATTTCAATAAGTTTGCAAAACTTTCTAAACTTGTCAGGCTTCAAACATTATATGGATTAGAGTGTTAGAAATACAGTGATAAGTAGAGCTTATGATGGTTGATAATGGAAGGGGAAACATCAGTGTCTGTTCAATTTCTACCTATACAAGAGAGTTATCAGTTATATCAGCCATCCAGTAGATAGCCTGACTTACTAAGTAGGCATAGTGATATTGTTGAAAGTTTGGAAGATGGATGAATTGGTACTTGCATTTTTTTTTAATGAAAATCAAGCCATTTTATACACTCCCAAAAATGTGTTGAACATTCAGTTGATTTTAACAAAATAGGACTGGAGGAGTAGAGTATTACAAGAGGTATGTTATACAATAGGTAAATTAGGCAAGATAAGATACTCTTTAAAAAAAAATATTAACACACTGCCGCAAGGATATTGACATAATTTCAGACCCTGTAACATAACCCAATTAAGTATTGTGTGCATTCAAAAAGCTTTAGTTCAAGCACTCTTGCCATTTTCAAGTGCAAGGATGCTGATACGCAAATTGCAATGGTGCTTTAATTAGAGTGGCTCTGAGGGCTGTTCTAGTTAAAATGCCACCCTCCCCACCCCCAGAGCATGTGTAAAGGTGCCCAACGGTTCTGATGCTAAATCAAACAGAAAGAAGGATAATGAACAACCCATCAAATCCCTTTTTGCAAGGGAAATAAATCAAATAACACATGGATCACAACTCTTTAAGTGAGCTTTGTATATCTATAGCAGCTGTACCCACCTCACGAATTCTCTGCAAGTCCTATCATTTGTAATGCACAAAAAGGTACCTCTAAGAAACACAATCAAAGGCCTTCTTGGCAGCAAATGCTAAAAAGGCATAAAGACTTTATAATTTTGTACTATTGCTATTATATTAATAATCTGACATATATTAACTTAACCATGACTTTTTATTTTTGCGAAATCCTACTTGATTTCTGTGAATTAGGGAGGGCCTATTCTACTCTTGGCAATGAGCTTTTGGTCTATAGCAATAAATGAGATCTTCGCTTAGTTTAGGAATGATAGAAATAATAGCTTCACAAAGTGGTTGATCAATTCATTATTTGAGGTAACAATATATCTTAACATTTTTTCATGTCCTTTAAGGCCAAAGCTATTTCATCTAATGATAAAGAATGATTTTAAATTTCCCTTTCCATCTCTGAAATGTGTTGTATGGGAACGAAGTTCAGGAACTTCTCTACTTCCTCACTAGTAAAATTCAGATTCTCAGTGTACAAAATAAAATATAATTGACTGAACTGTTGGTTGCTATTTCTGTATGTTATATGCCTATTCCCTGGAGAGTCACCTATAGCTGATATTTTATTATGGTTTGATTCTCTCTTTAGGTTTGATTTTCTCTTTAGTCTGCTAGTAGCCTTCCTCCACATTCTCCTGAGTTTCACTAATCTCCATGTAATTTATATAAAGCATACTCTGCCTTCAGGGGCAGTAATTTATTCAATTCTTATCTAATATTGGTGAGACTGTCATTTATTAGGCAAATAATTTATGATACACATAATCTAAATACTTAAATATTATTTCATAATAATAATAATAATAATAATAATAAAGAATCTATTTCTGTATCTCATCCTTTATGCAGAAGCATTTTATGCTCCCAATAGAAGACGTTAATAGTTTTCCATAATAACAAAGTAAAAGGAAACAGTAGGTTGATTAAGGTCAATAAAGTTTTTGAACTCCTCTAGAATTAATGTTTCAAATCTTATAATTATTCAAGAGAGAAATGTTGAGTTGCTGGTTTATAGAATCATAGAAAATTTGAGTTGGAAAAGACATTAGGAGGTCATCTAGTCCAATCCCCAGGCTCAAAACATGACCACCCCCAACTGTGTCATACCAGCCAAGGTTTTGTCTAGCCAGGTCTTAAAAACCTCCAAGATAGAGAGTCCGCCATCTCTCAGGGTAATCTGTTCCAGTGTTTCAGTACCCTTCTAGTGAGAAAGTTTTTTCCTAATATCCAACCTAAACTGCCCTTGTTGCAATCTGAGACCAGTGCTCCCTGTTCTGTCATCTGTTACCACTGAAAAGAGTCTAGCAGTCCTGTAGTTCTATCTCATTGTTCAGCTGCTTCAGAATGACTTAACACTTTCTTAGTTAGTGGTTTGACTCTTCCAGGGCATGTTTGATCTTGCCCTTTCCAGATTACTAATTATCTTCTAAATTATAAACCAACAAAAATCAACCTCTTGCCTTTTATGCAGGACACTGATCCATAAAATTACTTCACAGGGCAATCCCCATCTTCCTCCCTCAACTCCAGTATAGATCAATATTAATTTTATAGACAACAACCAACTTCATCAGCTGTTAAATTTAGTATGACTTGGTCACTGATTTTGCAGTAAGGTGGTTCTATACCACATTACTCTTGCGTCTTTGACAGAGGAACGTGTTTAGATTAGCTAACTATTGTGTAATCTTCCTCTGTTATTGTAATAGACTGTTTTGAGGATACAGATAAGATACTCCCTTGAGCATCAAACAGCCAAACCTGCAGGCCTGAGAATAGCTGCTTCCATCACTTCAGTGAAGTCACAGATGCAGATGCCTAAGCCCTTGAGAAAAGGAATGTGTTGCTCATTTTCTGAATTCAGTGAAAAGGAAAAGAGAAACAAATTGATTTCATTTCTATAAAGCTTTCTCTTAGATCCTTTCAAATCACCATCTCAAGAAAGCTTCTCTCTGGAACCTCACTTCAAGTAGCTGAAGTTTGCTACTAAATCCTTCTTCAGTCTTCTCTTCTCCAGACTAAATATGGCCAGTTCCCTCAATCTCTCCTCAGAAGTCACATGCCTCAGCCACTTAACCATTTTTGGGCTCTCCAATTTGTTTACATTCTTTCTGTAGTGGAGGCCCAAAACGGGACACAGTATTCCAGATGTGGCCTCACCAATGCCAAATATAGAGGAAGAATCAATTCCCTCGATCTGCTGGCAAGACTCCTACTAATGCAGCCCAGTATGCTGTTATACTTCTTCATGAGAAGGGCACACTGTTGGCTTCTATGCAGCATATTGTCTAGTGTAACCCCCAGGTCATTTTCTGCATATGTGCTGCTTAGTAATCCATCCCCAGCCTGTACCAGTGCATGGGACTATTACATCCTAAGTGCAGGACTTTGCACTTGATCTTATTGAACCTCATGAGATTTCTTTTGGTCCAATCCTCCAATACGCTGAGGTCTCTATGAATTGAAGCCTTACTCTCCTGTGTATCTAATACTCCCCCCAGCTTGGTGTGTTCTGCAAAGTTGGTGAAAGTACACTCCATCCCATCTTCCAGGTCATTGATAAAGATATTGGGGAAAAAATGGTCCCAGGACTGACCCCTAGGACACTGTTTGATACCAGCTCCCAACTAAACATTGAGCCATTGATTACTACCCTTTGAGCCTGATGATCCAGCCAGTTTTCTATCCACCTTGCAGTCCATTCATCCAACCTGTACTTTCTTATCTTGCTTGCAAGAATGTTGCAAGAAACCATACCAAAAGCCTTGCTCAAGTCAAAACATATCACATCCACTGCTCTTGGCACATCCAAGGAGCCAGTCATATCACCGTAGAAAGCAATCAGGTTGGTCAGGCATGACTTGCCCTTTGTGAATCTATGCTGAGTGTTCCTAATCACCTTCTTCTCCTCAAAGTGCTTAAACATGGATTCCTTGAGGACCTGCTCCATGATTTTTCCAGGGATTGAGGTGAGACTGACAGTTCTGTAAATCACCCTTCTTCCCTTTCTTAAAGATGTACACTATATTTATCTGTTTCCAATTATCCAGGACATCTACCACTCAATACAAGTTTTGATGATCTGTAAGGTCCCTTCTAGCTCTGAACAACTATGCAACTATGAAAAGTAATGACTCTGAAATCACATCAGCCAGTGCCATCAGCATCAGCAAGCTCCACACCTCAGCATGTCTGAAACAGCCATACAGCCAATAGCAATTAAGCTTGGGGAAATTAAAAATTAGTCAGTTCTGGAATGTACTGAATGAAACATTGAAAAAACCGACTCCCTCTCACTAATGGATTCACTATTTACCACCTATCTATTCAACCCAGGTTTGACATACAACTTTTAATGACTTCCTTAGAAGTAGATTTATGGGTACAGAGGCACAAGACCTATCAATTACAGGATGCAAGCGTTCAATCCCCTCCCCACCTCCTTCCTGGATATAAGCATATTTCCTCAATTCAGATTTTTATTTAAAAAAAAGATAAAATATTGGATTATCTGCATTGGCACCACAGAAACATCCCAAAGTGAAAATGGAATCCATAAGTTTAACATTCACAAGAAGAAAACTACCCTGTGGATCATGATGTATGTCAGTTAAATAAGGGCAGATTTTTTTATGCAGTAAAATAGACAGACCACATGACTTTGTTAAACACAAATGAGGTTGCTAACCCCAGCCAACAATGCTCTAATTTTTTAGACTCCTCTAAGGACAAATGGTTTTTTTGGAGCATAGTAGCACCAGCCCTCTGATTTGTTTGTTTTTTTAAGAAAACATAATATTTTCTCATTTTTAAATATGGTGATAAAAGCTGTCAATGCCTTTTACATTGGAAGATACACACTTTATAGCACTGGCCATTCTCAATGACTATCTTCTATATTCAGCTTAGTATATAGGTGGCAATTTGCCCGTTTCCTTAAATCAAATGTACAATGTTTATCTGTATACTGCCATAGTTTGTAATATAAACATCCTTCCATATAATTACTGCTCATACCAACATATACATGTTTTTTTTGATGGCCACTGACTGCGTCTACACAAGATACTACTGCACAGTAGCAACAAGCTACTGTGCAGCAGCTCATTGCTACCACACAGTAGAGTTGCTGAGCAATAACCATGACATGATATTACTGTTTAGTAGTAACAAGCTCATTGCTACTGCACAGTAGCATCAGAACAAAACATGCAGCGATGGTACTCTGCAGTAATGCCAGTTATGCAAGTACTCAATGACTATGCAGTAACAACCGCACAGTCTGCCACTTGTGTAGAAAATGAGGAAAGTGAGTCTTTCCCAGTGATAGTGAGGGATATCTTGTAGTCCCAAGTATAATTTTATAAGGGTAAGAAGAATTTTAACAATTAAAAGTGGCAGAAAATGTAACCAGATAACAGAAGCCTGTTAGACTTGCATCTGTTTCAGGCCATAGCATCCCCTGGCTTCAAGTTCAAAGAAATCACTGGAGCTCCATCAATGTATATAAGCAAAGAATTTGGTCCTCATCACCTGGTAATATCAGGATCATAATGTTTTTTCATCATCCTGCTAAATAAGAACTATATCTGCTTGAATTATTCTGGTAAATAATTAAATATTTCCATTTAGGAATTGTATATAAACAATTTAAAATTTTCTGAAATTTAGGTTTTTATATAAATTAGATCACAAATAATTTCCATGAACAATTCTGCGACTATAAATTAAGCAAAAGTGATTATTTTCAAGCATCTAATGTTTGAAAAATGGAGGTGCATTTTTAAGTTTGATACATGTAGATCTCATGGCATGCTGATATTCCCTGATTAGATCCACACACTTACAGAATCACATTTCCAGTTAAAATGGCCACATTTTTATTTGAGCCTGTAAGCCTGTGTGAAACTATATTTACGGAACAGCATAAGTAAATTCTAAGCACATACATTTAATAATTCAAATGACTATTCAATGTAATGTTTTACTTCATTATTCTATAGTACTGATACCACATTTTTTAAAAATGCCTGCAGTCATAATTATTTTTGGTTCATATTAAGGTTTTGTATTGTGGCAGCAGTAGATTAAGAGTACATTTCCCTGTATGGGATGAAACAATCACTTACATTATAGCACTCAGATGCTGTGATGCTCTTCTGCAATGCCTAATTACATATAAATATGGATGGAAAAAAATAATGTTTGGACAGCCATTGCTTGTGCAGCACTTTCATATCCCACTAAACTAATTAGCTCTGCCATGCTTCAAGTGACTTCAAAGTGTCATCACTCATTGCCAGTGAATAATCAGAATACTGCTTATTTGAAATATAAGCCAGTTTTATCAACATATTTAAAGTTTTAAAAATTGTCAGATGATTTGAAGATAACACCATAATGACTCACTAAGTCCTTGATCATCATCTTCTCTGACAGACCTGTATCTTCCATGCAGCCATATGTTTTTACTGACGAAACATAACCCAGTTTCATGTTGTATTATCAATACATCAGAACAGCAAACATTCTAACACTGTTGAATACTTTGAAGTGCAGCTTCTTGCCTCATTGTATATTCACAGTCACTCTTTTCGTTTAGAAGCATTTAAAATTTTGCTGTGTGTGACTCTACTTTATGTTGAGTTGCTGAGAGTTCTAAGAAATCTCCCCCTGCAGGGAACAATAGATTGCAAATCCAGACCTGCGGAACAGCTCAGGTACCTGAGCAAAAGAGAACAACGTTTAGTTGTTTGCACTGCATTTAGCCATGCATGGTTATGATAAAAATCTCAATTTTCTTGTAATTTACTAAACTAAAAGCAAGAAAAAACTGGGCGAGGAATAGCAGGAGAGAAAATGAAGCATTGCCTTTTTCTTGGACACTGTTATTTTCCAGTAACAATGCATTTGATTTTAAACATGAGTATTATGCTGACCTTTTAGGACCTCAATGAATAAAATCACATAAAAACCTCTTGTTTCTTTCTATCAGAAAGACACATACAGGTTGCTTCTCTTTCACCAGGGACACTTACCTAATCCTTTTGTTATAGATTTTCCTGCCAAATTCCTGCAGTACACTCTCTCCTTTAATCCCCTGTTATTTGTTCTCCCCAAAGACCAACAGCCAGGATCAAATGAAGCTTTTTTTAATACTCTTCACTGCACAGCTTGTGACTTAGAAAGGATAGCTCTGGAGCTTATGTCACATTAACCTTAACCAGAACTCACAGGGAAGGGATTACATCCTGAAGACATAGTTTAATTTTCTAAACCTGCTCCAACATACCCATGTGCTATAGTTATGGTATTCAGTCATCAAATTCAATAAGCACAATAAACAGAACTCTCTCATAAGTAAACCACAACCCAATGTGCAGAAATATATAGCAAAATAAAGAGGGAATAGCTGCATTGTTATAAACAAAAGTTTGAGTAGTATTAGATCTCAATGAGTTTTTTCTATACATAAATAGAGGATACTGTATATACAAGATAAAGATGCATAATTTTATTTATGTATATATTATTCTAGATTGTTTTGAATAGATGCACATAATAATGATCAATTGTGTTGATAGCCCTTGAAGCATATTTTCAGTTCATCTTAAAAGATATTTCAAACTAGTTCAGTGCTGCTGAAACATTCTGGCATGATTAAGTAGTATGTTATGAAGGAAAGCTCTATGTATCATATTTTATTTTTTATGGACTGATGAGAAAAGGTGGAGGAAAAAAATCCCACTGTCACAAATATACAAAGTGAACTCATTGTATAAGTGAGCTCAGTTAATATTCAGCTACAGCTAGAGAACAATGGCTATTACTCCCTTTAACTCAATTGTCATGGAATTGTTCACCTTTGTCGTATTCTGTATAAACCTTAATATTATTATTAGTAGTAGTAGTCTCAGAAGCCCTAGTCAGGGGCTAGAAGCTCATTGTACTGACTGCTATACATATATGAAACCAGAGCATGGTTTTCACCTCAAAGAGTTTACAACCTAAGGAGATAGGAGATGTAGGTACACAGAAGAGTGCAAGAGCAGTGAAACAACACGGTGGCCCAATACATGATAGTGTTGGTCAAATATGCAACTATTTTGGCAAAACTCCTCTCAAGCATGAGGGCAGCAGCAGCACAGGAGAAAACAAGAAGATTTTTGTTTGAACTTTTATCCAGGAGAGAATGGAAGTTAGCATTAAAGGTTTTTTGGAAGCATGAGTCAATATTTTAATTGCAAATGAGAGAACAGTTACAATGGAAATACTGCATTAAGTTCTTGTTAATAAAAACAAGTTGTTTATGCTTGATACAATACAGTTTTCCACTTCTCCCAGATTTCAAAGGAAGGATTCAAAAGAATGGGTGACTGGATCAGTTCATCCTGGAAAACCAGGGAGTGCCTACTTTTTCCCCCTACATGCTGATTAAGGAAGGATAAAGATAATCGAGGTTTTGCTTTTTCCCTGTGGATGTAAGACAGGCCTATATGAGATATCTTTCTCTTTAGGAAAATGTGACCTTATGTTTATTTAGGAGTAACTTTTCATTCATATTGAAACTGATGAATTAACATTAAAAATGCAAAAGGGTAAGCTATGAAATCTGCCTTTGGGATCATTCATTTTTAATCATTCCTTTCAAATGGCAAAAATAAACAAAAGCAAACTATGTAATGTTTTTGCCCAGAAATGTGGGGTTGTGTAAATATCTATATGTCAGAATCAGAAATGCAGACTGCTGTAGGTACAGACCACTTCTTATTACAAAGGAATCCTAGAGAATCTGACTCTGAAGTCATTCCTTATGTGGCACGCTCAGTGATTCTCATTTTTATATTAAAGCATAGGCTGATTTATAAGAGAAAGCTTTAACTAAGTAAGGAACCATTGTAGATTAAAATCAAGGATAAGAACTGTCATCTTTTACTGAACAAACTTAATATCTCCATTTTCATATTTTATCTAAGCATCTTCATAAAGAATTGAGACTCGCCAAGTCTACTATAAGCTAATTTAAAAAAAATACCATAACTTTGCTTCATCACATTAATCTAGTCTTCGGTTCAGTCATAATTGTCCCCTAATGAGAGTTAAGGGCTTTTTTTTTTTATGCATCCTTTACTGACTGGTCATTTTATTCATTAATCTCAAGTTTTGCTTATTTACTACATAGATTCTGTAAACTATAGCTCATATGTTTATATCATGTTTAGAAATGGCTTATGCTAAACTTAGATATGTCTAGCTGCAATCTCCATTCAGCTGTCAAAAACCAAGCCCCTTCTCTCACTTTCAAAACCCAGAATGGAAGTGGCAAAGATGCTCTGCTGATGTACCCTAATATTGCTTTCAAGCTGCCGGAGACACATATCCTGATGTGGTGACCAAAAAAAACCCCAAAAACAAAAAAATCCCCTCCAAAGTGTCCTTACCATCTCTGCGCTGGGTTTGGGGCATGCTGAGCATGAGCAGGTAGATATGGTTTAGGTCTGGCATCAGTTTCAAGAAAGCCACAGAGTCAATGTAGATATGCTTTAGATGTCAGCAAACAGAATCAATAATTGAAATTTTTATCCATGCTTCGGAAATTACATAGATGTGAAAAGATAAGGACAGCAAGACACATTTATATCTTTATTATAAAAGTAAATGAGCCTGAAATTGAACACAATGATGACCTAGATGAAACTCAATTTCAGAAACACTTTACACTGATACTTCAAAATATGCAATTTATTCCTTACAAAATATTATCTGTAACTATAGTGATAGTCAATGGGATTGAGTTGGATTTAGTGATTAAAGCAGCCATAAGATTTAGAAATAATATATTTTGAAGGTTTATTAGAGGCCTTGAAACATTGATGCATAACATTAAAGGCTTCCAGGAAGCAGGAGATGCTGGATTCCAGTTGTAAAGACATAATAAAAGATTAGTCATGACATTTGGAAAATTCAAAGTAATTTTGGTTCCATTCATTATGGCAACCCTTCACTGATTCTCTCCTAAAGTAGAGTGGCCTGTTCTGTATGCCTTATCAACTGTCAATGAACAAGGGAGTCTAAGTATGTGTACCTTAAAAATTGAAGAGCCAGTGGAAGGTGTAACGCAAGAAGCCCACATCTTCTTTCAGCTTCTCAGACAGTAAATTATATCAATTTTGACTTTCTGACATACTGCCAAGGTTCACAAATGAGTACGTTACTGTAAGCTACTTAACATATTGTGAAGAATGAATCACAGAAAGCATGATTGATTCAGGCCATAAGAGATCATCTGTCCAATTGGCGGTACCATAATGTTAACTTGTTCCCCTCCCTCACTCCAAGGCTCCCAGTCCTGATGCTGCTGCCCACCCACCTTTGCTTTCCAGCTGCTGCTGCTGCTGGAATCCTCAGGCTAGTCCTTATTTATACGGCTTCCATAGGCTGCTGCTGCTGCTGGGGTTGGGGCAGATTGCTGTAGTCCATAGGGTGAAGCAACCTATGGCCAGGGAACTCAGGGGGACCTAGGGACCTTGTGCACTTGTGCACTGTAGAAAGATTTGCCTGCTGCATGGCAGGGGCCTGAGCAGTGCCTCTGCATTGGAACAGTGGGGGAAGTAGTTTGGCTCAGAAGGGTCACATGGTATGGGGAAGGCAAGTGTGCAACCGGGGGGACATCAGGGGTGCATGCAATGCCATGAACAGTCCCCATGGCATGGACTTGGGGCATGTGGCTGGCAGGCCTCTAGCTCTCAGCTACTCAGAAATTGGATGGTCCCTTGATATAGTCCCTCTCTCTATCCCAAGGCAGGTTCAACTATAAATAAACGATACTTACCAACTCTTTGTCTAATCTGTTCTTACAAAATGCAAACAATGGAGACTCCATAACCTCCCTACCCAAGTTATAGAAGTGCTTAATTAACCTTCTATCAGAACATTCCTCATTATGGCTTGCTTACTTCTCTCTTACTGCAACTTAAGCCTACTATTTTTCATCCTATTCCCAGTAGCCCAAAGCACAATATATGCTTTCCCTCTTTTAAGCAACTTTTTACACATTTGAACACTGTTAATGGGGATCTTTTTCAGTCTTTTCCTGAAAACCAGGCCCTTCAACCTTTTCTTGTAGGTCATGTTATGGTCTCATAATTTTCCTGGTCTCCTCCAAACTCTTTTTAGTTGGTCAACATTTTTTAAAGTACAATGCCAAAAATTGGAGACAGATACTATGTTATTTTTCAATTCCATTGCATGAGATGTTATAGGATAGAACTAAACAAATTGTATTATGGTATACATTGTTGAGCAAAGACGAAGAAAACGAATTAACATTCTGGGTAAACAGACACAGATGGCTGGTCTTCTAGAAAAAAATCTTACCCAGACTATTCATCTATAACACTGAGTTATTTTTAAAGACAGTTTAAATTCTGAGGCGGAGACAGAGTGAATAACATCTGAAAAGAAAACAGTGCACATTTATTGGTTCTTTCAAGTTTCAGAGCTGACAGTGTTGTAAAGCAATAAGATATTTGCAGTTTTTCAGGGCCTTCAAAATAGAATAGCAACAGCCTTTCAGAGTACTTTGTATTTAACCAGCTAGTTCCCTAAGAGGCATTTGCAGCAGGAAAAGGGATCAGGAAGCAACTGAGTTGAACAGTACAAGCGCCTAAGAAATGGCAGTGTGCAATACAGGTCTTCTGAGTTTTGCCTGGAAATTTTAATAGCAAGAGATACAGGATAAAGTATTAGCATTCCTGTGGAATTAACTTGGCATGTTTATATAGTAAATTACAGCTGTTGGTAGCTTTCTTATGGATTTAAAAACCTTTGTCTGACAAACTGTACCCATGGTTATATGCATACAGCGTCACAGAACGCAATTCAAACCAACAACGTTGCATGAATTAATAGAGTGCATCCCTTTTTAATTCATTTCAATATACTGAAATAAACAACTAAATATGAAGGAGCATGATCCTGGAGTTCTATTCATAGGGGATTTGCAACTCTGACCTTCAATTTATGTTTGAACAGTTCAGGGCCATCTTTACAAGGCTAAATGCATTTATAAATTGACAGAACACTATAGTTATATCTAAGATGAAATGAACTAAGAATACATTTTAAAATTTATATTTCTGTTAGAGACAGAGAAGGCTGTTTACATAGTCTACATAGCCCATCACATACACACAAAGGTTTATTTCCTAAAGCATATGTTCTTCTGCTCCATCCTATTAGAATATTTCTTTGGGTGTCACTTTATAAACAGCATTCTCCCCATATACTGAAAAATATTAAATTAATGAACATACTTTAGTAAATTAACACTTGGCATGGGGCATCAAATCCCACCAAATACTGAGGCACTGTGCAGTTCTCTTGTCTAAAAATCAGATCATGAAAATCCCATTTTAGTTCCACTATCCTTGAATAAGGAAAGAGCAAAAATCAATTCACATGCCCATCTTGCAAAACCTGTTTGGTGGTCAGATTACAATCCCTGGCAGATGTTTTTTTCATACTCTTGCAGGTTCTGGCAGTGCTGGTAGACCATCAAAAGAAATAAATGGGGTTTTTTGTTCCACTTCCTCTCTGGTATAAATGTGCAGGAAGAATGACAGCAAATACCTTCAAATTCTATCCTGAATCAGAATGGCAAAGGCAATTTGCCTGATAAAATTGGGATTATTATAAATTACATTATAAAAGTCTGCTATTTTTTCCTGCTCTAATAGGTGTTTATTTTAAAAAAGTGAAATTATCCTTTAGCCAGGAAATTTAGTAATATAATATTATGTCTGAAAGTATCCATTTTCACCAGTGCCTCTAGTGATAGATGAATTATTTCTCCCTTGTTACTTTTTCCTTTCAGACACTTCATTGCTGCTCAGATAGATACCTGTCAAGAGGACTGTATCATGTGATTCAGAGAAAATGTTGTCCATTGACTTTTCTCTTTCTCCTTTTTCCCCCTAGATTTTTTTCTTTCTTTTTGCTCTGTTGAACTTTAAACATCACCACAGAGACTTTAATGTAAAAAATTCCCAGAGAAAGCTCTGAAATTGTGCCATCATTGTGTAAAAGTTTAAAACTCTCATGAGATTCAGTTTGTGGTGTACAAGACACAGAAATTAATCAGCTGTGTAAGATGAAAAAGTGGGCCAGTAAAATTAAGAAAAGTTCAAACAACAGGATAATAAAAATTGATAAACCTGTTATTTTCACATAACTTTTCAGCCATGAAAGACAATATAATTCACACTGAGGTTGTATTACTGTATGTCTAATTTAAAAGAGAACAGATTGTATAATCTTCATAGGATGGAACTTGTGGTTAATGTCTTATTCTCTTGTTTGGACCGTTCCTCACAGTTAATGCTACCTAAATAGAAAAAGCAAGCAGCAAAAATATGTCATTGCATGAATGTAGCAAACAAGGTTCTTTGGGTGAATCGGATATCTTTTATTAGACCAACTTTATTGCATGAATGAAATCTTCTGTTATACAGTCTGTCACACTGCAATGTAAGAAACTGAAAAAGGCTTTGGTCCTTCAAAGGTTCTAGTAGTCAAATTTTGTTTATTGAAAACCAGCCAAAGCTAGAAAACCATTTGGATCCAAGTTTCCTTTCCTAAAAACCTACAAAGATCAGGCAGATGAACATAACAGAATTTTGGTCAGGAGATGGATTATGTCCACATATGCTCCCTTACACTGTGTGCATTTGTATGGTTTAATTATCTTTGTCCTGATGACATTAATTTGAGTGGTACTTACTACCTGATTACCATTATTTTCTATTTGCTATAAATTAAGAGTTCTCTCTTCTTCATTCACATGACCATCTTTAAAAGATTCTGATTCACCTTTCACAGTCTCCTAAAGCACAGCTAGAATGGTATTCTCTTCTGTATTCCACAATTTATGTTTTATCAGAAAATACTCACATTTTTTTTTCTTTATGTAATACAAGACCCAAGTGTGTGAACCTTAAGGTCACAAAAGAAATCGTTTGCCTTAGGTTAAAGAAACAAGAATAGGAGAGAGCATAAGTTCATTAAATGGAAACAACAGCAGAAGGAATAGCAGATGTAATGAAAACAAAGGCACTTAAGGATAAAAGTTGCCTTAGGTTTAACACAGTAGTTATCTTTCATGACACGAAAGTCATAAGCATGTTTCTTATGATGGCTGATACGTATAACTACAGAGACCCTTCTAACGACCGTTTTGATGATGAACTCCAGATTGTTAGTCAGTCTATGTGCATTCTATTAATTCTAGATGATAAAAAACATATTCTATCTTGGAATGCCAGAGGCCGTCATCTTCTACCAAC
>JAGPOW010000229.1:13693498-13704178 GCA_030014935.1 Caiman crocodilus | reverse complement strand
CATTCCCACCTATGCCATTTTCAGAAGTCACTTTTTGACTGTTCAGATGGCCTAATGGGAGAAAAAAAAAAGTTCTTTCTAACTCCTTCTCAGACATCTGAGAGGCAAGTTTCCAAATGCAGAACCAAAAACAAAAGCTGTGGGGGCTGATTTCCAAAACCATGACTGGATGTTTCAGAGCTACAGATGAAGCACTGAAGTATGAAGTAAGAAGAACAGGGCATTAGAGTGAGGAAGTGAGGGATTTAACTTCAGATCAACCCATGGGCAACTAGTGCCTCCCGAGTCTTGTGGGGGCACTAAGTCACCGACTGGGGGGATCCACTAGTGACAAATCACTGAGCCCAGAACTGCCAGCTTTGAAACCAGGAGTGCTCTTCTGCCGACACTTCTAGTTTTGTGGCTGGCACTTCCAGTGTTGGGGGGCGCATGCCAGGACTCAGGGTTGCTCATTAGCCTTGATGCCGTAAAGCCACAGCAATTACCCTACCAGTGCTCCACCCCCACTCCTCCCCACCAAATTTCTGTACCCATAGGAGAACCTTTTCCTCATGTATAATGCATACCATAACTTTCTCCAGCTGTTGTTGAGAGGGGAAAGGTGTGGCTTACATGCAAGAAAATATACTATTAGTCAATTGGGATGTAGTATATGAGATCCTTAGATTAGAGCAGCAAAGCAAAACTTACGTGAGAATCCATGTGGACAGAATTACTTTTTCCCCTCTATGCAGGGTCCAGAATTTGTCTCCCCTAAGAAAGCTTGCTTTACTATTGGTTGATCCATTGGCAGTGCGTAGGGGGTGCACATTGGCAGTGCATAGGGGGTGCACAATCTCCTTGAGATTGCCTGTGGAACCCCTGGAAGTGCCAGCCACAAAACTATAAATTAAATCCCTGTAAAATTTAAATATTTAGGGGGCACATTCTATGGGAGAAAAAACAGTAAAGGCTGACTTGTTTTGCAAAGACTATATTGCTTTTTTTCTGGAAATGCCTACTGAATGCATTACTACAAAAGGAGACAACATCTAAAAGAAAGTTCATAATCTTTTGAGGCTAAGTGGAGAAGTAGAGGTGCTAAATGCAGACAGACAGACTCAGGGTGGAATGGATCTTAATGCTAAAAGAGGTATCTTTCCAGAGAGGCTATATAAAAGAGACATTTGAGGTGCATCTACACATACACTTTACTGAGGAGTAGACTAATTAGCTCTGCAGTAAAGCATCATAGTCTACATATATGATGGTATGAGGGTGCAGTAAATTAATTTACTCTGCCATAAGACAGTATTGTTGGGGACAGTACAGTTTATGACAGAATACTTTACTGCACTGAAATGACATGTAGGTGATGACTGGGGGTGTAAATTGCACCTGGTCAGCCCAGCCAGTTAGGGTCCTGCTCTGCTCTGACTCAAATTGCTGCTATCTCAGATACACATGTAGATGCTGCATTCAGGAGCAGTTTACTTCAGGTCAAAGTGCTCTGGACTTGTTTGCATTACATTAATTGCACATATAGAAGCACCCATACACTCTTAAATCTGTGACATTTTCTAAAATACTCTTCAACATACTACTTTTAAGCATTTTGAGCTTGTTTTCAAATCCTACTTACGTCTCTTACTTACTTCCTTAAGGTAATCCAATGAGGTAATATCTAATGCATCTTTCCATTACCATGTTTTTCTCTTTTGTTTGTTTATTTATTTATTTTGCTTCAGGCTCATGATTATCAGATTCTTCTTCTAGAGCCACACGCTCATTTCAGAAGCTTATCAGCTGTATCTTGACAGCGCTTCTAAATGATTTAGTAATCTGTGTCTTTATCTTTGCTGAGTGCACAAAGAAGGGAAAGCACAAAAGGGATTAAGATGTTATTTAATGGTGTATGGGTTTTTCTAAATTTAATTCTGTTAGTTTGGTCACAAAGTCTAAAAAGATTTTTTTTTCTCTTTAACTCTGTGCCTTACCCTTTTTTACACATATTCTGGACCCACTGTTGCAACAAAGTTAAAACACAGAAGAATTTAAGTCTAAATATTTGTTTTTAAGAATGCTTGTTACATGAAAACAAAACAAAAATACCCAGTGAAGGTTACCAGTATTTGAATATAAAAATTATAACAAGCAGCAAAAAATCCAATTTCAACCCATATTTTTAATCAATTTAATGTAACAAGTACAATGAGATAGCACTTAAAATTCTAAAATTGCTGTACCATTTTCATATAAGACATCTATCCCCCATATATCTATCATACTTAACTATAAAGGTGTCTTAAATGGTGAAATCAAAACTGTGAAAATAAATATTTTTCAGTTTACTAGCTGAAGCCAAAAAATAAAATAATATCTTGTTAGCTGATCAAAAATGAAGTCTTAGTTTCTCTATTAAAGAATATACCAAAAGGCACATGAAACACTTCATTGAGAGATTTTGTTGTTTTAAAAATAATTTAAAAGTGAATCAAAATAATTATATTAGTGAATGAAAAAAAAAATCAAAATATTTGATTTAAAGAGTGACAATCAAAACATTTATTTTTAACTAAGTTTTTTTTTTGACCAGATTAAATTAAAAAAAAATCATGACTAGTATCAATTGACCTGATGCTTAATCCTTGGGTGCCTACAGACTTCTCTAACTTCTGGACTTAGGGCGCAGAGGCCTACCCCTGACTCAACAGATGTCCACCTGTTGGGTCAGGTTGGGGGGGAGAAAAGACTGGAGCCAGCCCGCACCCACCCTGGCAAGCAGACAGGGGCACTCCAGCAGCATGCAAGAAATCTGCTGAACTGCACCTCTTTCAATCTCTGCCCTCTGCCCCCATCCCCCCCATTCTGGGCTGTCAGTAGGGGAGGAAAGGGAAAGAAAAGAGACCTTTCAGCTGCTGAATGGCCACAGTTGGAGGGGGGGGAAGGGAGTAATGGACCCTTTTTGCCTTGGCCTGGCTCCCCGCAATATCCCAGCAAGGGTAACTGGGCAGGGACCTGTAAGGCGAGGAAGCTCTATTCTCTCCCCTTCCCTCTCAGCTCTGGCCATTCAAAGCAGCTGGGAGCTCAGTCTATTTCCCCCTCTCTCTTGCCCAGCCCAGCCCAGTGCCCGGTGTGAAAAATTAACCCTGGAAGGAACCCAAGTTCCTTAAGATGCTCTGCTTCACAGTGTCTTAATGTAATACCTCATTTGACCAGAGTTAGGGTTTTTTGGTGCTTTTGACTATTTTAAAAGTGCTCTGCAGCCATGCATATGTGTTGAATCATGGCTGTAGAGCACTTTCAGGGGCCCAATCACATGAAAAATTACATTTGTATATGAATCCTTTTTGACATCTAAAACATTTTTCTGCAAGAGGCCACCTTACTCTAGGGGTAAGTGACATTTAAGGCTACATTATATCTCCTTTACATTGCTAAAATATTATAGAGAGGCTTCAGTGAAAATGATAGTTGCACTCTTTCATTCTTTTATGACAAGGTAGAAGATCTCAGATACTAGTACCAATAGAAATATCTATTATAGTTACAAGCAGCGACACAAGAAAATGGGCCTGGAACCAGACTCTAATTTCTCTATTTAAAATACAACTAATGAATTCTTAAATATATTGTAAAGTTATATTTTTTCTTCTATATTCCTTCTGCAGTAGCACACATAAACATGGATATTTTATCCCTAGCAGAAATTATTAAATCTGTAGGCCTTCACAAATAGCAAGTACTGGCTGTGTAGACTACTCTGAATACAAAGGAACTGGTTGAATAGTTCAATACTTGCATACAATCTCTGCGAAAATTAACCCACACATTTTCAGATTTGTTCATCCAAGCCTGATTTCCACACTAGAAAGAATTATTATAGACCATAAGATACTCTAATTGTTCCTTTTTTAATTTTTTCCTAAATCAACAAACATTAAAGAAAACATATAATACAAAGTGATAAAACAGTGGTTATCACTTTGCATTATGAAAATTCAGCCAGAATTAGAATTAAAACTAAATCCCAATAATCCATGTCTGAAAATGATTATTGCCCCTTCTACTACTGCAAAAGGCGAGTACATAATTTTTCTTCCCTTGTGTAAGCTTAATAGCTCTATTTTCAGATTTTATTTTCACTGTCCATAGAAGTAGAACAAACAATGTTTTATCCAGAAAACTAATTCAGCAATGCAGATAACTGGAGCTGTTTCTCCATAGGCAGATAAAATTTCATGATCATTAACTATAAACAATAACCATCAACAATAAACATTTAATGATAATCATAAAAAGAATTGGACATTATAAAGACCAACAAATACACAGCTATTCTATGCTAAAATCACTGTTGTACATTTAAGAAGAAGCTTTACACCTCACTGCATGACAGCAAATGATAAACAGTGATAATCTTCTAATTACAGCAGTTCAGCATATTTTTGGGACTTTCTCTGTAATTTTAGTACATAAACTCTTTTCCAACTTGTATCTTTTCTTGCATAGACCTTTAATGTAAACTACATTGTAATAAAGTTTTGCAAGTGAAGCTAAATGGGTTCATTTTTACCGTTTACCAATTTTGCAAGTAGGCAACACTATGATTAATATCCTTTACATAACAGCAATTTGGTCCATTTTTCACCATAAACAAATAGCAGTCCCCACCCCTGAAAATTACTTTTTCCTTTTCAGTGTATAAAATATGTGGACCCAATGGGGGAAAGTTGATTTGTTCTTGCTGTAATGTTTTCACTAGACAGTTATTACCATCGCAATCTGCATAGTTCACACAAAGTTCCTGATTCAGCAAGGTACTTAAGCATGGGCCTAACTTAAAGCACATGAATAGTCCCATTAACCTTAATGACAGCCATGCTGTAAGATACACAGCTGCTTAAGTACCTTACAGAATTCTGGCTAAAGAGAAGTAAGAGTGGGAAAAAAAAACAAGTAAGCACCACATAAAAATATATCAGAAAAGTACTTAAAAAGAATGAACTAAAGAACATATACAACATTCACACAACTATTTCAAATTCCTGTTGTATTCTTATGTATTGTTTCTAGACATTATGCTTTAGAGTCCTTTTTTTCTATTTATTTAATATACTATAGGTAGAACAAGTGTAAGAATCTCATCCATTTAGACCAGAGCACTTGCCAGAATAAGTGGCATATGGTCACTGATTTAAAAAAAAAAAAAAAAAAATGTAGGGAAAATTAGTTTTATTTTTGGAAGGATTTTTTTTTGAAGAAAAGGAAAACAATACTTTTATTTTGATGAGTCCTTTTGAATGGGCTCATGAAACCAGGTGTTGAAATGTGTCATGTCAAATTTGAAAAAAAAAAAAAAAAACTTGCAAGAAAATCTTTTTTCTAAGACTAAGTGGAACTGAATTACATGGATAAAACTTAACTTTACAATTCAATATGGAATGCTGCATTTACTATTATGCCCACATATGTGACCAGTTTAGGTTAAAAGGTACATTATAATCATCTATTTAACCTCCTGCATGTCGGAGGCCACAGAATTTCATTCAGTTATTTATGCATTTTGCAAAATGATGATCATCTAGAACAGGTAAAACCAAAAATTCCAAATGAGCACCCAAGGAGAATTAATTATGTTTGGTAATAATCATTTCAAGAGGTTAACTACACTCACTTTTAACATTTTCTATGTAAAGGGCAAAAAATGTTATCTGCTTTATTAGAACCAGCCCCCTTAAATTCTACTTCTAAGGCATGGCAATATTTTTCCAGAAACTAAGAAGTGACTATTCAGCCAAACAAAATCTGTACTGCTGGAATCCTATATCTTTCCTGGAGAAAAATATATTGTAGGTGAACTAAGTATAAAGTGATTAAAATCCAAACATGATCTTCTCTATAATAAGAAAGTTAAGAAAAGGGAAAAAAAAGTTCAAAGCAATTATTGTAAATGAATTAGTGCTATTATCAGGAAGGCAGCAATAAGAAAGTAGTGGAAGAGAGTACAAACTAAATTGGGGATGTTTCAGATGTGGGGCCAATGATGCAAGCTAAAAATCAGAAGTTCCAAAATTCATTCCTGAATGCTGACCAAAGAGATTGTATAGTGTAAAAATGAGGTATCAAAAATTACTAGTCACTTTCTAACTCTTTGGCTTTAGTCTAAATCAATAACACTGTACTGTAAAGGTTGTCAGCATTTCCCATCCTAAGAAATAAGCAATTCAGGAATTGTATATCGTCATATCAAAATAAATCTTTTTTTTTCTTCACCATCTATCCTTTCTTTGCACTTACGCAGTCTACCTACCTACTTATGTGATAGGTTATGCTCTAATATCATAACTCTTCAATGCAAAAATAACAAGGTCCAGCAGGGGTAGAGATAATAAGACACCTACAGTTGCTCTGAGAAGATGCAACACCATCCCGAAGCATTAAAACATTCAAAATACTATTGAGAAAACAAATTATTCTGCCCATGTAAAAATGCTGACAACATTCATCCCCCACTCTTATGGTAAACTTGGGTTCTAAAATGCATATTCCATTTCAAGCAATGGAATCATGAAAAGAGGATATGAAAAAGTGGTGTATTATACACAATCCCTCATTAATTTTCATTTGATCTAACACTGGCTCCTCTTGGTTTTTTTGTGTTTCAGAATCTTCTGGTGCAAATAACCTGAAAGTTAAAACTGAAAAACTAAGATAAAAATCTGTATATAGGCTTCCTTTTACAAGCAGACACAGCAGGATAATTTGTCAAGGACATTCTCACTGTGCTATAGTGCTAAGCATGTATGTATCTGTAAAATTCCAGCAGAGCAAATGGCTGGAACAAGTGTCAAGAAACTCATTCATCTGCTGTACTAATAACCACAAGACTATAAACACCATGCTGAGAAAACATCCATAAGGAACAATGTCATTACCTTAACATTTCAGGTTGGCTTGATGAGCTGTTTTTTCCAATTAACACAGAAGGAAAATTGCAGGGTAACTAGCACCTTCATTTAAGAAGTCTCTCTCTGATGTGCAACTTATGATGAGTTCTGCAACATACCTTCTTGAAGATCACGTCAGAATGTATTTTTATTTATTATTTTATTTGAAATTGTATTGCTGTCTTTATTTGAGAAGTAGCAACCTGTCTTTTCTCTTTTTAGGGTGTCCCAGGGACATTGGGGCTAGAGGGAAACCCTGGCCCAAAACCAACGAAAAAGGAAACACATACTTACCCCTTGCAGGAGCTGAGGACAGCAGAGGAGTGCACACTGGGAAATCACACATGCGTTTTGTTAGCTGCACTCACATCCAGCTGAGAGTGGGTGATGTCAGCAAGAGATGCCACCCAGCGGGAATAAAGTGCAGCCCCAGGAGCAGTGCCGGGAGGCTGCAAGAGACAATGGAGCCCACAGGGAAGCCCGAGGTCACAAGCAGGCACGCACGGGGTTTCTCTGCCTCGGGCAGAGAAAACTGCAGCAGCGCTGGGAGCGGTGAAAGCGGCGAGAGCCACAGCTATGAGAACACCAGCTGCGGAGATAATGGGAGAGCTGGTAGGAGAGCAGGGGAGGGAACCGGTCATGGAGCCGGTAGAAAAGCCAGCAGGGACGCTGGTGAAGGAACCGGCTGTGGAGCCGGTGGAAGAGTCAGCTGGGATGCCAGTGAAGGAACCAGTGGGAGAGTTGGCTGGGAAGCTGGGGAGGAAGCCTCCAGGGGCAACAGGACCTCAGGTCTCATAGTCCTCGGGCCGGAGTCCAGCTGGTCGGGGACGAGGGAAGAGACCAGGCAGGGTCAGTTAGAAGAGACTGAGAGACCCACGATCGAAGGTGGCGTTGGCTGGGCTGTAGGGAAGGTTGGAGCCCCGTGAGTGCCTACTGAAGGCGTGACGGCACTGGAGGCCGCAGTGAAGGGGAACCGTACCACTGAGGGCCCAGATAAGGCTGTGGCTGGTGAGTTTTGGGGGTCTGCCACCATCACCCGGGGCACCTTCTGGGGGCCACCCTCAGGACCAGGGCAGACCCGGTCAGCCACCCGAGCCAAAGCAGCCCAAGAATGCTTTTTGGAACAGCATTGGTCACATAGGGCTTATATCTATTATCCTTTCTTGCGCTGAATCAATAGCCAATATTAGAATCAGGTCCTAAAAGAAGTGGACTCCAAAATGAACGTGAGTTGTCAGTGTGATGAAGTCATCAGAAAAGCCAACTGCACTTCATCCTGCATCAGCAGATGCATGACGAACAGATCCAAGGAGGCAATACTTCCCCTCTATCAGGCACTGGTCAGACCGCAGTTGGAGAACTGTGTGCATTTCTAGGCGCTGCACTTCAAGAGAGATGTGGATAACCCAGAGAGGGTCCAGAGAAGGGCCACTCGTATGGTTAAGGGCTTGCAGGCCAAGCCCTATGATGAGAGACTGGGGCACCTGGACTTCTTCAGCCTCTGCAAGAGAAGGTTGAGAGGCGACCTTGTGGCTGCCTATAAGTTCATCACGGGGACACAGAAGGGAAGTGGTGAGGCTTTACTCACCAAGGCACCCCTGGGGGGTTACAAGAAATAATGGCCACAGCTAGCAGAGAGCAGATTTAGACTGGGCATTAGGAGGAACTTCTTCACAATTAGAGTGGCCAAAATCTGGAATGGGCTCCCAAGGGAGGTGGTGCTCTCCCCAACCCTGGGGGTCTTCAAGAGGAGGTTAGATGGGCATCTGGCTAGGGTCATCTGAACCCAGCACTCTTTCCTGCCTATGCAGGGGGTCAGACTCAATGATCTATTGAGGTCCCTTCCGACCCTAATACCTATGACTCTATGAATCTAAGAAGTAACAAACTTATATTGTACCAATTATTTTTCTATCATATATAAAATCTCCCATTTGGAAATTTTCTTAATTTTAACTTTTTATATGGTATAGTATATATTAATGATAGGGCTTCACATATGGAGCATCTTCCTTCCAGGAAAGTTATTCAAAGGGCTTTAAGAATTTGGGCCAGAAAATGCCCCTTGCTCTAATATGGCTCAATAGAGTAAGCGGTTTTTACAAACACCTTTCTGAAAGACGTAAGCTGCTTGTGTTACTAGGAATAACATAGGTATGAACAAACATATGCTGTTGAACCTCTGTTTCCACCCCCTGACTCCCTATATACAAAGGCAGGTAGAGAGTAGGCAGCAGTAACAGGAAACCCAGCCAGTACAGCTAAGTCAACTCAGAGGGCATGTGACTACTCCAGAACAGAACTAGCTAAACTTCTTTCCTTCTAGAGTAAAACAGAAAAAAAAAAGCACCAAATCATGATCCTCAGAATTACAGTGCAGTCTGCTGTGTTCCTCAGACAGTGTAACTATTGACTCCTGAATACTTGAGACAAATTTTAAAGGTTCAATCCAGCCCTTATTGACTGTACAAGCCATCATAAAAATCTAACCCTTACTAAGCCTTGCAGAACTTGAGCAGAGCTGTGGTGGATACATCATATAAACTGAGCTTATTCTTTAGTGAAAACGGGATAGCTAAAGCAAGGCAAAGTACAATAAGGCTCAATAACATCTTATTGAAGCACCAACGTCTAGAATGGTACAAATTACCACTAATCAAATGTGTTAAACTTTCCTTTGGGCAGTGACTTCCTCTCTTTTTTAGTAGTAGTAAGAGGAAGAGGATTGTAAAGCACTAGAAACAAGTTATCCTGTGAAGTTGTAGAATCTCCATCCTGGGAAGTTTTTTAAGACCCACCTAGACAAAGCCTTGGCTGGGGTAATATAGTTGGGGATGATCCTTCTTTGAGCAAAGGGTTCCTCCAGATGTCCTTCCAACCCTAATTTTCTATGAGTTATAGCTTTTGTCAAAATACTATAATAAAATGAACATGAAAAACTATCTATAGTAAAATAGCATTTATATCATTTATCATTTTAACCAACACATACCATATATTTACCCATTTTACCAGTTTATATTAAGTTAGAACAAAAGATGTGAAGATTTTATAGCTATAAAAGGATCAAATGAAGCAGTCAACAGTAAAACAAAAACAAAAAACAAGCAAAAAAGGATTTAATTTGATTTTGGCCCTTATTCCTTGTGCGAGTAATTCAGTTACACATAAGGGACAGATGCAGATGTTCAGACACATGAGGTTTGTGGTGCCACAGACCTCTTTGCAGCACCACAAACTGCATCCCCAGCATGTTAAAATGTGTCCCGTACTGCAAATTTGTTATGCAGAGGCAAAATTTGCTACCAGGAAATCCCAATAGAAAAAAAAAAGTGTGGAAAAAAGCAATATGGTGCACACAAGAGGAGAATGCACTGATAGACTGATAGCTGCTGGATTCTCTCAGGAGAAGCTCTGACTGCTGGTCAGAGAGTCTCCACTGCTTTAGTTGCACCCTGGCTCCTCTAGCATGGCAGGATCCAGGAGGAGCAGGGAAGTGTCATTTCTCTGAAGCAGGGCAATTTCCCCCACACCGAACTGCATATACAGGATTGCACACTGCAGTAAAACGTAGCGGCACAAATTTGCCAAAGCAAGTGCACACCCCTGCACGTGGGGATGAGCACAAGGAGTGTAGGATAGGTCCTGAATTGTTAGAGAAAAGCCTGATTGTTTTCTTTTCAGTGGTTCAATATTTAAAGTTTCCCATTAATAGAGACATCTATTTTCCTCTCATTTCAAAGCACACACA
>JAGPOW010000229.1:13678175-13693398 GCA_030014935.1 Caiman crocodilus | reverse complement strand
CATCTTGTAAGAAGATATTTGTCTGAATATGGGGTTTGACACCACATATCTATGATAACTGCAGATCTCTTTAGAGTAAGTCTCAGTCTAGGAATGGCCTCTCATTATTTGTAATTTTGCACCACAGACAGGTAGGTTTCTAGACCAAAGAAATGCTGTATTAATCTTAAAAATGGGAGAAGTTTTAAACTGTCACTGTCAGTATATCTGTCTGCGCACTAACTTATAAATTTATGTCTTGTTTCAAATATAGGGGAAAAAATGGGTCAGTGACTCCCAGTATATTTTCCAGGCTATTTGCCTGGAGGAAAATATAGATTTTATTTAACCATAAACAAGGTTTTACTTGGAAAAGGAGAGGCTACTAGAATGCAATTTCAGGGCACATGGTAGGCATAAATGTGGTCGGCCAGTAGGGGGTGCTCCTGCATTGAGTCACCCACTTCTCTGCACCTGACCACCTTCCAGGCTCTGAGTGCCTCCCCCGGGGTGTCTCAAATCTGGCTGACCCCCTTTCTGGAGCACACCTGCAAGCCTGGGGGTAATGCCACTACCACCCAGGGTCTGCATTGCTCTTGGCCCTGTGCTCCCTGGGAAACACAGGCCTAGTAGTTCTTGAGGGTACTTGACCCACTGCAAGAACTTGGGGTGCTTCCCTCAGTCTGAAGCAGAAATAGTGTTCTCCCTTGGGGTCCCCTTTATTCAGTTGACTAAGGCATAATCTAGGTCTTCTCCCAATAAGTCTCCCATGCCAGGTAAAAAGGAGAACTTAATTGGTTACAAGGAGTAGGTTTGGAACAGGGTATAGGGCAGAGCAATATCAGAGAAATCCCTTAAAGCAAACAATGGCATGGTAGCCTTTGGTTATGCATACATAGCTTACTCACAAGTATCATCTAGAGCCAGGCCGAGATTTCCCCTGGAGGCAAGCAGTTCATTGACCATGAGTTTCAAGAGAGAGAGAGAATTTCAGATGGTTCTCCTACTCATCATGGCTGCTGCCCTACCTCCTGCTACTTAACTCAAATAAACCTTATGACCTCATTTACCCGATCCAATGAAGGCCAGCAGGTATTGGCTGCCAGACAACCAATTTGAAATGCATCACTAGTTGCCGAGTCAACTGGCAGGGTCTCTAGCCCCCTCCTAGTCATGATGACATTGCAAACCTCCACCCAGGTGTGAAAGGCCAGTCACGTACGCAGAAGGAGCAGGTCTCCCCCTCCCTCTGGAACGTATCCAGCTCAGGTTACAAGTCAGGGTTACCTGAAGCTGATGGGGCCAGAGGTGCCTGGCCTCTTCAGTGACCACGGTAACCAAAGTGTCAGATTGGCCACTAACCTGATAGCAGAGTTTGGAAAGAGACAGAGATGTCATTCTACCGCAGTAAAAAAAAATAAATCTATTTTTGCCTAGTAGCTTACAATTCTTAAACTAAGGTGTTTTGTTCTTGTGTATGACTGGGGTAGGGAAGGAGACAAGAGTGTGACTGTGGAGAACAGCATAAAGAAATACCTCACTGACACAGCTGCCATCCTAGTAGAGCAGGTTTCAAGAAAATCTGAGTAAGACTAGAATTTAGTACTAGAAAAAAATGGCTGTTTAACCAAAAGACAAGCTCTTGACTACAGTCATGCAACCAATACACTATACTTCATTCCATCAACAACTTCAATTCTGACCCATTAAAACTTTCACAATTAAAAGGCAACATATATAATTAATGATGTATATGCTGCGGGCATTCATAAATAAATCTTGTAGTTATGAGTTCAGTTTGCTTTTATACTGAAGGTGAAGTTTCTTGTTAATATTGCTGTTAACTGAATGAACAAATTCTAATGATAATAGAGTATTTATGCAAATGAGCTTAAGTATTCATTTCCATTTCTTTTGATGACTGTTTTTCAAACACTAATACTTTTCTAGGTATGCATTTTGCATAAGAGTTATATTAAATTACTTCAACTGCTGTAAGTTAATAACATTTTGTGCAAAAAAAAATATTAATTCATTTTTATTGATGAAAGCAATTAGAAAAAGAAACCTAACACTTATTTTGAATAAAATAGTGCAGTACCACCTCCCCCACTCCATTCAGTTCAGTCATTTGCTTTGATACATAAGTTTCTTCTTCATGTGAAGTTTAGGCAGAAACAGATCCCTAAGACAAAGCTGGGTTCTGTAAAGATGAGAAGTATTGCTTCATGAGGACTGGCTGATTCTGGGCTTATTGAGAAAGCGGAAGGGGATAATCTTTTCAAAAGTGAATTGTAAATAGCTAGTCATATCTTGGTTCCCTCAAGAGGAGTCTTCTGGTACTTCATTAGCTTCTGGGAACGCTGAGCATTGAGACGCTCATACTAAATCAAGGCAGGCAAAAGGCTGTCAGCCATAATGGTGATCCAGTATACATTTTTTCAAGAGCAAAACCCCTGCATTTATAGTATCAAGATGCAATCAGATAAGCTCCTGACACTATTTCTGTTTGCTGTTTTGCCTACAGAGCGCACAGTTACAGTTGCTGAACCTTCATTAGATTCATGATGGTTAATATTCCTATCCAAGTGTGCATGCATGTATTTATGTGTGTAACCAGTTTTCTTCTGTTTCTTTCAGTGAAATTATTCCTGATTTATCCACATGGAAGGGAAAGTAAAACAAGCTAATGATTTATTTCCCTTTAATCCTAGTATAGTCAGTCATAAAAACTAAAATAGGGGAAAGCATCATATCTATTTTAAAATTCAGGACAAGCAGACTAAATATCCCACTAGAATGTAATCTACTTTTTCAGGTATTAGTAAATGAGTTTCATTTATTTAACTTAACTTTTCTGATTTTGGAATTTTCATGGAAAGATAATTTTCACTTCTCGTGTTTTTCACAGCAATCATCCTGACTAATGATCAACTCCATATTGATCCCATTAACTTACTGGCTGTAAACAGGAAATAGCATTATTTAATCATCCCTTCTCTCATCAAAGAAAATACAGTATTTTTTCACACTTTGTAAGTCATCACAATAATATTTTACCTTACCCACTGAAAACACAGAATGAATAGTGATTTTTAAAGATCAATTAAAATAGGTTACAAATGAAATATAATACTTCAAAACTAAAGGCCTAAGTAAAATAAATACAATAAGTACAATAAAGGAAATCTGCCTCACTCAACTATTTTTAGAACATAATCCTTTTATGTCCTAAAAAGAGAATATCAAATCTACTGAATACTTTCAGAGGTCTAGGGACTGTATGGAGAAAATGATATAGCCTGCATGTAATGTTCAGTCAAAGAACTTAAAACCTAGGCATAAAGGGAATTTTTACACGTGCTTGCTCCTAGTACTACAGTGCATGCATTTGTATAAACGCAAAATGCGTGTCAGCGCTGCAAAAATGGCAACGGCACACTTTTGAACTAAAACACAATGCAGGTGTTTTAGTTTAAAAGCACACTACCACCAATTTCTACATGCTGATGCACATTTCACCACTTAAACAACTGCATGTGATGCAGCGCAACACGTGTCAGCTTGCATGTAGAGCAGATTAATCAAGATTAAGCGAGATGACGATTAATTAAGTCTGTTCTGGCACAGTGGATCTCTGGTACGTTGAAGCACCTAAATGTATGTGTATAAATGCCCTTAGTTTTTAGAATGGACTCTGCAGTCCTGAAGTAGGCACCAAGGATCCTTATTAAATGCATATTGAGACTGCTTCATAAAGGGATTTACAGTAGTCAGAACATAGCACAGGGAGCCCCTTAAACTATTTAGTAAGAAATGCTGTACAGGTGGGTGCTTTTCATCCATTCCCTGTCAGGATATAAGGCATTTAACTGAGTTACAGGGAGGCTCTATTCACAAATCCTGAACCTCTTCAGACCTAGCTTGTCACTTTTACAGAAGGATGCTAGTGGTAGAGTCTACTTTTTAAATAATAGCAGAAAGTGGCCAGAGAATGGGAGAGTTGAGTTCTAAGCCCTCCTCAACTAAGACTGTTTAAACCCATCTCTCTCATTTCCCAATATAGTGCCATAGGCCATGTGTAAATGAAATGAGAGGCATCTGTGCATGACCCTTTAAAGCAGCCCAGTGCTTTTACACCACTTTAATGGTGTCCATTTTTGCATGCCTCGGTGGCACATTGTGCATTAATTCCAGCCTCTGTAGGATATTTGGTGGCATAATGTGCCTTAAATGACTTTGGGTGCAGGAAACTAAAGGAACTAAACTCCTTGAAGGAATTTTAGTTTGCTGCTCCTACAGCTGTGGCATGAAGCACCATGCAGCTCCACAGCTCTGCAGGAAGCCCTGCAGGCAGCCTGACAGCAGCCCAGGAAAGGAGCTCCACCCAAGAGAAGCAGCAAGCCTGTTCTCCACGCCCCCATCCTTCTCCTCTGGAGCCTGCCTGAGCTGCGCGGGGGCCCGGTGCTTCCCTCTGCAGCTGCAGTGGCCCCCGGGACCACCCAAGCCAGGTGCCTGTGCTTGGGTGCTGCCTGGAGGGTGGGGGGTGCAGCTGCTGCAAAGGGAAGCACCAGTCCCACCCTCCCCACAGCCCAGGGACCACTCTACCTGCTGGCAGCTAACCCTTCCCTCCCCATTAGAGAGGCAGGTAAGTCAGCAGGGTGTGTGCATGACACAAGGGTTTAAATCAGCCATAAATTGAAGCAGGTTTTTTTTAAACTCACCGCTTCACTTTAGGGCCCCCCTTTCATCTCCACACACCCTTAAATAGAATTCTTCAGGCTACTTTGGGGAGTGGGCGGTCTCTACCCAGAGAAGTCAGCCAGAGAGAAGAGCACGATTCCACAATCCAGTTCCTCACCTAGGAGAGGGGAGCCCTGGGTTATAGTTTGTGTATCTAACCCTTGTGTACCTAACCAGCTCCCTAACCATTTTTGTTGCCCTCCACTGGACTCTTTCCAATTTGTCTGCATCTTTTCTGTAGTAGGGGGCCCAAAATATGACACAGTACTCCAGATATGACCTCACTAGTGCTGTATAGAGAGGAAGAATCACTTCCACTGATCCATGGGCAATGCTCTTACTAATGCAGCACAGTATGCCATTAGCCATCTTGACAACAAGGGCACACTGTTGGATCATATTAAGATTCTTGTTCAAAATTGTCCTGTCAGGGGACAGGACACAGGCCTTCATGTGACTTTCCCAGTTAATAGCTACATAAGTGAACCAACACTTTCAAGCTACTTTCAACCTACCTATCTACCATCTACCAACATAAACCTGTCGTTATGATGCAACTTAGTCTTCTTCAAAGGAATAGAGGTGCCTGAATCATCCAATTAAATATAGAGGGTTCCATGTCCTTCGGGAGCATTGTTTTGGAATGTCTGACTGCCAAATAACAACCAGTTGCTGTACTGGTACAAGAGGCCTATGTAGAGAGCTCTAACAAACTGAAGCTCAGAGGCTACTGCTTGGCTACTCACACTTGGAGTAAATATCATGTCCTTGCCACCTTCATTAAAGTTGGTATCAGGTATGATAATCCTAAAGCATCCCCAACACAACACAATGGGCAGCTGTAAAACTAAGCAATTACAGCATCATGAATGTGCACAAACCAACTAGAGAAACTCTTCAACACAAAGACATACCAGTCCTACCAACAGCAATCTACTTGGGTGACATTAATAACCCCCACACTGCATGGGGTTATGCTAAATGCAATCTGGAAAATCTCACTTTTTATTAAAGGTTTTTTGTTAATTTCAATGTCACATGACCCCAAACAGTCAAGGACAATTCCACTTAGGCAGATGGCAATCTGAGATGAACCCAGACCCAACCTAGTATTCCTGCTTTACATCACAAGTAAACATCTCCACCTTAGGAAACTTCCCTTTATCCCAAAATTCTCCCTCTCTGATTACAATCATTGACTGCATCACCACAATTACTAAGACCTGTCCCTAAATGGAACTTCAAAAAAGTCCAATGGCCTGACTTCCTCTACAAAACAGAAAATTTAGCAGTTGAACTACCAGATCCAACCAATGTGAAAGATTTTAACACTGCATCTGAGGTGTTCTTTGCAGGTTTGATAAAAATATTCAGAACTACAATACTGTGTGATGTTAGAGTAAATTACAGTACCTGATGGGACCAAATTTACAACTATCTACAAACAATCTCCACCTTAAATTACAGCAGCAGCATTGCAGAGGCAATGAAAAATCTCCAAGACTGTATTAACACCATGAAAAGAGAATATTGGATAGAAACGGTAGAAAATATTGACTTGACACACTCCAGCAGGAAATCTTTGAACATAATCAAAAGCCTCACTAGAGAAGGCAATCCATGCAGCTGCTGCAACCCCAGCTCTGGCCTGGGGCAAAATCAGAAACATCCTATGAAGGTAGACTCAATAACAGCACAATTTATCCAGAACAGCAGGTTCACAATTCCTGACAAGAACTTTTCCAAAGAAATCAGGCACCAAACAACAGTAACAAAATGCCAGCCCACTGTGGACCTGTATCTCACTGGTTCACTCACAGAACTTGAAATGAAAACTGCCATAGCCTCTATCAAACATCATAAGATTCAGGATTGGATAATATCTACCCAGAATTCTTGATGAATATGGGGCCCTACCTAAAACACTGGCTGATGGAGTTCCTTGTCATCATATATGTGAATAAAGAAAATACCCAAATTCTGGAGATGTACTCATATGATTGCACTACCCAAACCAGACATGAATTCTGACAGCTCTGCTAGCTAGAAACCAATAACTTTGCTATCAGTTATCTACAAAATACCAAAAAGACTGATTCTAAATAGGATAACTGACATCACTGATACACAGTTATCACCAGAAAAGGTAGGGATCCATAAAAGTAAATGAACAACTGATCAGATCGTATCACTTATTCAAAACATTGAAGATGCTTTTCAAAGCAGGGAAAAAGCAGGCACTGTGCTGATATGATACCATCTGGCTGAAAGGACTACAGTACAAACTACTCAAAGGTAAGAGAATGGACTTTATCATTAATACAGTATCAAGCAGATCCTTCATCCTCTCCACCAGTGGAGGAGATAGAAGGAGATACAAGCATCTGCAAAAAGGGATACCAGAAGGGTCAGTGCTAGCACCCACTGTTTTTAACATCTATATAAATTAACATTCAACCCACTGTGACAGCCAAAAATTATGTCTGTGTGATAAAGGTGCTGGCTGAAGGCTCTATGAAGATTAGACCAAGTGTTTTTTTCTGTCATTTGTTTAAATATTAAGCTATATGCTGTTGCTAAGAGCCTAATTAAAGTTTAAGATGTAATAAGGCCTTGTATAAAGTAAGGCCTAGTAAATTTAGCAAACCCTTGAAATAGTAAGGCCCTGTGGCATAGTTAAAATTAAGCTTATCAAAGGAATGCAAGGCTTGTACTGCTATTGGTCAGTCTAAGGCCACTTGAAGTAAAAAGAATCTGAATGGCTATAAGTTATCAGCACAGTTCAGAAGTCATGAATTGGCTTAAACAACCAGAAATCATTCAGAAGGAAGATACAGCTCTGTGAAAGGGATTAATTAGCTGTTGACCTAGATCAGTGGGCCCATGGATCTCGAGGAGCCCAAGGACTGAATACCAGGGTCCTTCCCAGTACCTCTTGGACAGTGCTGATCAGGGATGCCTGACTTCACTGAGCCTTGTGGAAAAAGAAACCTGTTGTACATCAGGCATCAGAGGGGACTGTTGATAAGTTGCTGATGTGAATTATCATTGCCTGTCATTATCTGTCTTAGTATACTATGCGTAGTCATGTTTTTGTTAAGTCATTAAACCTTCCTTACTGTTCTACCCCCCAGCCCCACTTTCAATCAATCCCGACATGAATTGGCATCACAAACAAAATTGAGAGGCTCTGGTCCAGAAAGAAAGGTCAGCATGGAGGGACTTGTGTGGGCCGCATTGGTGGCTTTGCTTAAGGAAGTGGACATGGATAGAAAATCTTGGGTAGGATAAAGAAAGGTTGAGATCTGCCTGGAGTGACCCAGGAAATGTACCCAATCATTGGGATAGGTTTGCTACTGCTGCCTGGGGTAAGCCCAAGAAAGGATGCCTGTCATTGCTGCCGGCCACATGTCTGCGGTTAGGAGCTGAAGAGAATGCCTAGCTCCAGGAAAAGATCACCCAGATGAGTAAGGAGTTAGACGACATGAGAGATTCCAACAGTGTGGCGTGTGAGGCGATGTGAGCTGCTCAAATCCACTTGGAGACTTTAGAATGGAGGGAAGGAAAAAAAAATGTATGATCATGTGCGTGGCTGCTTCCCTTCAGAAAAGCATGTAGTTAGCACAGGCTGTGGAACCATCCTTCCACAAGGTATGGCAGTGTCTTTATGAGGAGAAACCAGAAGTTGAGCTCTGGGAAGATCAAGGGGAGGAAATTGATGACGAGCCTTATGCTGAACTACCCCGTATGTTCCTACTCAGAGGGAGGAACCCAGCCAGGTCTTCCCTGTGGTAGTAACTGGTTCAGGGCTGCAAAGAGGGAATCCATGAACAGAGCTACATTCCTATACCCATGCAGAAATTTCAGTGGGTAGGGCCAAAGCCGTGCAAATCATTTTGTGCCCTGAGCTCCAGTTAAATCAGTTTGCAGGAGGTGATGAAAATGTTACTTTGTTTTCTCCTGCACTCCAAGCCACTGCAGCTAGTTATGGTAATATGGAAGAAGAGCTTAACTCTGCCCCTCAGGCCTAGGACAATTTAGAAGAGGCTGTATCTGTTAGCACTAATTGAAAGCATTCATGCAGCAGTTTGGACTTGCACACCAGATGTAGAAGTCATGACAGCACCATTGTGGAGGAGGTTTTGCTGACAAGCACTAACAGAGTGCACCTTAGCCCTGTTGGCTTTGGAGCCAGAGGCAGTGAATCACCTGGTAAGAGATGCAATCTGGCAATTAGTACAGCTATTACCCATTTTGCAGAAGCCAGGGCTGGCTAAGCTGACAAAAACCACCAAGGCCATGGTTGGGGAAGGCTGGCCGAAGACCCTGTGAGAAAAAAATGTGGAAAGACTTGTTAGCTGCTGGTTTCAATAAAGTGCAAATTGATGGATTGCCAACCAATGTTTTGCAAGGGCCCAAAAGCAGAGCCATCTGCGCCACCAGCAGGGTCACCAGATGGATTCCCTGCCATGAGGGCAGAACTGTCAACATTTTCCTAGGCACATGTGGGGCCAGAAGCCTTTACCCCCTAGGGAGACCAGGTGGCCCAAACACCAATGAAAGGAGCCACAATGCAGGTAAGAGTGAGCTGGGGACCAGTATCTAAAGTTAATATTGGCCCCTTAATTTGGATACCTATACAGATTCAATTAGGTAAAAAAGTGAAGTCAATTGATATGCTATTAGACATGGGCGCTCAGATTTGCATTTTAGATTCCACAGATTGAAAGGGGGAGAAAGGAACCTCTTATCAAGTAACTGGAGTCAGAAGCACCAGGCAAGCAGGACATCTGTTCTGAGAAATCTTCACATTACCTAATGGCTCTAAGGTGATGGCGGCAGCAGTAATACTAAAAGGGGAACCAAGCTTACTGGGACTTAATGTACTAAGAGGACAGCGGTTTACCCTCGAACAAGAGAATTGGCAGTTTGGGTGTGCAGTGCCTCACCGAGAACCAGAAGAAAGAGCTATAACAGCTGTAACTCAATGTAGCATGATCCCACTAACCCCACCTCCCATGAAAGATGTACACAGACCCCAGTATTGAACTCCCCCCAAGGCCACCCAACCTATTCAGTGTATTATAAGCCAGCAGTTAGAAGACAGGAGTATTATCCAAACCCACTCTCCGTATAACAATCCAGTGTGGCCAGTGCACAAGCCAAAAGGAGGGTGGCAGCTGACTATTGACTTTCAAGCTTTGAATGCTAATTCTGACTCCTTGATGGCTGCCATCTCATCACTACCAGCTTTAACAGAAAGCATCCGGTGTTATGGGCCTGCATGGATGGGATCCATTGATTTCAAGGACATGTTTTTTGCTATTCCCATCCATGAGAGTCACTGGCCAGTATTTGCTTTCACGTGGATAGGGCAGCAGTATGCCTACACCGTGACTGCCCTAGGGGTGGATACAGCCTCAGCTTGACTCACGGAGTTTTAGCTACAATAGTTCACGAGGTCCAAGAAAAATACCCCAGTGTACGCATGTGGCAGTATATAAATGATGTCATGGTGGGCAGTAAAGACAGAGAGGCTGCCACCAAGGCATTTGAATCATTAAAAGAGAACATGCATACCTTTCAATCCATGCTGTCTGAATGGAAAATCCAAGAAGTAGGACCCCAGTGTGAATTTCTAGGAATAGAATGGCAGAACGGGGGACCTACAATACCAACTGAAGGGCTGCAAAATATAGTAGAGACCCTGACTCCCACTAACTGAAAGAACTGCAAGTCCAATTGGAAGTACTCAATTTTTGGCCTATGCATGTTCCTGAGTTTAGTGTATTAGCTAGTCTCTTGTATAACTTATGTAAGAAGAGAACTAAATGGGAATGGGGTCCTGAGCATAAATATGCCTTACGAGCTCTTAAAGAATTGGTAACTGTTCATGCCTCCCCAGCAGCACCATGTCCCAAAGGAGACCTTTTGCTCCATATACGTGTCTTGAAGGAGGACCACACTGGAGCCTGTGGCAGAAAGAGTTCTCAGAAGCAGAAGAAAAACCCCTTGGATTCTGAAGTCAAGGCTGAAGAGGTGTGGAAGCAAGATATACTCTCTTAGACTAGATGTTGTGTGCTGCACCAGTGGCCCTGGAGGCCACAGAAGCACTGAGAGGAGAATTACCCACTGTTATCACCATGATACCTATTCTCAGAATGGCTCTTTCAGACCACCAGCTACCACCTGGGGGAACAGCCCAAGACACCACGGTCTAAAGGTGGATTTATTACATTCTGAGCCAAGTCCAATGAGTAACCCCAAAGGGATGCCCTGCATTAGTTGAAAGAGTCACAGAAAGTACAATTAATGTTTATCAAACAAGCTGCAATGAACCTTCACCCAACAAAAAAGCACCTCCTTTCTCACCTGAAAGGGAGACCTCAGCTGATGTTGAAATATGGTATACAGATGGGTCTGCTCGATGTCGTGCCTGGAGAGCAGCCACCTTGAGGATTCAAGATGGTAAGCCAGTAGTATTTCAAGGCCTTGGGAAAAGTGTGCAGTATGCTGAGCTCAAAGCAGTGCTTAGCGTGTCTGCATGGGAATCAGTAGAAGGTCCACATCCTGAAAAGCCCATTTATATTTATATTCTAAATGGCTACCCCATGGAACAAAGAAAACTTTAAAAGATGAGGACAAGACATTTGGAGGCATGAGGAATGGGAGTCCTTATGAAAGTTAGCCCAAGATAAACTTCCTTTACACATCTGACATGTGAATGCAGCACATGGGAATAAGGCAGAAGGAGGCCTGGAGGCAAAGTGGAATAGGCAAGTTGATCAGCTAAAAAGAGAAGAGGGCACTGACACTTTGTATGTTGAAGAAAAAAATAAAGCAGCTAGTCCATCATTGCCCAATTCCTCCTCCCACTGCACACCTGGAGAACGAGCCGCAGAATGGCTACATCAACAGCACTGGCATTCTGGGTGTGATGGAACTGCCAGATGGCTGCATCTTGGGGCATTCATGTAACTAAAAAAGAAGTGCAAGGAGTAGTTGATGCATGCATCATCTGCCGCAAGGTCAAAATGCAACTAAAACCTTGCCCGACTGTCCCATTGTCATTACATGAGGAAAAGGTAGCTTGGCAGGTATGGCTATTTGATTTCATAGGCCCCCTCCCTCAGGCTTCCCGGAATTGACAGTATGTGTTTTAGCTGTAGAAGTTGCCATAGAAATAATGTTCTCCCATGCCTTAGTGCGAGCTACAGCCCAGCTCCACTTGTGCAGCACTGGAAAGTCTGCTAGCTGTGTATCCACAACCTATAGAACTACAGAGCAATAACAACCCTCACTTTGGCAATCATCTTATGTATGACTGGACCACGAAACATAGAATGTAATGGACATATCACATACCATACCATCTGCAGTCTAATAGATTGGTAGAGCAAGCCAATGGCATCCTCAAATGCAAGTTGTGGTTGTCTGCTGGCCCAGCTCTAAAGGACTGGGACTTGAACCTGGATCAAGCTATCAATTGGGTCAACAACCAACCCCATCCAGGAGGTAGCTTTATGCAACAGGCCTTTGGATTGGGTGGTCCCCGCAAGCCGGTAGTAGAGTGACCTAGGGGTGGTGACCCAGAAAAGCTCCAAGCAGGAGATCAGGTGGTAGTGAAGCATCCTTAGGGAGATAAATGGGAGGGGACACTATTAGCAAAAGGTATGCATAACACATGGTGGGTATAAGTCAGATTCATCTAATGGGAGCCAATCTCCTTGTTGTCTTGTTCCTACAGACCGGATCTGTCCATAAATGCAGCCATAACCATTCCTAACTGAGCCTACCACTGAAGAGGAGTCCTGCTCTGTCTCTGGTCTGAATTGACTGGCACCATGAAGTGATAGACTGTTATAATTGTACTCTTTGTATTAATGCCTTATTGTATTTCCTGGGTAGGGCGTGTCTACTATCCTTCTTATTACCCAGATATTAATGAACCTGCTCCTGAAGACCTTAAGGAGTGGCCTGACCCTGAAGAGCATCCCCTGGAAACATGCTCAGATGACCTTCATGTAGTCCGGCCGCAGTATTCATACTAGAAGAAACCCACCACCCCGGAGCAAGTGAAGTCCTGGTCTCCGAGTAGAAGAAACATGGTAGTTGACTGGCAAGGTGGTAACGGTCAGTGCACCTGTGGCACCAGTTATTATCTTGGGTACATTCCCTACCTGCAGGCTGGAATGGCTAACTGTGGGAGGGGAGGTAATCATTGTAGCTCTGCTCATTTGGGAGTTTGTTGTTACATACTTCCTGAGGGAAACCCCATTGAGCTCAATGCCCCAGAGTCTATACTTGCAATTGTGCATTCTGCATCTGTTCAGCCTCTTGAACCATTGTGTTTATGGGAGAATATGCCCTCTCCCATTCCTGTGGCTGACAGCACTCTCCAGTGATGATGTGAAGCCCACCAGGTGGGAGAGCACGTTACAGGTTGGAACAAAGTTATTACATGTTTTGTGAATCATATCTATACAGAGGCATGGTGGACTGGTACCCACTTTAATACAGCTAGAAGGAGGCTGTATCCACAAGTCTCCACCACTTATCACCATACTTTTATACCAGTAGAGTTCCTAAAGCAAATTAGTGCTATGATTCTGCCAGTGCAGTGCTGTTTCATCAACCTGATACAGCATCGTCCCCATGAGTGACAGTGGGAACTCTTTTGCATTCTGAGAGGTGAAGCATAGTTAAAGGCTCCTAAAGAGGGAAGGACAAATATCAACTGTGAGAGAACAGGGTGTTCACTACTATCTCTGTCTGTTCCCCCTTGGGAGGCCCCAACACCACCTATGTATAACTCCACATCCTGGTGGAAGTCACAGGTTAAAATCCCAACCCTCCTAAGTGCTTCTTTGTTCTCTGCCCAGGTTCAGACCAGAACAACGGTATGTCCAAGCTACTTTTCCAAACTGTTCAGCAGGAGCTTGTGTAGCTGAAGGGTTACTTAGATAGGAATGGCCAATCATTTTCCTTTCCATGAATACAAGCAAGTCCCATAGATGAAGAGATGCTCCAGGTTATCTTTGGGATGGACTTAACTCAGGTATGAATGAATGGAACTTAGATAAATCCCAGAAAAACACTGAAGGGGTAGCCAATCTCCAACAGGCAGTAGGGCTGCTCACTAGGGGAGGCATGCTCAAAGGGAAAACTTTAGAGCATACTGATGAATTGCTAACTGATGTAGGATTAGAGACAGCCTGTCTTTCCCAGGTCATGATGGATACTGCTTTTAAAACAGACAAAAATCAAACTTGGAGTACTGCTTGTATGCAGGTTCAATTATCATTAAATATGCATTTTTCCCTAGTAATAAACAATGTTAAAAATACAGAATGGCCCCCTGGCTTAGAGCATCATGGAATGCCTGCAACATTTAAAGAAGGATACCCCTATCAAAATACCCGGATTACCACTTGGGAAGGCTATGATAAAGGAAAGCGTTCTTTCCTGATGCAGGGGGTAAAAGATGGAAACTGCACCAATGCTTATTTGCTAAGCATGGGGCTAGGAGAAGGATGCCTTTGGGACTAGAATCTGCTTCGCCCCATATAGGAAATAGTTACTCCCAATGGCCCTTGATAGGTGACACAGTCCTTTTGTTCAAATTAGCAGCATCTTGATTGGATTAGGGACCCTGTAGAGAGGCTGGCCTCTCAGCCCACCTAACATGATCTGCATATATAAGTTACCTAATGTGTCATATATAATAATAGGGCAACGTGTTTGTTGGAAAGAACAAGGTTGTTTGTTGTATGAAAATGGTACCCCCTAGACTTTGTGCAATTCATGTTGCTTAGGAATTAAGAGTGGAGCCACTGCTCTACTGCAATTAAGTAACCATAGTATTGCCCTAAAATGGACAGAAATTTCATCCGAGACTATACCTCTCAACTTTACGATACCCACTTCATGAGTATCAGATGTAGACAGGCCACAGTTAGAAAACTGGAATGAAGTACACAATAAGCTGCAAAACCTTGACGTAAAAGCCTTGCTTGAGATGGTGGGTGAATCATCAGTTTGGCTGTCAACGTGCTTGAGCCATGTAAATGGCATGATGTGATCTCCAATATTTGTGTGCCACCAGGTGTCACCTCAACTACATAGCTAACCATTTTAAGCATCATAGTATTCTGCATTGCTCTAGTGGTAACAGCTAAATGGTGTTTTAACCATTGTTGTCATAAATCTGTTCCTCCTATGCAAGTTAAATTTAAAGATCTCTCCCCATTCCATGATATCGTGCATGTAGTTTTGGCTTCTCAACTGTAGCTATCATAGTGCTTCAGCAAGCAAGGGGTGGAGCATGACAGCTGAAAATTATGACCGTGTAATAAAGGTGCTGGCTGAAGGCTCTATGAAGATTAGGCCAAGTGTCTTCTGTCATTTGTTTAAATATTAAGCTATATATTGTTGCTAAGAGCCTAATTAAAGTTTAAGATGTAGTAAGGCCTTGTATAAAGTAAGGCCTAGTAAATTTAGC
>JAGPOW010000229.1:13629849-13644204 GCA_030014935.1 Caiman crocodilus | reverse complement strand
CTGCAGCCTCTCCCTCTCCTCTGGTGTCCCCACCTCAGCCCACAGTTTGGTGTCATCAGCAAACTTGGAAAGCTTGCTTTCCACCCCCTCGTCCAAGTCCGTGATGAAGATGTTGAACAGCGCAGGCCCAAGGACCGAGCCCTGGGGGACCCTGCTGCTCACATCTCTCCAGGTCAAATACGACCCATCAACCACCACTCTCTGGGAGTGCCCCGTCAGCCAGTTTCTGACCCACTCAACCGTGTAGGGGTCAATGCCACAATTTGGACTGCACAGGCAGGCACTAGGCAGTGCTAGTGGGAGAAGCTGGATGGAACAGGTGGATGAGCCCTGGCTGATCCGGCAGCCACAGGAGAAGCCGCAGCTCATCCAGCTGCCCCCTTACCACAGATTTAGGTGAGGCAGGCAGTGCTGCCACAGGGGCTGGAGTGAATGATTGGAGAGCTGGGAGGATGAACAAGGGCTGTCCGCAGCTCCCGGTTCAATTTCCCAGCTCTCAATCATTCCCCCAGCTTTCTGATCATTCCTCCTAGCTTCTGTGGCTTCTCCTGGGGCTGCTGGCTCAAGCCACGGCTCATCTGGCTACTCCCTGGGCTGACCCCTAACCTGGGCAAGGCAGACAATGCTGGCAGCCCTGGGAGAAGCCACAAGGGCTGGGGGGATGATTGGGAGCTGGTGGGGAATGAACGGGGGCTTCCCCCCAGCTCCTGGTTTGATTCCCTCACCCTTTGTGTCTTCTCCCAGGGCTGCTAATGCTACCTGCTTCACTCCAGTGGCGGGGAGGGGCAGCCAGGGGAGCTGTGGCTTCTCCCCGAGCTGCCGGCTCAAGCCAGGGCTCATCTGATTGCTCCTCCAGCTGCTCCCACCAGCACTGCCTGCCTGTATAGTCTATGGCTGAATAAGATTTGGCACCGAATATGTTTAGATTTGGGTGAATCAAATTGTGACAGTGATTTGAATCACCAAATTGAATGACTGGCCCCCTGAATTGCTGAATTCAAATCCTAAGCAAATACTTTCCACTTTGCACAGGCCTACTGTTTGCTGCTTTGGGAATGTATTGATGTCTGGAACTTGACCTTTCCTTTTTCACATAAAGGTTTTACCCTTAGTAATTAATTTAAAAAAAATCAAATTCAATACTTACACGCGTGAGGAGGGCACAACTTTTCACTTTAGAGCTTTAATCAGTTGAGAGAGTTTATTTATGTACCTTTTAGCAAAATACAGAGTAAGGAATAGTTAACAAGTTACAAAAGCAATAAAACATGCAATTTACTAAAACATTATCAGAAAATATTATCCATGGAAGACTGATTCTGATTAGATAACAGCACCAGTAAGGCTTATGATTGCAAAATTTATGACTGTTTGTTAATATTATTTGCTTCCTAAAAAGAAGTAAAAGAATATAATGCATTTGCAGAGCTTAGTGATGGTAGGCCTGTAAAATAAATAAATAAATAATCACACACCAGACCACATTCTTCCGAAATAAAATATACATTGTATAACTAAAAATTTACAGTAAAAAATTAAAGTAGTTGAGAGTTTTTCTGTTTTGTGACACATATTAATAAACAGGCACTTTGTACTGATAAAATGTAACTCTATAGTTTGCTAGGTATTGCCATTTAATAATGACTGTAATAGACTTGAAACAACTTGTTCTTGGAACTTGAAGGAAGTTGTAGATGATCACCTTTGGTAATTCATTTCCCTTAGGCTTACAAGGAGTAATAATGCAATATAATTTCAATACTGAAGTACCAGTTTTTACTTAAACTTTCTTGGTGAAAGTAAACACTACTCATTATTGAAGTATCTACTACATTTTCCCTGGCTCCTGGGCAGCTTGAATTATTCAGCTCTCTGTATTCACAGATCTCATTTTTCCTGGTATTAGGGTCAAAACTTTGTGTGTTGATTAATCTATCACTAACAAATATTAATGAAATGTCAAAGGCATACTCCTACTGAATATGTAATTTTGAGGTACTAAATCCTGAAACTGTCATACATCTGCTGGTCTGAACTATAATCACCTGGAAATTGAAATACCATCCCAACTACAAATGTATGATGTGATCGATCATACTATTAGTTTGGGGGTCTAATGTCTGAAACACTAGATACGTTACTGTTATTAACTGATGCATCTTAGTTACTTATATAGCTCCCCTTACTACATTAACTGAATGGCTCAATTTTTAGCATGATATTGACAATACTCCTATAAGATAAAGCAAGTTTAAAGTAAGGAACTAAGGCACAGGTTTAACTAATGTCATACAGGTAAGCTGTAGTGGAACAGGGAATTGGGCATCTATACAAATGCTGTGAGCTGAATGGAGGTGGGGCACTTTAAATAGAGCAGCTCTCAGAGTCTGCTGTGAGTCCTGCATTTCAAACCAGTTTGACAAGCTTTAGTTAAAGTGCTCCTGCTGCCATTTTGAAGCATGGTAATGCTGAATACAAGCACCATGGAGGCTGTTGGAGTTACTGATTAGCACGCTCCACCAGATTCAGAGCTGATGTCCATCATGTGCATAGGTTCCCCTACATTCTTTGGGTAGCCCTCCAGACCATAAGTATCAAGACTGTGATCTCTGTTAAATCATCCTGACCGCTAATGGACAGGATAACTGACTGCAAATCTTGACTGCAAATGGATGCTGCTCTATAGTGTAGGCGCTAAAGACCAGGTCCTAATCAACAAAAACAATACCTAATGCTTAGGTGCCTTGATCAAGTTTGCCAATTCTAACTGACAGAGCTAGGTACCCAGGTTTCCTACACAACATAGGGGGAAACCTAGATGCCTGCCTAGACCTGTCCAAATTGTCTACTCTGGTGTTTCTTATCCTCAATAACTTCAAACAACCTCTCACTTGACTTGAGGCACCCTTAAAAAGTGTCAGCTCTTAACTTTCACTCATGTTTTTGTTATGGAAAAATAATACAGAGTCTTCTGTTGCAAAGAACTCATAGCACAACAAGTCAAAATATTTTTGATACTATTGATTCCTATTTGAAATCTCTGGTTTTATCTTGTAAATCAGGTATAAGTGTTTGCACACCTAATGGGTAATATCATGCTGAATCCTTAAAAGGATTTCAGAATACTGCAGCAGGGATTTGCCTATATCTAACCAACAGACCATGCTAAACACAGGTGTATGTTTCAGCTCCCTTTCTTGCCCTTGGTCCTTAAAGAAAGTGTCTAACTTCAGGCTTCAAGGACAGCAGTTTTGTCACATCAGAATCCAGGCTGCTTGGATGGAAGATGAACACCTGAACAACAATGCCATGGTAGCAACATTCATTTTACTCTGAAGCACAGAAATTTCTTTTCCATAGTGGTGCACCCACCCTCTTCCCCATAGCTAAATGAAGAACTTGGGTTACAGCCTGTCCCCGCTTCAAAGGGATCCAAACTAATATCTCCTTCTCTTCAACTTCTCAGCAAAGTACACTAACTAACCATCCAATTCTTGGCAGAGTGCCTGCCACTTCACCTACACCTGTGGAAACCTGCACATCAGGCAGCACAAGTTTTATGGGATCAGAAGGAAAGAAAGCAAGAGGGAGTCTGACTCAGTGGTCTACTGATTAGGGCACTCTGCTGAGGGAGCAGTCCTATGTTCTGGCTGATGCCGCCCGAGTTATTTCTGGCTAATAACAGTCTTGAATATATCCTAGCATAAGGAAAGTAGTGTGGGATGATAAAAATAACCCCAAAAGGAAAAATAATTCAACAGCTATTCCAAAGACACCTTGAATCTATATCGAGAGTAAATAGAACACAGCTGGCAAGCCAGGGCTGTCCAAGAACAAAAAGGATGATATTGTGAAAAAATGAGCCAATGGTCAATTCAGCAGGGATGACAAGATAACCTTTTGTGGACCTCAAGTTTAAGGTTTCATTAAAGCTGAAGTTTTCAAGTGGTGGCCTGTGGAACATTTCCTAATATTCCACAGACAGTTCATTAGTCACACGGCACTGTCCTCCCTCCCATGCTTATTTCCTGCTGCAATACTGCACTGAGAGCAGCTGGACATAATAAATCTGTGTGTGTGTATGTGTAAGAGTGGTTCCCACAGCAGTGCTGTAAAAGCACTAGTAAAAGAGGTATTCCCTGGAATCCTAATGTAATCTCTATATTAAAATGCAGCCCGCCTTCTGGAAAGGTTTGCAAACCACTGCAAAAAAGAAGTACTATTTAACTTGTGGCAGCCAAAAATTAGCGCCCAGTTACCTCATGTCCGCCTCCCTTTTACTTTAGGTTGTATTTAAATTTAATCTACCACAATGATGACTCCCAGACCTTTCAGTTACTGCAGGCCTAATTGAAATATAATTTTTTTTTTTTAAATTCTTCCTGGGTTTTAAAAAAAACAAAAGATGTAACTGTATCGTACTTTATCATTGCTTTAAAGTTTTGATGCCACTCTCCATTTTTCTTCATATAGTATTAAGAAGCTAAAAACATAAATTTATGTTGAAGATAAAACTGGCAAATTCAGGCTGTAAAAATTCAAGCGGGATGATATGAGAAGGACTGAATGTAAGATCTTAGAGAATTAAAACAATAACATATGAATCAGAATAATGCCTATATAGGAAAGAAAATGCCACAAAAACATCACTGCTTTACTTTAAAGAGTCCTGGCCTGTCTACTGTATTAATTCACAGGACAATTGGAAATTTAATGTAATCAAACAGACCATATGAACTGCTGTCTAAATAAAAACTCTCTCTCTATGAGGTTCAGAAAATCACCTGTTCAAATGTTAACTTAAGTTAATTAGTCTTCCATTATCACTACTTACATTTTACCTGTTCCCCTTGTAAATCCCTGGAATTTCTATCAGGTCTAATTACCAGTGTCGACCCTTTTCCCTGACTGGCAGAGGGTAAGGAAGAGCCATTCTATTAATGAATTAGATTTTCATCTGCCATCATTTCCAGTCTCAGCCACCGTTAGACTGTCATTGGGGAAAACATATTTTCCCCCAGTAAACCATCTACCTTCTAAACTAAACAATTCATTTTCCATATCTATGGTCGCTTGATCAGAAACATGCACTCCACTATATGGAGACTGAACATGAACATATTCAATATTTAATGAAGTAAAAGTTGATGTTAATTTAATTAGCTCAATATTTTATTCAAACACTGGGTTCTGATTTACCCTGAGGAGATGTAGAATATTTGTGAAATATGGCTTTTGAGGTGCTTGTTTAGCTTCTGAAACTACTATCCACTTCAAAGTTACTATTAAAGTCTTTGTATTTTGACATTTAACCTTACTAATGGTACAACTATATTCTAACAAGAGTTAATTGCTGGAAATGACAATTATGATAATATTTAACTCTGACCATCAGTAAAGTAGTAATTTTGAACAGCATAATGAGCAAGCTGTTTACCTCCCATATTATTGATATCATATGTGTAAATGGAGAGGGGCAAATGATGAAATGTAACTATGTTTAAATCTGGAATAAGAACAAAGCATACTGATATTTAGACCATTAGATAATTTTCAGTCACGTTTTCTTTGAATCAAATAAAGCTGTTGTGACTTGTAACCCCAGAAATAAAGTACAGAAGCATTTCTATGAACTTCCATATGAACACATTGATTAACATTTATTAAAAAGACCTTTAAAAATGAAATATGAAGCACAAGTCTATTTGAAGTAGTATGTATTAAGTAGTATAAGGCTTCTATTAGTAATGCCCAGGAACAACTGTAGATGTGATTTGGCATAAAAAATCAGTGACAAATATCAAAACCAAGTGTTATAGTTTAGTTTTATACTCATTTTTACATTAGAAACATTTTTAACTGTTCTACAGCAGTTGAAATGATATTGTTCTCCAATTGGAATACTAGGAATGCATTGCTTTAATTACTGTATTATAACTTTGCAAAAGAGACCTTCAAATATTTATTTTTTTGTTTTGATTTTGATTTGTAAAGACTGATTCTTACAAGTAGGCTTATGTATTCTGTTTTGCATATTCTGCAACCTATCAGATGCTCAGTTTCTGAAGAAATAAGTATGGAGGCAAAGGCCAGTACAATCCAGTACTGGCTTGTCAGGGACTGATCCCAGGCAGGTGCTTGCTGAAGACAACAATGGTTTTTTGTCAGGTCTCTTGAGTGCCCTATGAAGCCAGCTGGGGCATGACTTCTAGAAGAATTAGGAGCCCTGGCTTTTAGTTCTTGACCTTGCCTGGTTGTTCATGGTCGTTACTCAAGGAACTAGCATCCAGTTTTGCTACTGAAAGAAAGACTTCATCTTTTGCTGAGGAGAACAAGTGCAGCACAACGTTCCAAGCAGCAAAGCGAGTCTCTTCTTCAGTGAAATCATGTATTGGGGCAAAAGCCAGGGCAGCAAAAGCCAAAAATTCCCTGCTACTTCCAAAGAGTTAAGCAGCTCCTGTTTGCTTAAGGTGCAACAAGGCCTTTATGCAACTACAGTTGCAGTGAAGCATTTGGTAACATTCCACATAAAACTTTGGTTATTCCATAACAGTATATATAAATAAGTACCTGATTGATTTATGCAGGAGATAAATGTTTTGTACTGTGAGTAAATGAGTCACATGCAATCTCAATTTCTTGATTCCTCAGATGGAATCCTAGTACACAGATCCCAGGCCAATATAAAATTCCATAATTTTTAACTCTTTTATTCAGTGATCAAAAAAAATATATGCATTATATTCCACCACTGTCTTAAATATCTTGAGCCACCCTGTACCACGGGATGTGTTTCACATCTTGATCTGGGTGTTCCTGTTCCAGTCCCCTTATCTTGGTACTGGACTATTCTACACTTTGTACACCATTTCCCCCTCCCTCATAGGAAGAAGTTCATGCATTGGTTAGATTCACTGATCTTACCCTGGCCAAGGCTTTAGCAAAGCCCTTGTGTAAACACCATGCATACATATTGATCTATGTTCTAGCAAGGCCTACATTCTCCTCCTTTTTGTCTTTTTATAGGGAAGGATGTCTACCTATCTTCCTGGAAAAACATAATATACAGACAGAGGGTTAACTTGTGGGCTAGGTACAGGAACTCACTGGGGACCTCTCAGACCTTAAAAGTGTTGTAAGTCGGCATCTTACATTATGCATTGTGCAGTCCAGTATGGGGTTGATCTTCAACAGCCTCCAGTACTTATCTGATTGGAGACAGGAGACAGGCAAGCCAAACTCTGGGACCTGGCAGACTGCAAGGAGCATCAACCAGGCACCAGCAGCTGTAGCAGTATAAACTGGGACAGGCAAACCAGCATGGTGCACAACACAGAATGGACCATTCAGCTGTATCCGTGGTGCCTCTATGCATTTCAAAACTGTTTTGCATGTTTTGGACTGGTGCCTTTACCCAGTGTCTGGTGCAGAATAGACCATGTTGTCACCACAGCTCTTCCACACGTCCAAAAGCACATTGTGCTTTTGAATGTTCCTTGCAGTCTGCAGGGTCTTGGAGCATGACAGGATGCTTAAAGAGTGCCAGACCAGATTCAGCACAATGCTACTGCACAGTGCTATTAGGTTACTGTGCAATAGCATCACAAAAAGGCATTTGTCAGCACCATTATGTAATAACTTGGGTTACTACACAGTCTTTTAGTACTTGCTTATACAAGTACTAAATGACTGCACAGTAACAACTGCACAGTTAGCATCTTGTGTAGACACCACCACTGTCTGCTACTGCTTACTTCTTTGAATGAATGGTTACAAGCACATATTTTTAGGAAGGGGTTCCTGCTTCTGGATTCCAAGATGATGGAGACACCTTCCTACAACCTTGAATTCAGGGCCTGAATTCCAGAAAACCTTTTTTTTGGAAATATGCCATTTGCCATTGGCCAATTTGTAAGTGGTTTCCTATTGACATGTTAAGTGCCTATCAGTGCTTAAATAACAACATGGATGAACTTGATAATAACTGTATGGATGCCTGTTGGGTATAAGATCTGGGTGATGACTAAGTTTTTGGGAGAGAACATTTTTCAAAGCAGTGAAGAGTTCTGATAACCCAAATTGTGATGTTCTTTTTACTTACACTGACCTCTATTCCTTCTGATAGCATTACCCTAAAGGTACACCTCAGTAAATCAGATAAGTCAGGCACATACATTTTAAATATTAAAACTTCTAGACATTATAAACTATAGTTCATTCCAGTAGTTAAACCTCTCTCTGAAATTTTTCCTGAAGCTTTATATTAAGGATGGTATTATTATCAGTTCGTGGTTATTTTTAATAGAAGTCCACTGTGCCAAAGCTATTTCCAACACTAATCACAGTTGGCACAAACCCAAGAGCTAAAACCAAATGAAGAACTGGCTGCGACTACTGCAGTGATAATACTTGTGTACCATTAGATCTTTAGGGCTATTATAATTCCGGTCAGAGAAATGTCGTAAATTACTATACTTTAAACCCATGCGACATTTCATTAAAACAAGTTTTAAGGTTTTAAACATTGGAAGAACAGTATGCAATCTATCTTCTACTACATGCAGTCTTAATTAAAGCCTTCAACAATTAAATATCAGCCAAATTACTGGTACTTCTGTTAAAACTTTGTAATTACCTTATTTAAGTAAATTTTCTTTAAATGATCTCTTATAGAAAGTTACGTGATGGTCAAGCAAAGATTACTTCACAGAAAATGGAATTAATTATATTAGAAATCCACATGGTCCCTGAGTATTAGAGACAGGCAATAAAGCTTCCAGAGCCTGTGCTTAGAGACCTACCCAAATTGCTATTGCCTGATTTTGCAGTTTCCATAAAACCCGTGCAAGCTCCACAAAATCCAGGAGGAGGGGAAAAGAAATCTTACTAAAAATAGACGTGCTGAATCCCAACAGTGAGGGGCATGGCCACATGATGGACAGCTCTCTCCACTTACCAGCAACAGGGGGGCAGGGCCACCAGGACCCCTTGGTAATCAGAGGCATGGGGGAGGCAACTATGATAATCCTTTGAAAATGGCACCCAGGCCCATGATCTTCCCCAAAACTCAGCCAGCTGCCTCCTTGAGTTGGGTAGACCCCTACATATGCTCACAACCTGATCTGCTAATATATAGCTAATTTCCCCTTTCACAAAACTGCAGTCGTTTCTACTTTGCCTTGTCTCTATAGTGCTGCATAGAAACTGCATTTCCTTTTTGGGGAAGAGATTCGCACCTTCTGATTTACAGTATTTCTCTTTTCTTCATCTGCCTACCTTCAGCTTTCCCATTTACATTGTGAAATATGACACCTCCTTGGATTACCTAAGATACATCTCTAGAATTCCTGGTGTTTTATGATTTAGATTGAAGCCTTCCTACTAAAATCAAACTATTCCAAGTGTGTGTGAAGTCAGCCAACTGAGTAAGATGAGTTGGTAAACATAAACCTGTAAGAACTGGACCTGGAGCACAGGTAGGAGGAAAGGGTGCAGGATTAGAATGGTAAGAATGTAGGTTCCAGTGTATGCTTAGCAGACAGAGCCACCGTCAAGCAATCTGAGGACAGAAAATTTGAGCATACTAGAAAAGAGTACACTTAGAACATCTTCAATATATCATATTGATCATGTTACATGTAAGCGGGATTAGGTCAGAGGAGCACCCTCAGGAGAAGCCAGCAGGACCTGAACTCTTAATGGTTGTATATGCCACTCTCATCAGTAGCTACTGCTCCCACATATTCTGTTCACCATCCACCCATCAGAGAATTATTTTCAGTGTCAATAGACAAGTCCAAACCTATTGAATGATATGTATTATTAATAGGATTGATCTTGTAAGATGTATATTCAGAGAAATTTGGATCAATTAAGGTAAACATCAGCACTTCTAGATAATTGCTTGAAATGAATTATCTAAACCTCCTGATTTTGTGGTATTTTGAAAATTTTAGGGTTCTGAATTATGTAAACTCTGGGGAAACTTATTACATCTCCAGAGGGTATTATTGATTTAATATCAGTTGCTACCTATTGATTAATATAATTTGGTTCCCTGCTCACCACCTAAGGTGCTTTTTACAACTTTTACCTAAGGAAGTGTATACACACTGCAAATGTGGTTTAAAGACAGACTGGAAATTGCACTGTGCAATGTGGGGTAAAGGGTGGCTGGAAGTGAGGCAAAACAGTGTCTACAGTGTCTTGTGTGATGTGTGGTTCCCTCTAACAGGTACTACCCCAGGGATGATCATAATGCCCCTAGAGTATCCTCACAGGCACTGTCCTCCTTGTTCCTTTAGGCACTCTTCCCTTCAGCTTTCTTGCCATGCCTTGAAGTTATTAAGTATTTAGGAAAGAAGGCTGTCCCAGGGCTCCAAGTAAGACTTCACTCATGAATTTCATTGCTTATTGCCTTAAGGGATAATCATGGCCTCTGTACCTTTCCTACAGCTGTGCCCAGGTACTTCCAGTCACCATTCAAATGGGCAGATTGGCCCACAGCACCAAGCCACCTTAGCCTCCACTCCTTTATTGGGGCCTCACCCTTCCCAACTTCTGCCCCTACCACTCTGCCTGGGGCCTTTAGCTTAGACCTACTACATTGGGTTGGACTCCTCAGACTCTCGCCTTTGTCTCACTCTCTGGGTTCATGGGCACCTGGCCCCAAGCTCCACTCCTCTGCAGGCTCATGGGTCACCTCTCCAGGTCATGGGCTTTCTAGCCCTGTTTCTGCCCCTCTCAGGTAACTGACCCTTATCTGTGCCTTGAACCTGACTGGTGGCAGTCTCAGTACACAGTCATATACCTCTCAGGCACCAATGAGACCTCCAAGTCACTACTTTCTAGTTCTACCCAAACCACTACTCATAGCTTAAACCAAAAATATAAGCATTCTTGCTATAAGTAAATCTTTAGCGCCCTTGCTGTATACCAAAAACTCCAACCCAGCCTTGGGTTTTAATCAACTGCTAGTCACTAGCCTCAGCCACCCTTCACTTGTTGTCTCCATAGCACACTTACAGTTCATCAACAGCAAGCAGCTCCCTGAAGGGCATCTTTCCCTTCGGTTTCTAGAGCTAGACTATCTGTTCTGGCTATGTCCTTGATTTATATGCCCCAGAGCCCTGCCCTTTTCCAGTCATGTGACCCCCTGGGCAGCCTTCATGTGCTCTCTAACATGCGCCAGCCTACAGGGTGACCTATAACAGCAGGGCGCAGTGCAGCTCTTCTCTTGCTGCTTCCCCACAGGTTACTCTCCTGTTGTACTATTGCTGTGCTACTATGCAATAAGCACCGTGCTACACTAACAGACAGTTCTCAGTTAAAGGATTCTGGATGCCTATCAAGGTATAGCTAGCCCTCCTATTGACTGACTCAGTGCAGTTTGCCTCTGTTCTTTCTCTCAGTAACAGGAACCATAAGTTTCCTATTCTGGGAAATTCCCTATTTTGCCATATTGCTGGGGACAAGCATTCCTGGGACAAACTGTTATTACATTTTTTGTAGTAGAAAATTTTGGGCTTTGTCCTGGGATACCAGTGAGGGACATCTGAATAGAAACTGCTCTGTCCCAGGATGGAGCAGTTTGACTTACCACAAAGGCTAGGGACAGGTATTACACCTACACCAGTTTAAGTGATCAGAAGCTGGTTTTAAACCTGTAACAGAACAGATGTTCTGTGCATATAAACCAGTTTCAAAATGGCCCAAACTGGTTTCAAATAAACCTGGTTGAATGTAGTATCAGCCTTAATTTACTTGGCTCAAACCAGTTTATGCAATGTCTGTCCCAGACCCCTTGTTGGTGTAAGATAAACCAGACACCCCATGCACCAGGCATGAGTGCCTCAACCTCCCTGCCTGCTGCTGCTGCCCGATAGTGGGAGCTGCATGCCATGGGGGGAGTGTGTGGGGGTCCCTACATCCCGCACACCCAACCCTGCTCAGCTGAGCTCCGTACTCCTGCTGCCTCTTCATGGGGAAAGAGGGGGAGGGAGAAGAGATCCCCCTTCATGGAACAGAGCCTCCCCCTGCCCCGAGGGGGAGGAGTGAGGGGAAGACTCCCCCCCTGGGGCTGGGCAAAATCCCATAGAGCCCCTCTCCCCACCCTGCAGTGATGGGGGAGAAGCAGGGGGAAGAGTCCCCTTCTGGTGCCAGGCAGCCTTACAGAGACCCCCCCTCCTCACCACCTCCCAGTACTGAACAGGGGCCCTCTCCCATTCCCACAGCAGTGTGGGAGAGGGAATAGCAGAAATAGTTCCCCTCCCCAGGGAAGGGACGGCTGCTCTAGCATCTCTGGGGCTCTGGCTTGAGCCATTGTAGTCATGTGCCAAACATCTATCCACTTTCAAACCTGTTCACTCTCTGCAGGTTAGACTAAACTGCAAAGACTGAATCAATTCAGGCTCAGGCTTTTTGAATGTCTGTCCCTAGCCAAACAGACAATCTTTTACTACCTCCACAATTCAGCACACCCTAATTTTAGCCTTTGGTTCTTTTGGTCTTTTCCAGAAGTGATCACGAAGTCAGTGCAAATATATTAGGTAACAAAAGCTAGCCAATCTAGCCATACATTTCATCAATATCTATATCTGATATATGGCTTGACTAAGTGAGATACAGGTTCGTATGTTCTTCCTCATATACCAATGGCAGCTGTTTTTAAGGCATTTTCTCGTTTATCTTCAAACATATATATGGATACCTCCATTAAACAGAATTCCACTCACAGCAAGTAATTCATCTGACCAGAAGTCAGGCTGGTTTAACTGTTGAGGAGCTTCTTAAACCCTGATGTTAGAGAGAGGTATTTCAGTGTTTAACTTTTTAGTTATTTATGCCAAGAAAAATTCAAACTCCACAACTAATTTTCTTATTTTATGAGAGAAGGTTTTAGAATAAATGTGAATGTTTGAAAGGAAGATCTTGTTTATATTTGAAGTAATTATTTTCTGAGTTCACACTCCTCTCTGCTTTAAGCTTGTTTAGGAAGAATACTCCATGATCATAGGATAGAAGGAAAACAGAGATTAAATAAAAGCCATCAGTTCAATGCCACAAGTGCATGAGGAGCAAAATGACAACTATGTCAGTGATTATGTGTCATACAGAAAGGATTTTAGCAAATTCTCTACTAGCCTTTCTAAAAAGAAGAGCTTTCCAAAAATGTGTTTGGTTAACTGCAGCTGCTAGAGACCATTCAGTAGCTTTAAACCTTCTACCTGTTTTTGATGCTGCTGGTATGGTGAAAGTGTATTTTGCATGTTATTAAGTGTAATTTGGATTGAGCATTTTTGTGGTCTGTCTGCACAATTAAATAGTGGGTTTATGGTGTGAAATCATGTGCTATAGTGAATGCAGAATCTCATTTACATTCATCTAATTTACATGCAGCCTAGCCAGCATCTCATTCCCTACATAATGTATAAAAAGAAATCCTATTTCAATACTACCCCAAATGCACATGACAGCACAAATAAAGTGCTTTCAGCTTTAAGGTATCCATTACAATCAATTAACCATAAAGTCCTGGGCACAAACTGTGAAAACCCTTCTTTCTGAATAAATAGTACACCATTAAAATTATAACGACACCTGAACTGACTATAAATAAAAGCAAAATATTCACTGGCATTTTTTTACAAACAATGTCCCTTTATAAAAACTGTTTCATATGTAGGGGTTACTTTCCACTCTGAATTTACAATGTAACACTCACAGTAATGTTTTTATTACTAGACTATATCAAAATGCTTATTGTTGCATGATATTCTGAGAGATAAGACTAGAAACAAAACTGAAGATGAGTATTTACTGGCATTTTTATTCCTGTTTAAAATCAGTGATGCCACATCATATTGGCTTTCAAAATGACTGCGTTCATTGTCACAAACAGAGTGTTGATTATCCCAGTTATCAAGAAATTAATGTAAAAAAATGATGCCTTTTTTGGGGAGACCATTAGTAGCCTGTAAGGAGGAAAAAAACCCACCAAGATAGACTATGTGCTACAAATATGTGTCTGAAATGGGCAGTCAATGAAAATGAAATGCCACCAGTTCAGAAGAGAGGAATAAAATTTCTTTAAAAGAAGAAAGTCGGTGCTTTTCACTGAAATTCCCCTTTCAGCTGGTGATACCCCTGATGAATGGTGGACTTTTAAGGTACTCATTCCTAATTATACTTTGCTTTCCAGGTGTTTAAGCTACCAAAAGTGATTCCAGCTCTTCATGCTATAGTCATAGAATTAAACTAAGATGTTTCTGCTTATGAACATTGGAAAATGTCATGGTTCTCTGACAAGAGGAGGTATTTGTCAGGGCCAAGATGTCTCAATTTTTTTTTTTTTTT
>JAGPOW010000229.1:13619239-13629749 GCA_030014935.1 Caiman crocodilus | reverse complement strand
TTTTTTTTTTTTTTTGGTAGCATGCTCTGTATTAGATGTTTTTTATTCTCCTTCCCCCTGACTCACCTAATCCTCACACCAATCAGTGAAATAGCTTCAGAGAAAGCATGTGGTATTTTGAGAAAACTGTAGTATTTTTTGAGAGAACATCTCAGGCCCCTGTATTTCTGCTTCTCTGCATGCCCACAACTGCCCTGGTGTAAGCATCTTGGTGCTTACTTCTGGCTTATGCCCATTTGCATCTAGAAAATAGGTGGAGTAGGATGTAACTAGCATGAGAGGCATGAGTGACTGGAGCCTCCTGAACCAGCAACCCTACCGACAGCATCAGTGTCAGCCATCAGGGGAGACACTGGCCCCGTCACGGGGGCACATGCTTATGCTGAGAGGCCTGCTGTGGTAGATATGCTTACAGCCTGTACACTGACACCCTGAATTCTGCCCAAAACACGTCAGCTATGTTCCAAAAAGACAGAAAAGGGAAAAACAGTGCTGCTGGTGGTGCTTGTTTTGTTTGGTTTTTATATAGGGCCTGGCCAAGACGTTAAGCAATGTGTGCTAGAAATGGGAGAAATACATTCAATTCCCTCCTCAGGCTGAGCAGACTCTCACCCTTGCTTCCTGTTTCTCAGGTGAGTGTCCAAAAACATCATCAGTCTGTAGGTCAGTCTGGCCTGAGAGCAGTCTCAATCCCTCCTGGCTAAGCTGGGCCACTGGGCAGCAATGACACAGCATTTACTGGCTTCAAAAAGCAGTCGACTATTAACAACAACTTCTTCAAAATGAATGAACTATGCTTATCCCTGGCAAAGAATTTTTTTACCCTGGCTTTTTGGATCTCATGTAGATGGGGACACCTCCCATGTAGTTTTGATTGGATCAGTAGCATGGGTGGGTGATCAGGGTGCCAGAGTTGAACTGGGGGGAGGGGGGTGCCTCACCCTCCTGTTGCTTCCCTCCCCTCTCTATGCCCTGCACTTTTCCCCTCTGGCTCAGGCAGCAGGAGTGGGGAAGGCAGCATAGTGGCAATGGCACAGGGTAGGAGAAAGGCTGGAGTTATGCTGTTGCAAGGTGGGCTGAGGAGGAAGATGTTACATCGTTTTTGTCACAAAAATGATGGGTTTTCTGCCTGCTTGACCTGCGTGTTATAAGCAAGAAAAAAGGCATAATATCCCCCCACTGCCCCAACAGCAGAACTCCTGCCACATACCTGCTGCACACAATCTCTGGTCTCTGGTCTCACCAGAGCCAGAACGGTACAGTGGATGGTGGGGAACAGGAGAGTAAGTTGCCCCCTGCCCCCCAGCTCCATTCTGGTACTCCCCAGTCCCAGTCCCAGCTCCACCCCCATCACTATGCCACTCATCCCCTTGCTTAATGTTTCTTCTTAGCTAGATCCAGACAGCTCCCTGCTAATCACAGGCTATTTATGGCTTGTTTTTCTGAGGAGCCAGTCTTTTCCCATGCATTCCCTAGGAAGCCTGAGTGGCTAACTTAAGGATTCTATTCTAAGACCTACAATTTATGTTACAGCATCTAAAGTCTTTGTTGGATATCCTCTCTTCAGGCTCCTTCAATTTTCATAGTCTTCCAAATATCACTACTTTATTTATATTGATTTTATAATGAGTGCTTATGAGAGAGAGAAAGTGCAGAGGTTTCTTGCTGTGCTATGCCCACTGCTGTTGTTACTGCATAATATAGGTGCAGTCTCCAACTGATTGGATTAGTAAATAAAGACAAATGGCAATGGAGTTACTCCCCCATTACAATGGAAACATTACAGGACTCCCCAAATAATGTACTTACGCTAACTAGAACTTTCCCAATTTAATGTCCTTCATAATTCACAAGCATATGACATCTGACCTATAAAGAAATTACAACTTTGAATGCCCTTTATTTGAAAACACTTTATTAGACACAGCATTAGCAAACACACTGTCTAATCTCTTATCTCCAGCCAGTGTCTAGGCTCCATCAGGGACTAAAGATTTTTGAACAAAATTAGAAAGCTAAGGCATTTCTAGTTACAATCCTAGCATTTGGTTTGCTGGCTTGGGATAAAAGACAATAATCTATATGTTCTGGTAAAGCACCAAACCCCAACAAGAACAGGAACATTTTCTGATAATTTTGAGAACATGAATTTTGTTGAAAGTTTTGTACTTGTATATGGATCTCAAGAGAAGTTACCTAAGACACACCATTCTCTTAAAATAAATGGTTATTAAACACTTCAAAAGCACTAACTGGCAATCAAACAGAAACTAAGGCTATTCTGATTGCATGTCCATTCATGTGTTAAGCATGGATTCCCTGGGGCCATCCTTTCAAAGTAAGCCACCATTGAATATATGCACATATACCCAATCTAATGCATATGATGTCATTCATTTATAATCAGCAATTGCCATGATTGTATAATCCAATAGGGAAAAATTTCAAATACAGAATCTACTTTTCATTCCTGAGTTGTAAACAATCAAGACTTTCTAGGATTGAAGGAAAACATTTATTTCAAGCCTACATTATGTTACATATAATATAGCCCAATATACTCCTAATCTACCTGATTTTTAAAGATTTGCTTACATGTATTAGGGCCCCTCTACATGCAGGTAAAGGTGGGATGTGATCTATTGCATGATGAACACAATTGTCCCTGTTGCCTCCACACCTGCATGGAAGGAAGCGTGATTGTGGCATCCAGCATTAAACCCTATCATGATTTTTTGTCAATACAGGTGAAGCCTGGGATCGCCATCCCAAGCTCTCGCTGCACTGGCAAATAGCAAGCTCTGGCAGCTGAGAGTCCCGACAGCTGTGGGACTTGAAGCTCTGGCAGCAGCACCATACCTAGACTCCAGGCAAACTTTTAGTATTGCCCCCCGCCCCACCCCTTCGCCAGAGATAATTATAACAATAATCTGACAATGAGAAAAAAAAGTACCATTTTGGAGCCCCCTTTCTGTCTCGGCCCTGGTTGGCTGCCCAGTTTGCCCATGCCCATGTTCAACCCTGTCTGGCAGCATGTGAGGTGCAGCCAGGACTGACAGTCCTGTCACCCACAGACTCTTAGCCCTAGCAGTCATGGACCACAGCTGCTGTGATTTCCCAGCCTCAGGGATGTTTGGGGTGCCCCCATGACAGAGATCACAGCAGCTATGGTCTCCCAGTTGTGGGGGCACATATTACACAAACAAATTAAAGTGGGATAGAAATCAGCTGTAAAGTTATTATACATTTTCCAACAATAATTTTATGCCTGCTTGGACATTGTAAAGGCAGCATAGTTAATTTGCACATGTAGCCTGTCTAAATTAATTGTACAATTAACCAAACAAATGCATATTACATAACGTGTGGAGGAAGCGTAAGACCATTACTGTTGAGACCACTGAGATTATACCAAGTACTGCAAAATGCTGGGAGATGCTGTTCCTACCCACTGGAACCAGTTATTTTATTCTTTTTAATTGCCTCCTACACCATTTTAGAAACTACAGCAGCTACTGACAAGGGGTAGCAATGTCAGGCTGAAACATTTACTATTGTAATTTTAACCACTTCAGTATTTTTCCAGGACCATAAGGCACAGGAAAGAGCCTTTGCAATTTATGCATCCTTAACAGTATAATTCAATTAATGTCACAGGAACTATATTGTTATTATGTCATATGGAATGACACTTATTTAAAGATAACTACAGTAGACACTATTTTAGTCTTGCAACATCACTAATGTGTGAATGACCGTCAGTTTTACCTATGTAAAGGATGGTACGGACAGGTTTTATTGCAAAGAAAGGTTCACAGTGACCTCCTCTGCAGCTGTCCATGTTGATTTAAGCTGTGCCCAAAATGGTTTCAACAGAGATTTCTGAAGACTATTGTAAACAAGGAGGCTGGACCATTAAGTCATTTAGACAATGTATAAAACCAGCTTCAGCATATTTATTACACAGAGGTTGAGTATAAATGAGCATATCTACATGAGGCACTTTATTGTGCAGTAGATCTAATTACTGCGCAGTAAACATCCATGTCTACATGTGCAGACACTTATTGCACAGCAACTGGCTCTAATCATGAGTAAATTTGCTACCTGCAAATGCAAATAACAAATTTGCTCAAGATTACTTACTGCAGAGTACTGCACATGTAGATACCGGACCCGGAGCAAATGTACTCCCAGTCAGCTGTGCAGCAGGGGGTACAACATTGATCCCTGCCCTTGGGAGCTGCCTGTTGCCAGGGCAGGCTCTGCCACCAGAGCCTGGGTGGAAACAATGTCCCTCTGGCCCAGCAGCAGGAAGCTCCCAGTCCCCACTCCACAATTAGGGCTGGGGGGAGGGAAGGGATGGGACTGGGAGATCCTTATCTCCCAGTCTCAGCCCCATGGTCATGGGGCCCAGGATGGAATCCTTATCTCTCAGTGCCAGATCCACCGTCACAGGGCCAGTGCTGGAAGATTCCTCTATCCCAGCCCCAGCTCCGCAATTCCTGGGATATAAAAACAACCACAAAGCTGGTGCTGAGAGATAAGGCTCTTCCTGCCCTGGCCCGCCAACCATGGGGCTCAGATTGGGAAATAAGGATCTCCCAGTGTTGGTCTAATGACTGCGGGGCTGTGGCTGGAGATAAGGATCTCCTAGTCTGGGCCCCATGATTGCAGTGCAGGAGCTAGAAGCTCCCTGCAGCCAGGGCAGGGGGACATTGTCCCTGCCTGGGCTCCAGTGGCAGAGCCCACCCCAGCAGCAGGCAGCTCCTGGGCACAGGGAGCAATGTCCCAGCCCCAACCAAGAGACAGCTATCTCCTGGCCCCTTTGCTAGCTCCCAGAGGGAGCCTAGAGCTCCCCCTGGCATCTGCAGGGGTCTATTGCAGGGGTGCAGGGAGCACGAGCAGTCTGCTGCTGCTAGGAGCAGCAAATCTGCTCCCATGTACCTGCATGTGTAGACACATGCCCTGCAGAATTTACTCTCAAGTAGTTTAGTCAAGAGTAAACGTCTTACAGATTATTTGCATGTGTAAATGCACCCAATAAAGATCTTTCCCTTATAACTCTTCACTAATTTAAGTGATTTTTCAGTAAGGTAAGGATTTGTTTCTACTGGGTAAATATTTTCTGCAGTGGACGTGGCTCTATTTGCTGCATAAATAATGTTACCTCATAGGGAGATTTTGAGGGGTTCAATATACTACTGAAAAACCTGGGTTCTTGAAATTTGCATGTTTTCTAGTCTAATTTCTATTTATAAACATTACATACCTGCATGCAGAAATTTCCATTTGCAGAAACCCTAGCAAAGAACAAACCCTGTCTTCATAACTATACAGTTTCCTTCTTTCAACAGTTTGAGTCCTTAGTTCATTTTGAAATAGTGCAAATAGGCTTGACTCTTTATTCCACTTTTCTCTAGATTCAGTTTTGGGGAAACACGTCAACAATCTACATATCATCAGATTGATTACAGTTGAACCTACCATGCTTTACTCAAATCCAAGGCAAGGTTTCTTTCTCCTGCAGCCTTTACCCCGGTTTCTCTCTGCCCTTCCCCCTGTCAGCCAGCCATCCAACACCCCCAGTGCCACTGGCTCCCTCCTGGCCATACAGCAGTGGCAGAAATGGTGTCCTCTCATGCCCCAGCTCTGACTTAGTCCTGGCCAGAGCTGCCATTGGTTGAAACATTGTTGCCTGGCCAGGCAGAGGCCATGTGTGCTGTGTCCCATGGTGAAGCAGGGCCAGGGCTGGGACCATAGCTGAAGTCACAACAGAAGTTAGTGGTGGCGGGGAGAGGAGGCATCAGGATGTGAGGAGTCAAGAAATAGGGGAGCAGATACCATGGGGTAAGGTGTGGTGTACCAGGCACTGCAGGAGGGAGATATGTTGGGGTGGTACAGACACTGTGGTGGGACAGGTGAAAGGAGACAAGGGCTGCATGTCCAGCTACTTGACTGCCCTGCCACCTATCCCCACCAGTGTTCACCCCGCCACCATTGCTTTTCATGCCATGGTAGTGGTGGTGGTGGGAAGGGATGAATTTAAAATGACCTTCCAATTTTAGATGAGCCATCTCAAAGATAGCTGCCCCAGGAGAAGCCAAGAATAGCAGTCTGATTTTACACATGAAAAATTTATAAATTTGTTATAATTTTCCATGTGTAGAATCTAATCAGTGGAGAGAAGAGGCAGGGCTTCTTAAAATGTGAAGTTCTTTTGGATTTAGGTAGATACAATATGTCCATGTCAGATTCTTTGCAATTCCTCAGACCTCCAGGCATATCCTCTGCAAGTCCCTGGCATAAGACTGTTTGTATAATACTTACAAAAGCATTTGCCCAGTGATGTCCTACTTCAATGACTATATGTACTCTGGGATAAAAGTGCCCTTAATGTATTAGGACTTGCCATGAGAAGTTAATGTATATTAAAATAATAACTTGCATTTCCCCCATTAGCACTTTAATATATCAGTGTACTATGTAGGTATGTCTATGGTGGAGTGAAAAAGACACACCTCATGTAACATACCTGAGTTTGCTTTAAATGAGCTAGCTTTGATGCCACTGTGACACAGCTCATTGTGTGCTAGAAATTCTAGTATTCACCCAGCTTCTTCAGTGGGTTTTGCAGTCCATGTGGACCTCTCTGCTGCCACAGCTATTGGTAAAACAGATAATTTAAAAATAGCTCAAGCATATTTCCATATGAGCTGCAGTCACACCTTTCTATGACTGTAAAATATGCACAAAATAGTTCTACCATGTGTCAGTTAATACATTTTCCAACCTCTCCCCTCCAGGCTATTACAGCTTCAATGGTGGTAGAGTTATGTCAAGCCTAAATGCTTTTGAAAATTACTCTCCAGTACTTTTCAGTTCTTTCCTCTTACAGGTAGAGAACTCACTGTTACCTATGTTATAGTAAGAACCCTGCTTATATATGAAATTATAGCAATATAATAGTTAATTCAACACTGCTTAGTAGTATTAACAATAGTAATGCAGGAAGTTCTATTCCAAATGTTACTCTTCATTATTTGTATCGGGGTGGCATTTAGAGTCTTGGGCCTGGGAACAAGCTACTATTATGGCAAGAGCTGTGCATAGGTAACAACAACATATGTAATCGGTAGTATAAATATGGTTCAAAGTTCAGATTAAGGTTGGAAGCCAGTAAGTATAGAAAGATTAGAACACTTTCATTTGCAAATGTTGCTATGTTAGTTAAAAATAGACATTAAGGGACTTGTTACTTGGTAATTTGGGGCAGCAGTCTTAACCCCTAGATTAACACCTTAAAATGGCATTAAGCACTTGTTATGCAGCTCAAAGTTACACCATGCCAGGGCAGGATTATCTCTGATCCACATTACCTAGCTGCTGTTCCATTAAACTGTGACTGCTCCCCAGAAATGTGCTGCCCACCCTGGAGTCCCCCAGTATCCTAGGATCTCACACATCCCTTCCCATACAGCAGGGAAGGAAGCCTGTCCTGGCTCACCAGACCTCTAGTGGCCACTCACAGGCATAACGCCTAGTCCTGCCCCTGCTCATCAGGCCTCTACTGGCAAGTTGCAGCTGCCCAGGTGGGAGACAGTCAGAGAAGCTTTCTGGACTGCTCTGAACTCCAAGCCAGCACTAACGCCAGTCAACATGTGTACGGCTCACAGCATAAGGTGTAACACAGTCCTAAGAATAACTAAAGTGCAGCATAATCTATCCAGCACAAACATTTATCTGCATTGTGCTTATGAAACCAGGATCTTAATCAGAACTAAGGGCAAACTCCCACTTCCACAATAAAGAATCATGGAGTTATTATAAAAGTCAAGATGAAACTTGGATGTCTTACATATTTATTTATCTAGATATAGACCTGGATTTAAAGGTTTCCCATGAAGACGTATAAATTTAGACTGGATGAAATAAAATGAATGGAATGAAATATAGGGGATAAATACAAGTTACTTATTGTTTTCCAGCTGTGTGTATAAGGTTGATATTAAATTAGTCTAATAAAAATAATAAAAAATGACAAAGAGAAATGGAATCAAATAGTTATCAAGAGGAATAAAAACAGAAAATGTGTTTGATAAGAAATAAAAGGAAAAGTTCTAATGGGTAGAAAAGTTTTAAAATTGCAGCAAGAAAGAACTTTAGACAATAGGTACAGAAGAAAAGGAAAGGAAAGCCTTCTTAGACTATTCTGCAGTTCAGAAGCCGAAAATGTTACCCATCTTCAAAATAAAGTTCCATATTCTCAAGGTAAATTGGCTTAGCTTCAGTAAAGTCTATTGGGATATACTCTTTATGACTGCTGAAGTTATTAAAAAAAAAAAAATCTGTCCTGCCCTCCTCCCCCACTTCGATTATATTCTTAAGAGATTTATATGGTGTCATCCATAATTGCAGTATCTGAATGCCTGCCATCTCTAGCTCTTTCAGTGTAGGAAGCCTGCCAAACATGAACCCAGTATAAATTAATCTCTTTGAAACAACAGATCTTAAAGGTTGTAAATAACCCCCTCTTTTTCAACAAGATGTTTAACATGACAGTTAAAGACAAATATTCGGGACCTGGTCCTGTAACCAACTGTAGCTACACGCAGGGAATGGCAATATTAAAAACATTTCAACATTTTGTAAAGGCATTTGTGTTTCATTGACACTAGCACATTATACACACTGGCTTTGAATCAATTTTGTTGAAATTCCATCAAAAACAGGTTCCACTTTTACCTCCTTAGCTACTGACCTGCTGGGCTGATACTAGAAGCATTTATGAACTGACTACCCAGAGGAGCTTACCATCTATTGACTCCTCTGTGAAATCTTATGAGATGTGAAGTTTCATTTCTACACAGGAGAACTTTACAATCTTTTCTCCATTGCTTGGTGAAAGGTGTTTGTGCTCGAAAGCTTGCAATTAAAGACTTTTTTGCAAAAATCTTGTTGGTTGCACATGTAGATGCTGGCCTATTCCCACTTACTGTGCAGTAAATTTAAGCCAGCATAAATGCATGTGTAGACACACCCTATAGATATTAACTATCTATAATATATATTAAATAAGTAAATAATTAAAAGGGGCACTGTCCTAGTTAATGAGCAATAAGAAGAGAGTCAATGTTCTAATGATACAAAAACTTCTACTTTAAATGTATCTGAAACTGCAAAGTAATTTCTAGTCTGCTTGAATACCATGCCTCATAAATTAGGATACTTCATTGCAAAATTTGTTCCACCTGGCTACTGAATACATAGATCCTTTAATAATAATGTTTTTCAGCACACACACAAAAAAGTAAGCCACAACAATACTGTGACTTTGTCATAAGTTCATTGAGCAAAATGCAGGCACAATACAGTCCAAAATATGTGGGAAAAAGCAGGGAAAGACATGTATTAACGGTAGTTCTATTGTAAGAGATCATGATTAACAGTTTTCACCATGTCTCCTGAAATAACCCAAGGAAGTACAAGGGCAACTCAGACTACAGATCAGACCAAATCCTGGAGAGTATTACTGAATTTATAACTTTCTCTGCCTTAGAAGCTATTCCTCCTGTGATACAAGCCCCACACGATTTCTGACCTGTCACCACATGCAACCATTTCAGGCTGTTTCTGACTGTGAAACAGATGGCAATGAATGCATAGTAATGGATATAAAAAGCAATTCAAAACCTGAGAGAAACATTTATGATGGTGAAGGGCTAAAAGTTAACTGCCTTTGAAAACAAAACAACCCCCCCAAAGTAAAATCTTTATAAACTCATATTTAGCTCTTTGCTATGGTTTTCTATTCATAATTAATATGAGCTAAGTACATATCAAGAGGCTATACAGTTTAGAAAAACAAGCCAACAGCTGGTAATCAAAGGTTTTAACCTAACATTAGCTGAATCTTGAAGTAGTGCTTTGTAAAAGTAACTTCATCTTTCTGGCTCCTGTTAGTAAATAAAAATTCCAAACTTACTTTTGGGCATTGTGCAAGTTAATCAGTGAGTATTTGAAAAAAAAACAAAGACAAAACTACTTATTATTAATGTTTATAAAAAACAAGAGAAATTACCAGAAACATGCAGATTCTGTTGAGTTTTGATTTCAAATCACTGAATTTGAAGTCCAGTGGGTTAATCATTGCAACACTGTATGGCTATGAACATGAGTCAAGAAATATCAAAGTGAATGTTTTAAGTGGAATCTTAAATACAGTCCATTTATATGTATACATTGTGTTAAGTTTAATTACATAATCATGCCCAAGAAAATGCCATTTTCAGATTTCCCTTCTATCTCAAAATATCTGGACACCCGTCTTTTCAGCACAGATTAAAAATCACGCTGTAGCTCACCATAACCTGTTAGATGTCACAAATTTGTAAATAATTCACAAGAATGAAAGTTTATATCCATAATTAACTCAAGTTTTCTTAGTCTTTTCTGGAAAACAAAAATTACACATGCCAAACCACAGAAGCTGAATTGAATTATATTTATT
>JAGPOW010000229.1:13595111-13611571 GCA_030014935.1 Caiman crocodilus | reverse complement strand
TGGACAGCCTCCCTTTCCAACTTTGAGAGCATCCAGCCATGGCAGGCAGGATTGAAGGGAGGGACCCTCTAGCCAGAAAAGAGCAGGAGCCATGTGGTCCCCCCGGGGAGGCATTACAGCCACTCCTGGAGCCCCACTCCTCTTAGAGGCCCAGACCATGCTGATGACATTCCCTCCAGGAGGGGGGAGGGAGGGGGTTAGAAGTTACCCTACTGTTTGTTTTTTTTTATGATAGACTCAACTAAACCAGGAAAATGTCCACAATTTCACCAGACAGGAATACTACATCCTACACATACCTTCTTTACTGCTCTAGAAGAACCCCAAAGAAATAATTTCTTTATTCATGGAATTTTAGAGATTTTAAGTTAGAATACCTACATAATTATTTCCAAGTCTCAGAGTAAAAAGAATTTACCACTTCAGTTCTGCTGAACCAAATTCTACTCTTTCCCCCCTCAACTTACTTTAAAAGAAGTTTCCTGTTATCTTATTTCAGAGATACAAATTACTGCAGTAAAACTGATTAAAATGTATTACATTATTCATAGTTCAAAGTTATCTTTGCTCCAGGCAAGGCATTTGTACCTTTCATCAGGATTAAGTATTTTTACTAAGCCATTAAAAAAAAAATATGTCACTCTCTTCTAATTCAATCCTTTATACCTATAAGTCTGTTCCTGAAAGATTTGTGGGCATTTATATCATTATAAATGAGTTTAATGTATATTTCAATGTGAGACAGGATGGGTGGTTGGAAAGATAGGAGGGAAGATCCTTAAATTGGTCTTTTAACAGAGAAAGGTACCAGTGAGAGTAAGTATACCAGCTGGCATTTAAGATAACTTCTGCATACCTCTCTCTCTCAAGCATAGAGAGATGCAAAAAACCCCCACCCTCATATCAAAATCCCCCCTTAAGAGACACATATCAATACAGAAGGAAGCAGAACCTTTTCTAGGTCATGGCTCTATTTAGGAATTTCCTATAAGTGTTGACATATTCTTATAGTTACCTCAGCATGAATTCGATTAAGGTAGATTTGCTATACTAGCTAATCCAAAACAGATTTATACTGGTACAGTTCATTTTGCTGGGTACTGATGTGCATAGTTATTCCAGGTTTCACTGGAGTTATTGCATCAACATACATACAGTGTTACAAATATAGCTTAGAGACTGGACTCAGAATCCCTTTTCTATCCTAATCTATTGTATTCTCCTCTTCCTTTTTTGTGTCATTCAGTCTCTCTTCACATTAAAAACTGAAGTGAAAGCATGAGTGGTATTGTCTCATGAAGTGATAAGGTATATAGCTACAGAATTTAAAAAAAACTCAGTTTTAAAATTCTGAAGCTAAATAAAATGGATGTTTTCTTTATGAAAGCTAATATAAAGGTCACATTTCACCTCAACCTGAATAAAGTGTCAACTAGGTATAATTAGCCTATGCTTTACCATGTTGATCTCTCAAAATTCAATATCTACTTTTTGTTCTAAATGACAGTCATATTTTAACCTTATAAGGGTTTTTTTTCCCTTGATAAAGATTTGCACCGACTGCAATATTCACAAATATGAACAAGCTCTATTTCTAAAGATGTCTTTGACATAATCATTGTATTGTTGTAGTGCTTGAAAAAAAAAGGAAAGAAAATATTTGAATATGTCCAGCTTGGATGATATGGTAGTAGTCACAGATTAGTCAGTTTTCAGCTTGAAAATTTTGCTCATAAGAAGCAAAATTTATATACACATTTATACTGCGAAGTGTGACAACCAGTTATCATTCTTATTTTGAAAGGAGGCAAGCATATACTAATAATTCATGCTCTAGACTCCTCTCTCAAAATGACTAGACATTACAGATAGATATACAAGCAAGCTAGCATGTATTATACCTGTCATAAGGTACACCTGAACAGCTAATGAGGTAGAAATTTTAACACCATTTTTTTATTGATGGGTAAACCATAAATAATATTTTTAATGTTTCTTTTTCTTAAGTATATAGGAAGTTTTAGCATAGAAAATAATATACATTCTTTGTGTCGTTGACAATTTAGACAGAATGTTTCAGTTATCTGTGGTAGAAGGGGAAAGCAAAGGTGAACAGTAAAAGTTTCCCTGTTTTCATTGGCTTTTGCATATTTCCACTGTTCTCCATTTCTTTGTCATATTTTTGTTTTATCCTGCAGTAGTTGCATACAACTGAACAACACATCAAACATATTAACATTTCTGTCATGTTTTTATCAATGTTTTCCAGCTCATTTCCTGTTTCCATACTGACAAGCTTGACAAAGCCATTCTCCTTGGGTAGAAAATTAATTAGGCTTGCAAATTTTCATAAAATTTTTACAGCTTGTTTGTACCCTGCATTATCCCAGAGGGACATATACACAAAAAGCAATTGGAAGTAGAGGTTTCTCTCTAGATGCTACTATAGCTATTTTGACATTAGTAGTACAGATAAGACAAATACAGTATTAATGGTGAGAAAGAGTTTCCTTGCTCTGTGTTGCTGGTGAACAGTCCTAACTGACCATTTACACATGCTCAAAGAGTAAAGACAAATGAACAAACTATACCAAGTTAAACAGAAGGACTTACTGCACATCAGCTGTTCTGTAATAATTGTTTTGTAAGTCCACTCCCATTCTGCAGAAAGTGAGAGCCTACGTAATGCAGTTCACCCCATATCATTCAATGATCATGAAACAGCTAGCATGCAGTAAGTCATTGCTATATTTAAGATGTGTGGGACATTTTGAGCTTTCAGTAAAGAAAATAATATAATTCCAAGACATTTCTAATGGGATATTCCATATTGTTTCTAGATCAGAAATATATATCAGGGATCTCACATCCCCATTCTTTCAGGAGCATGTTCCATGGGTAGACTATATTTTTCCATGATGCACCAGTACCTACTGTCCATTGTAGAAGTCTCTACCCTTGGGGAATCATGGGAAGAAAGATCTAGCCAGGAAACCTGATGCAGACAGGAGAACTGGCATGACGTACAAGCCATTAGGTGTTGAGTTCCAAATCAAAATTTTGCCAGTTTTAGGTCATTTTGTTCAGTAATTTTGGCCTTTCACATTCCATAAGAAACATCTGAGTTCTCTGTTCTTCTTACTTTGACATACTTCTAGAATCCCCTTTAATTGCCTCTTATGTCCCTTGCCAGCTGTATCTCAAATTGTGCCTTGACCTTCTTGATTTTCACCCTGCACACTTGTGCTATACTCTTATATTCTTCCCTAGTACTATAACCAAGTTTCCACTTATTATAGCATTTCTTTTTGAGTTTCAACTCATTGGAGAGACTGCTATGTAGTCAACTGGTCTCTTGTTGAATTCCCCATTCTTCTGTCACATAGCTTGCTCCTGTGCCCTTAAAAGGGCCCCCTTGAAGTGCAGTTAGCTCTTCTGGACTTCTTTTCCCCTCAGACTTGCCTCTCAGGGGATTTTACCCACCAATTCCTTGGGTTTGTTAAAAGTATGCTTTCATGAAACCCAGTGTCCGTATTCTGCTGCTATCCTTCCTTCCTCCATTTAGGAACTTGAACTCTATAAATTTCATGGGCACTGCCATACAGTTTACCTTCCACCTTCGCATTCTCAACCCAGTTTGTGAGCAGCAAGTTGACAAGAGCTCCCCTCCTTGTTGACTTCTCCACCATCTGTATCAAAAGGTTATGCCAGACACTTCAGGAATTTGCTGAAATGCTTGTGCACTGCTGTTTTGCCTTCCTAGCAGATGTCCCAGTAATTAAAGTCAGTATGAGAACCAAGCCCTGCAGTTTTTAAATTTCTAAAGACCTTGTCCACCTCCTCCTCCTACTTAGGTGGCCTCTAATAAATGCCCACCATGGCATTCCCCCTGCTGCTTTCCCTTCTGACGTTTACCCAGAGCCTTTCACCATGCCTACCTTCCACTTTGTATTGCACTTCAGAACACGTATACATGTTCTTTATATATTTGGCAACACCTCCTCCTTTTTTCCTGTTTCCATCCTGAAGAAGCTATGACCATGATCATCATAATTCTTTGTTTGTACTAGGATCTTCAGTTCTTCCTGTTTGCTCCTCAGATTTCTCACATTGATATATACATGTTTCAGGTATCTAGCTGACTTTCATACCATCTCTTTGAGAACACTCCTAAGGCTTCTGTTATTGCTACCCCTTACCACATTGTTTTTATCCAGGTCTTCAAGCCCTTTACTTACCTCTAGCTTCTGTCATCATACCCTGGTAAACCTAGCTTAAAGCCCTCTTCACTAGGTTAGCAAGCCTGTATGCAAAAATGCTTTCTTCTCTTCTTCCAGTTGACTTCATCTCTTCCCAGCCAGCCATCTTCCTGGCAGAGCCAGCCTTAGGGAAAATGGCGACCCGGGTGAACTTATATTTTGGTGACCCCTGCTGTATTTGACTCCTCACCTCCCCCAAGTCAGTGTTCCTGCTATAGGCAGAAGCAGAAACAGGTGGGCAGGGATTCAGGGTACAGTCTAGTGGGGAAGCAGAGCGGCTTGCTGTGCCAAGCAGATGGGTGGGCAGGCACTGCTGCTTCTGTGCAGGAGCAGGGTGGGCAGACTGGAGCACCCCACCTGCATGTGCCCAACCTGACTCCTCCTGAGCAGTGGCTGGAGGCAAAGGGCAGGCTCAACTGGGCATCACTCCTTTTGCCCGTGGCAGGGACCAATTGAGGAGAGGCAGGGCAGGGTTGGGGGAGAGCACTGCTGTGGGCATGGGCTGCTCACTCACATGTGTGTGTGGAACCCCCTTGATCCTGGCACCCTGGGCAGTCACCCACATTGCCCATCCCTAAAGTCACCTCTGCTTCTTGGGATAGCACACCATAGTTGAAGAAGCCAAAGCCCTGGTGGTGACTCCAGCTATGCAGCTACTTGTTTATCCTCAGGATGCATTTTCTTCTAGCCAGGGCATTTACCCATCACTGAAATAATAAACAATAACAGTGCCTCGACCTGTTACCTTTACCCTTGCACCCAGAGCCAGGTATTCACTTTTGATCTCAAGGTCAACCCTGGCAGTATGATTAATAGCCATATGGATGAGCAGTATTGGATAGCAGCAGGATGAGTCTCAGATGTGGGCTCCTGGCAGGCAGATTTCTTGAGCCAACTGGTCAGGCTGGTGGATGGATGCCTCTGTGCCCTGCAAGACGGAGTTTCCAACTACCACCACCCATCACTTCCTCTTGGCAGCAGAGGTCTCTTCCCTCCTCACTCTTATCCTCACCCCCAGGTATATGACTGTGGGGAAGTTCCTACCACATGAACAGTTGAAGGACACCTTGCACAGACCAAGTCTTAATGCATTTGTATAAATTGAAGTATTGCTAATGGAAAAAAAATTTGGTGAAAATATTTGTTGCCATCTGGCAAGGTATTTGTTGGCCTCTATAAAAATAAGAAAACCTTGGTGCCAGTTTTCACATCTGAGCATTCACATCAGAAATAGCAAGCATCTCAGCCATGATAGCTTAGGACAAAGCTGACGCATAAGTGAGAGTTTTCCCAGTTTAAAAACAAAACAAACAACCCTCCCCTCATCCCCGCATAACTTGTGATACTTTAAATTGCAAATTACAAATGCACCATTAAAAATCTGTCTATTTAATTTAGTTCTCGCTCGTCTCTCTATCCTAACAGCACATGGAGCAATTTCTGGGATGGATCATTTTATATACATTTTGTTAAACCAGGTGTCAATGGATACTAAGCTAAGTAGGAATAACTGACTTTCAGCTTGGCAGCCAACCTGAAAAATAGAAAACGGAAATATATTTTGGAGCAAATCAATAAAATAAACTGGGATTTTCATTTAATTGAAAATTATTATTGTGAGTTAAACAAAATAAAATAATAAAAACAACAGGGAGTTTGGCTGTACAGGTTGGTGATATGGGCACTAACTTAGAAGTAGCAGATACCTGGGTTCAGTTCCATCTGTATTCTAATTTGCTTTCTCTGTCCTACTGTACAGTTAAGTATTTATATACAAAATGAACAGCCACTACCACCTCTGAATGCCTTATAGTGCAGTAATTAGGTTCTTGCTTGAAAGATGAGAGATTCAAATTCAAGCCCCTTCTCTAGTGGTGCAGTTGCCCAACATCCAGAGAAATACTCTATCTGTTGGAGTACAGGAAATAAGTAGGAACCATCAACTTCTTCAGTTTAATTTTCTAAACAATGTCTCTTATCTTCTGCATCTAGTTAGCAGTTAAATATTTAGCAAAGCCTTTACGCTTCCTCTTCCGTACATCTGTAACTTTCCCCCCAAAATTTGATGCAAATTCATGAACAGTTTTAGCAGTTCAGGTTTGGAATAGCTAAGTAAATAAATGACTTGCTGAAAAAGGTTTTGCCCAGTCTGGTGGATACTTAGAAGTTGCAATTAATTTATGACAGAATACAAGCTAGAATGATGTTATGGCAATAATATATCCTTTTTTTAAAACTTACTAATGGGCATGATAAAAGGCATGGGTGAGACCCCTATACAGAGTGGTTATTAAAAAAATAGATAAGTAGAAAAAAATAGAGTCAGAATCATACTGTTACATGGGTCTTCAATGGCAACCTGGTCCAACTGCTTGCTCAAATGTAGTTAACTCTTAATGTGGTTTACTTTCCATGCCTACAACATATATTTAAAACTGGAGCTTGAACTCTTTTGCACCACACATGGAACAAAAGCATCACATAACAATGCCTTAATAGGTTAGTTTCACTATTCAAGCATATACATTTCAGGGTCTTTAGGTGGGGCGCCAGTGAATAAAGCACCATGAAAATGGAAATTTCTCCCAAGCATGGTTTAGCAGTTACTCAGAGGTGATTGGCAGAGGTCTGCATCATTCATTTTATGTGTTCTCAATAATCAGGATTGCCTAAAATGAAGAATGCATGCAACCCAACACCCACTTTCACAAGTGACTAAAGCTAGAACCCCATAAAAGTACAGCTACTAGTGTTTTCTTTCCCAGAGAAATACAACTAATATCAATAAGCTAACATTAATGATATATAATTTAAAATGTTTATTACAAATCTATTAGCTAATTTAATTAGTAATTAGTCTCCGTGTGCATTTATATGGACCTCTGGGCTCTTGCTCAATCATCAGTACCATCATTATCAGAATGCAATAAATCCATTACGTCTTCATAGTCACAACCGTAAATTCCTGAAGTTGTTACCCGTTGAGATCTTCTAAACAAAGCTACTAACTCAGTGCTCCTTATTTGTCTTCTGAAATGTATTGCAAGTCTTGCCTTTTCTTCTGCTGCATGTGTCTGGTGACAGCTTCAAATGACTTCACAGCTTTCACTTCAGATACCAGCCACTATTTTCCCCATTGTAAAAAGGCAAAGCATTTTCATAAAGTGATGGCAATGATACATTTTTTTGTTTGTTTTATGGTTGGTGGAGGATTGGTGTTGGTGTTATAGCATCTGCATTTTCAAGTCCTCAGCAAGTGACATTAGTTTCTAATAATGCAGGAAGTTTTCTGCTGGGCAAAATGTCAACTAGTGACAAGCTATGCTTCACTGGTACTGTTTTGTAATTTAATATTGATAAATATGGATTAGAGTCCAAGCCTGCAGTCATTTCCCATAAATACATCATTATTCTTACATTGTTTTCCATCATCCTCTTTAAATGAGGATAATAAAGACTAGAAGGTACATGTCTAACCTGAACTTCACTGCAAATTGCTTAAGCTTATGTCCACTAAAATGCAGCCCATTTTCAGACATAGCTATTTCAGATACTCCATATCATATAATCACCTGTATACCTGTAGCATTTTCTAATTTTATCTTAAGGAACCAAGTATAATACTCTAGGAGAAGTATAGTTTCCTGCAAGCTCCAAGGTAGCCTGGCTTGGAGACTAGGGGTAAAGGTTTGCCCTCTTAAAGGGGCAGAATGCTGTTTCCATTGTTATTATTATGTTATAACCCAGGCGACACATGTTTATGTTGCTGTTCACACCATTGGTTTGGGCTGGGATTATAAGGAGCAGTTTTGATCTTACTATTAAATGTAGTTTAGGGAGGCTACCAACAGACCTCAGAGTGAGCTTCAATCCTGTTGTTTTTCCCCCTAGGGTCTTGTTTCAGTCCTTCATCCTAATAGATCGCTCCCAGTTTGACTAGTCCCCTGTAAGGCACCTGTAGCTTTAGGGGCAAACTGTGTGGCTCCTCTTCCTTCCCATACTCTGTGCCCCAGACCTCATGGGTATTATAATAATGTTGTTCCCTCTGTTGTGGCCTCAGCTTCCCTAGCCTCCACCCCTTTCAATCATGCTAGGCTGGTTTGCCTAGACCCACTATGCCAAACCTGGCTTTGAGGCACTAGCTGCAATCTATTGCCTTCACTCTCTGGGTCCCTAGCCTCTGTCTGCCAGGCCCCTGACCCACTAGGGTCACACTCTTCTGGCACTGTGGGCTTAGCCCCAGTTGCACTGTGCCCCTCCCAGGCATCAGGTTCCTGACCCCTGTCTCGGTGTGTACCTCTCAGGCACCTGGTCTCTGAACTCTATCTCACCGTGCCCCTCTTGGGCAGCAGGCTCCACCTGCCTCCCCCAACACCTGTTTGCTCTGTAGCCTTGTACTGCCACTCACTGGGCTCTATAATGGCTTCAGGCCTTGAGCCCACCCCTGATATGGGCTCAAGGCAATGGCATGCCTCATGGGCACTAATGGGACCTCTAAATCCGCTCCTTATAATCCCAGCCCAAACCAATGGTGTGAACAGCAACATAAACATATGTCCCATGGGTTATAACATAACAATAACAATGGAAACAGCATTCTGCCCCTTTAAGAGGGCAAACCTTTACCACTGGGCTCCAAGCCAGGCTACCTTGTGAGCTTGCAGGACATCACTACTCCTGTAGGCAGTAAAACAGATAGTCAAGCATCCCTGGATGTCCCTCCAAGGCAGGAGCTCCTTCCACAGCAGCTGCCAGGGATAGACTCTCCTGCTAGACCCAGCTTTGGGCTTCTGTCCTCCCAAGACCCTGCCTACGTCCAGTCCACTGACCACTTGCAGGTATCTGCTAACTGTCTGCTTTACCCTGTTGTCCTGGAAACTGGCAGCTGCTGCACCCTGCCTGCCCTGCAGTGCTCCCTGGCTGGGCTACTTTTATCTGTATCACAGTGACCAGGATCACAGCAGTTTGAGCCCATGCAGAGCAACCCTGAGCTGATAGCAGACTAGGGGGGGTCAGTCACATGGCTCCACAGTTTCTCATGTCCCCTCCACTCCAGCTTTTGCCCAAAGCCACCACCCAGAAGCCAGGGCTGACCCCCTGAGCCTCCTTCCAGATCAGGGCTGCTCCAGCCCAGGTCAAACTGCTGTGGATTGCGGCACACGTGAAAACACCGAGCCTAGGAGCATCTGACCCCAAACTGTGCCAGTGTGTGTTGAGGTGCATTAATAGCTCATGTAGATGCACCCACTGATACACAGTTAGTGCTCGTTTCTATCACACACAAAGCTCCAATCTACAATTTTGACCATGAGTCCTAAAAGGATTGTACTGATGCCCTGAAGCCACAAGCAGGCAAATTATTGTACTGTCGCACCTTCAGTTCTGGTCTTTAAATAATTCCTTCAATTTCTTAAGCTCTTTATTAAGATTTGCATGCCATTTTTATTGAGCACTTTTACATAGCATAACTATCAGGTTTCTGTATTATGTAGCAAGGCTAGCCAAATGTTTTCCTTCACTGTCCACCAACCAAGGGACCTTTGCATGCATGTCTTATCTGCTGAGGCAGGCATATTGGTGATCTGACTGTGTATACAGTAAGATCCATCTTACTGTGGTATACCTGCATCAATTTTCTTTGTTAACTCTCCTCTTACAAAAGTTATAGAATTTATATAGAATTTACAATGTTGTTTGTTTAGCTTTATCTCAGGAACTCCAGTACTTTTGAAAGCTACTTAGAGTTCCTGTGTACATAGTTTTTTCCCTTGTTTATCCTCTAAAGAAAATTATCCTCTGGGTAACCATGAAAAAAAAATGTTCTATTTAATGAAACACCTCAATGTACTGAATGCAATCCAAATGGCAGTGTGTAGAAAGGGTATGGATGCTTGGAGTCCTTCAGGTCTGTACATCTGCATGAGATGTCATCCAGTTAGTGAACTCTCTTAAACAGAATCATTGCTTGACAATTTATTTGTTTTCATACTACTAGAAATTGAATCTTTTTCCAGTACTACTAGAAATTGAACCTTCTCCAATGCGTTATATATCCATACATTTAGTTCACGTATTTCGTCACTGGCAATTAGCTCAACACTGTGAGCATAGTGGCATAAGGCATAGACGACAATCCTTTTTGGTTGCTTGCATTTCCTTTCTGGGTAATGTCAATTACCTATTTGACTGCTTTCCTGAGATTATGCTGCACTAAGTATTATGTCGGGTTCATGTTTACATTTCCTTCCTGCATAGTTGGCTGCCACTCCTTTGAACATAGTCCTGAGAAAGCGGCCTTCCTTCATCAGTGTTGGACCTCGAATCTCTTCAGCAGATGCAGTTTGCTCAACATTATCAGGTCCTGGCTGGTCAACATTACTACGGCCTGGTGCAGGATTATTGGTCATTGTTGTAGGTTGCAAAGCTGTTGGCACAACAGTTGGGTCTCCAGATGTTGCTACTGTGCTCTGTTCAGCAGTCATGCCTGTATCTCACAACTGATTGATATGGTAGAGCCAAATAATATTAGGTGCCACTTGTAATGTGTATGATAAAGGACCTGTTCGTGCAAACCAGCATTAGGTCACTTAAAATGTCTGAGCGTGCAGTCATTCACAGTGTTTAGTTCACAATTGCAGGCTGCAGATTTCTTAAATCTGGTGTAATCACAGTCCACTACTTTTTGGCTTACACGTAGTTACTGAAGGGCTCCTGTTCCCCCTATCCTGGCCTGACTTATTTAGCAATTTCCAACATGTTGTTATAATTCCAGTTTGTATAAGTCAGGCCATGACATGAGATTGCAACTGATAAACTGCATTGCTACTGTCTCATTCATCATAGCATGTACTGAATTCTGATACACTGGCAAAAAGTTGGTCATCTTCTGCTGTACTTACCCTGGCTCTTCTTTCATGGAGAGCAAGATATTTTTGAAAGATTGTACAAATCATTCAGCCAGCCCAATCATGGCCAGAGGCTACATGGCAGAAGCAATATGCTGGATACCATTTTTTCCTCATGAATTCTTGAAACTCATTTGAACTGAATTGACAAAGCAGGGGGCCTGGACCCAGTGATCTCATGAGGTCCCTTCAAACCCCTAAACTTCTGTGAATCTGTGAATTTGTGGGCCATTCATTAGTTACTGTTTGTTCTGTAAATCCTGTCTTTGCAAATAGACTTCCTGACTTTTCTACTGTCTATGCTAATATAATAGTTTTCATGAAGAAAACTTCTGGCTACTTAGAATGGGCATCACATCATCCCTAAAAATGACCCTGCAAAATCAGACTGTTACCAAGGAGGGGACAGCCATTCTCATGGATGTAATGGTGCTGGTTTGGGCATCTTCTGTAACTCTTGGCACCCCATGCATTCCTTAATGGGTTGTTGATCAACATATGACCAACATATAAATCTATTGGCTAATACCATAATTTTTACAACTCCTACATACAGTTCTTCTAAAATTCTTGTGAGCAGTTCACTGAATATAATAACATGAATTCTTCATGTGACACATCTTTGATGTACAGTAAATTCATCTTTGTTTGCATAAAGAGGTGCTAAAATTAGGATCCAGCTAAACTAAGTAATAAATAATTTCAATTATGTATAAGTCTAAGAGGCACTGTGTATAATTATATACTATGGGCACTGACATTACTCCTTTTGAGCCAATCTTCTCTCCTGTGTATGTTTTTAACAACACCAGGGTCTCCTTTCATTTTAAATGTACAAGAGCCAGATGCTTTTGGACAATTTTCAGGTATTTCTTAAGGGTTTTGCTTGCTGGCTTTTCTGAAGTGAGCAGGCTGTGCAGTAAACTATGGGAATGTGGAAGCATTACATCTAGATCAAGCAAACCAACATTACATCACTTAAAATGCCTTGGCATGCAGTCAGTCACAGGGCTTAAGTTACCAAAAAAATGGCATGCCTGATCTAAAGTTAGTTTTTCTTGAAAGGTGAATTAACTTTAGATCAACTTGGGTTAACCCAATCTAAAGTAGTTTAACCCAATCTAGAGAACACTTGCCTGGGTTTACAGTACAGCCTTGGGACTGGGAAAGCCCAGCTACTTTCCCCAACCCTAAGGCTGTGCCCCCCAACCCTGCCCAGGCTATTTTTCTGCCTGCATCTACCACACCTCCCCTCACCCCAAGGCTGAACAACCCACCACACACCCCACCCCAGATCTGCTAACACTTCTCTACACCCTGTTACTTATTTCAGGTTGCCCACAATGTTCCCAACAGCAGCAAATGCCTGCATGCACCACTCTTGGTTTAATGGCAGACACCTTAAAGTAAACTGCCAAAACCTAAATCATGTCCTGCAAATGCATGTTTGCATCCTGTATATTTTTGCTCCCATCAAACTCAGCAATGCAGATATATGTTTCTGTAGGGGACTCTCATTTAGTTTAAAGAGCTGCTCCGGTCACCCTGTATATGTAGGCCAGCGCTCCAGGGTGCTAACATAAGCCCCAGGTGTTCTGGTATAAGCAGACATTTTGGGTTCCAACAGATTTCAAGTATTAACAATTAGAGCATATAATTCTTCCAGTCGATTTAATGCACGCTCTGCTTGTGGGTTCCTATGCTTGTCCCCAGTTCTTAGCTTTGCTCAAGGCATTCACAAATGAATGACTCCAGCCACAAGTGCGGGAAAGGGAGTTACCAAAATGGAAGACACAGAATATATTGAAAACAAAGTAAAATTAACATGCATTGGCATTAGCAGATTCAACAGAAAATAACATTCACACATGGAGACTCAGCACCGTATGTATCTCATAGTCTTCCAGACTGCATGCACCAGCAAAGTGTATGCAAATTATTGCAATATAATCTAAATCCATTCCATCTTCTCACATATGCTGGATATTATCTTGGCCTGTTACCTGTAACATGTACACCTCCATATACATTTTTACTAGGACCCAACTTTGAGCTCTGACTTGGGTCTCTTTTTACTTACTATTTTTGGGTTCTCAACTAAGTGCACAATGTCAAACCCTGCCCTTTTCTGTAAGCTTCAGTTTGGACCAGGTGACTTGGTAAATTCTGGTGTGTCAAGCATGACTTCTGGGCCTTCCCATGGTCTCCAGGTCTTTTGTTGCAGATGTCAGTAATTATCTATTCACTTCTTGGGCAAGTCAGCTAGTTCTTCAGACATGTAGATTATTTTTTTACTGTTAGAAATGTTTGGAAATGATCTATCACAAACACCTGGAGCCAGATTCTGTTCTACCTATTTGGCACATTATTCACCTCGATGCAATTGTATTCCACTCTACTTGAGTACTTGAAAAATGTTAATATGAAAGGTGAGTGGGTGCTCCTCCTTGCTAATTTCTTACAGAAGAAGATGCTGTTACAAACCTGGGCATGAGGGTGCTCCCAGAGATGTACCCTGAATTTGGGTATACGCTTATTGATCCTCCACGCTACTGAAAGGGTATGACCAAGTTATTAATTTTCCCAGAAATCAATTAACCACAGTCAATTCAGTCAAACAGAAAAACCCGAGAGTTTATTAAAGGGTAAGAAAAAGAGAACAGAACATGATAAAACAAAATATAAAAAACCTAAAAAAAAAATCCTACCCTATTGTCATAGGAAGCGCCTTCAGGGCGCCGTGATCCCCCTGAAGGTCCCTTGCACTGTGTCCAAGCTGGCCCAAGGACACCCTCCAATTCTCTCCCACCATGACTTTGATGACTTAAGATATATAAGGAGGCTGCCTTCTACCTCCCTGGGCACAGCGTATTGGGACCTCCATCTCCGTGATCTCCCCGACTGTCTGCTACGTGCCCCCTAGGCACCCTAGCCTTAGGGCTATGTTCTAAAGACGCTGTCCCATCTCAATACAATGCCTGCCCACTTCCCCGGGCCTCCTCTATAGTCTCACCCACTCTGGGCCTTTGCTCATGCTGCTGTCCCTTCCGGGACTCTCAATGACACTGCCCCTCCCTTGGGGGTCTCAATGCCCACCCTGGGCTTCCTAATAATGCTAGTACCCCTTCATCTGGGTCTCTCAATACTGCCCTCTCTGGACCTCTCAACATGGTGCTCCCCCTCCTGGGGCTCACCATGCCTTCTCTGGGCTCCTTAAAATACTACCCCCTGCCCGGGGCTGACCGTGCCCAACTTGGGCTTCAAAATGCTGCCCCCTTCCTGGGGCTGACTGTGCCCAACTTGGGCTCCTTAATTAATGCAGCCCCCTGTTACGGACTCCCAGTGCCCGGACTTGGGTTTCTCCTTAAAATGGCCCCATTCCTGGGGACTGGCTATGCCCAACTTGGGCCTCCAAATGAATGCGGCCCCCTCCTGGGGGCTCCCAATGCCCGTACTTGAGCTGCTCATTAAAATAGCCCCCTCCTTGGGACTAGCTGTGCCCAACTTGGGCCCCCTCAGCCAATGCAGCCCCCTTTCAGGGACTCCCTGTGCCCAAACTTGGGCTTCTCAGAAAATAGCCCTCTTTCTAGGGCTCCTCAATGCTGCCCGCCCTGGGGCTCACCGAGTCCAACTTGGACCCCTTCTCCGTGCTGCCCCCTCTCTGGGACTTGCTATTCCCAACTTGGGATTCTCCAAATGCCCCTCTCCGGGCTGGGGTCTATGCACCCCTGTACTACTGCGCCCTCTCTGGCGCCTATAAAAACCACTGTGCCCCCACGGGCGCCGAATCGCACCCCTTCCTGGGCGCTAGGGCCCCACCCTACTGTGGGTTGCCCCTGAGGTTACTGAGCCCCACTGGCACCAGAATCCCCACTTTACTGTGGGTCTCCCCTGAGGCCTCCTCCACCCCTACAGCCTTGCCCAAACCACCGGTCTAATTCACTACTAACGAAACATAACCCAAGCCTCCTGGCTATAACCCAAACATCAGGCACCTGGCCATAACAATGTAAGCCTCCTGGCTACTGCTCCACATCCTTGCTCCAGCCTCTGGAGCTCTTGTGAGCTGCATTCACATTACTGTTTCTAAGAGCTCCTGCCCCTCCGGCTGCTGGCAGAGAACTGCCGGCCTGACTCTGGCTGTGGGCTTTATACAAGCCAAGCCCCGCCCTCTCCAGTCAGCTGACACTCATTGGTTGCCGTGGCAACCTGCAACTGCACTGCTTAGGCACTGCTAGGGCTCCTTGTTTAGCGGTTCTTCTTCCCGTAGGAGCAGGGCAGTGAAGTGCCCTGCGACACCTACTTTTAGGCTACCAGCTAGACCTCATAAAATTTCTATGAAAATCCCATGTGCTCAACCTCCCCTCAGTCACTGTCAGCAATCTCCACCTTACTTCCAGTCCACCTCTCCCGAAAGAGAGGTCACTTCTAGCTGTCACCCCCTCAAGAACATTCCACATAGCCCCACTGCCCACCACCACCTCTCTTCAGGAGAGCCAGAAATCCTCTTGCGTGTCTCTGCTTGTGGCCTTGACAGATACATTAATAGATTTTCATAGACTTCAATGGAATCACACTAAGACTATAACCAGATGTCATTGAATGCAGCAAATCAGCTGTGCTGGGATGAGTCTTGGCACCAATGATCAGCTTTATTGGGCATAATGGACATCACCCATTTTCCCTGCTACCCCAGGGAAGGAGAAGATTCTGTGATAGAAACTTAGGGTGTTAGGGTGCTCCCATAAATATAACCTGAGTTTGTGTAATCTTACTTACCCCAAGGAGCAGCAGGGGCTTGATCCTGTGGGACTTAAGGTATGCCTCTGTAAGTGGCATTAAATAATACATAATACATAATTACACAAGTAGTATATAGGCTCTCTACCCTTCAATGCAAATATGACAGGTAGGCGGGACTTCCGGTCCCACCCCCTCTGCACCGCCCCCTTTCCCCTCTTATGGTGTGTGACATCACCAACTCCACCCCCTGATCCCAGTCACGTGGTGCGTGACATCACCAACTCCGCCCCGACCCCGGTCATGTGGTGTGTGATGTCACCAACCCCACCCCCTGACCCCAGTCACATGGCGCATGACATCAGCAATTCCGCCCCGACTCTGGTCACGTGGTGCGTGACATCAGCAACTCCGCTCCTGACCCCAGTCATGTGGTGCGTGACACCAACACCACATTGTTCATGACATCAGAAGGACAACCCAGGCAGACCCTCAAAGCCCAACCCCCTCATGCTGCAAATATGGGGTGGTAGGGTGGTGGTGTGACCCCTCTAAC
>JAGPOW010000229.1:13573616-13591728 GCA_030014935.1 Caiman crocodilus | reverse complement strand
AAACTGAAAACAAGAAAAAATACAAGAGCAAGGAAGATATTCAGCCCTTGACCTTTTTATCAATGATTTGATTTAAGACAGGAATGTCACCATTATATTCAATAAGAATCATTATAAAGCATTATTGCAATTAGCAGGTGAGAAGTTTAGATATGTGCTAGACCAAGTTGTCTCACTGAAAGTAATTACATTTTAACTAGGGTTTTTAAAATAATAAGAACACAATCTGATATTTAAAGAAAGGAACAAGATCACTCGTCTATTTCATTATCCAAAGTCTAAGAGCACTCTAGATGTAAAAATGTTTCTTTCACTATGGTGTTATATAAGTAGTAGTAGAAGAACTGGAGGGAGACTATATCCTTTACTTCAATGATTTAGCTTAAAAAAATGTTCAAATTATCTCAGAAGCATAAGCTTCACTATTACAGTTTAGAGCCCTACTACTTTGACACAGTAATGAATGTTCTTTTCCAGCATGTGTGCCCCAAGACACTCAGAGATAGATAGTAGCTGTCTGCATTATGTGCTTCATAATACCTCACAGGAACACATCCTTGTTAGGCCTCCTTCCTTAATTACAGCAGCCAGGCCAAAAATGAAAGGCATCTCTATGGCAAAGAGGTGGCTTCTACCCTAAGGAGGAAGAGGATGAGGGCAGTTACATTAAGAATTTCTTTCTATAAGATCTCCTACCCAACAACATGCTTTTTATGGATTTTTACATTGGTATGGGGAATTTTACACTACAGGTGAACAACCCTCCCCCACCCCCTGCAAAAAACAAAAACAAAACACCAAAAGAAACAATGCCTTACTTTACTTTTAAAGAAATTCACATCTTGTTATTCATACCACAAGGAAATGTTTACTTGTCTGGAGCAAGGGCCCTTGTGGTCTAGTCCAGTGGTTGGAGCCAGCATTGAAGGCTGATAGGTGGGGTGCCAGGCCAAGTGTGAAGACCCATAGACAGGAACCAGGATGCCAAATAGAGGTCAGATTGCATAAAATGTAATATGAGGATCAGGACGCTTAGGCAGAGACTAAGTGACAAGAAACAGGAGACTTGACTGACCAAGGCAACTAGGCAAAGGAGGATCCAAGTGCAAAGGTAGAAATATGCTTCTAGACAGAAGCAGCATAGTGTTATAGAGGTCAGCTTGTTTGAGTTTTCCTTAAATGTGGAACTAGAATCCATCAGACTGGATGATTAAGTTAGTAGAGACCTGGTTTCATCACAGCTGGAGTCCACTAGCTTGCCAAGGTGAAGTATTGATATTTATTTTTGTCAGCCGAACAGCTTTAGTCTTTGCATGCTATAGCTGAACTCACATTTCAGGAAAACAAATCAATTATACCCTCACCCTTCCACCTTAGCATGTTAACAAAAGCCTACAAAATAGAATATTTGCCCTTCCCTCTTACATGTTTTCTCAGTAGTGAAATAAAGTTTTCAAACTAAAAGGGATTATTATTTGAGAAACACATTTGCAAATATTAAAATGAATGAAGCATTTCACACTTCAAAGCTACCTCAAAGCTAGCATTTAATGTTCTCTGCCAATCCAAGCATCATTTTTATTTAGTTCCCAATTTTGAAGATGTTCTCACACAGCATGTTGCTTTATTTAACTGTGAATTAGGCTGCTTATAGATGTAAAGAACAAAACAAAACAAAATAAAATAAACAGCACTTGAAACTCAGCACACCCCCGTGCCAAACACAGTGCATGCCCAGAAGAGGCATCATGTTAATTGGACCCAGCTGACCCAATGTCTGTATAGACCAGGTGCTTTAGTCAGACTTTTTTGGTACTTTTATCTCAAAGCTAATTAAATTAGCTTTGAGAAAAAAGTGCCAAAAGCCCCGCTGAAGCACCTGATCTACACAGACATTGTGGAGCCAGGTCCATTCAATGTGCTGCCTCATCCAGTAAAGCACGGGGGGGGGGGGTGAGTTCTCCCACATCTGTCAGTGCCCAAAGTACCTGGACAAAAACTGAAAGTCTGACTGCTGTACCCTCTTCCTAGTTAATGCCATTCCTCCAGAGAGGAAGAGTAGTCATGTGTTGGCACTGGATTTATGACCCAGATACCTGTTTTGAGTGGACCCAAACCCTCAGACCAACCATGACCTCTCCATTCAATAATAGGTGAATTTTACTGAAACACAGTAATAGCAGATAAGAATAATGCAAACAATTCTATAACTACCTGTCCTAGAGCTGTGACAGAGGGAAGGTATATGTATCCAGTATGGGAGCTTCACCCTGAGGTTCTCTCTTGAATATCAGCATCCTGGAGGTTCGAAGTGAAGCCCTACCCACCCCCACCCTCCTGTGGGGTGGGTAAGATGGGCTGGTGTTATGCCCTCTGTTCATGATGACCTTTGGTTCCCCTGTTAGGGACCCTTTGCTGTTCTGAAATTGCTCCTTTTGTATCTTTTCCCTCCTTTGATGACTCTTCATTCTCAGGCATTGTTGATTGATCTCCCTGGGGTCATTATACTGCCCATGTTCTGTCCCGTCAGCATATTCCTTTGTTCCAAAACCCCATCACATACACACATCCTAATTTTGGCTTTTGCTGGGCCCCCTAATTTGGTCTGTTTACCAAAACCAGAAATCTTAAGGGCCCTGCAGTTGGGCACTGTGACCTGGCCAACCTGGCAGAATCCCTAATCTCTGTTATGGAACAGTGTAGCTCATGCCTTCAATTTCCCAACCTGTGGGGCTGCTTGCCTTTGTCAGATGCAGTGGGACTTGAAGGAAACTGTGTCACAAAGAGGCTTTTAGAAATCAATTAAGCCTTATGATTCCCCTGGACCATTGTTTTAATACATATCTGCTTTACCTAAAAGCCAATTCCCAAAAGCAAACCTCTAAATACCATTTTCTAGCCATCAGCATGCACTTTGGAAAATGCTTCCATAAAGATAATAAAAAAGAACCTATAATGGGCTGTAGGTAAAGAGACCAGGATGCTGCCCATGTCCTATAACTGCCATGTTAGGAAATTTGTTAAAACATACTCAGGGTGCAGATAAAGGAAGACAACTGTATGGATATTAATGGATACCAATATAAGCTGTTACAATCTAACAGCAATATCTACATGAGTCTGTAAAGATAGAAGTGTAGCTAAAGCATTGCAATTTTAACCCCATTTCATTCAGGATTAGAGTTAGAGTAATTTAGCTAACTTGTATCACTAGAGGATCAGACAATTGTAACACACAGATGCACACTCTTGGAAAGAGACAGCACACCCTACCCTTTTAAAGAGTTTCAAGAGTAGGTCTGTGTGAAATTTTGCTGAGTGTTTTGTTTCAAAGCTGTTTTGATGCATTTCAAGCTTGAAACAGCAAAATCAAAATGAAACAAAAAGCTTCAAAACAGCTTTGAAATTAAGTGAAGGCATTTAAAACATTTCAAAACATTTTGAGTTTTGAAGCAGGCTAGTGGCAAGAGGCAGGGGAGAGCCAGGGCTGCGCTCCAAGTGGCTCCGCAGCCCTGTGGAGCTCAACTCAGCAGGGAGAGCAGCCCTGATGCTCCCCGCCTCCCACTGCTGGGCTGCACTCTGTTAGGCTGGTAGAGACAACTAGAGCACAGCTCTGGCTCTGCCCACCTCCTGCTACTGGGCTGCACTCTGAGTGGCTCTGCAGCCCCATGGAGCTCAGCCTGGCAGTGGGAGGCTGATGGAGCCAGGGCTGTGCTCTGCCTCCTGCCACTGGGCTGAGCTCCATGGAGCCCAGCACTGGGTGTGGGCTGTGCCCAGCCCTGGTCCAAGGCAGCAGCAGCAGACTCCTGTCATCCGGCACAGATCAGGAGGCCCACACCTCCAGGAGGAGTCTGGCACAGCCCCACAGCCCTCCTGGAGGCGCGGGCCCCTGGATCAGTGCCTGGGCATGGGGCACTGGGCACTAGCAGCATCTGTCTTCTCCAGTGCTGGGTACAGGCTACGCCCGGCACTGGTCCCAGGCAGCAGCAGCAGCTTCTTGTCATCCATCACAGACCCAGGGTCCCACACAGCCCCACAGTGCACCCAGAGGTACAGGCCCCCAGATCTGCATGCCAGATGACGGGAAGCTGCCACTGCCAGGAGGTGTCTCAAATTTTGCTTTCAAGATTTGAGGTACAGTTTCTGAGAAACCTCTTCACCTATATCCTTGAAACTTGGTAGGCTTCATGCCTTCAGAAGGAGCAAGCATCCCTGAAATTTGCATCTGAATCAGGCAACAAATGACATTTTTAGGCATTTTCATGATTCCCCATTATAGTTTATGGGTGAAGTGTTGAAACAACGAAACAGTTTTGATTAAAAAACCAGGACACTGCTTCAAAACAAAATTAAATGATGAAATGAAACACTGTCCCTTCAAAACAGTGAAATGGATGTTGAAACAAAACTATGGTGTTCCACACAGCCCTATTGAATAGTATGCCTGGCCATAGCCTCAGAAGATCTTAGGAAGAGGACTATGCCCTGTACTTCAGAAAAAGGATAAAGAAACTTATAAGGCAAATAAAGCATTCATGGAGGATGAGGGAGAGGAATCCTGTCCCTGTGGGTAACCAGGAGAAACCCTGAAGTATGGGATTACCAGTAAAAAGACAGGAATTCTTTTCAACCCTGTCATGGGAATAATAAATATACATATCATGTGCATTGATTATTGCTCCACTTTCTGAACATCAAAACCATTTCCATGAGGATAGTTTTATGAACTCAGTTCTAGAAATGAAGTACAAGTGGTAGCTAAATACTGCTATAAGAAAAAGTTATATGATTTATGTGGTTTCTTGTGGATATAACCCATGACAGCATCATATAACTTTTACTTCTCATTGTAGCACTTAACACTCAATTATTTTATGTTATTTGACTCAGCTAATTTAAATCAGTATTTGTCAGTGTTGCCATGAATACGTAAGTCAAAGCAAATAAAATGCAAGGGTCTGCCCAGGGTAGGCACGTTTTGAATTTACCTGCAACTAGTTTAGCATCAACACAGCACTACTTTCCCATTGTATGATACAAATACATACAACACTTTTTTTTTAAGTGATATAGATTTTAGCAAATTAAACCAAATCTTCTACAACAACAGATCTCTGGAAATTGAAGGGAAAAAAAAAAACTTTTCAAAAGTAAATAATTTAAAAAAAAACCTGGAGAACCACAGCTTATCAGTTAATTATTCATGTTTCTGTTTTCATTTTCAGCTACTCTGGAGCTGCTGATGTTGGCACTCTCTACTAGCTTTAAGTACCCTTTCAGCACAACTCTGCCAAATTAAACTGTCACTTTCTATTAAAAAATCTATAGCAGGAGGTTTTTAATCTTCTGATTTAGACTTTGTAATAGGAAGTCAAAGTTTAAATTAGGACGGTATCAGCTTATGAAATAAAGCCTGAACAGCATACTGACAACCACAGTGAAGAAAAACTTCTTGGCTTGAACCAAAGTGCACAGCAATGCAGTTTTATTTTTTTGTAAAGGGTTTCTGTTACAATGTACTGATTTAATCTCACACTGTTATTCACACCCATGTTACTCAGAGATTCTGTGAAAATAACCCTGAAAGAAGTTGTTACTCCCCTTAGCAAGGGTAAGAACTTGACCTATTTATTGACCTTCTATGCCTGTTGCCTGTCTGAATGTATGCTCATGAAAGTCAAGATTTTCCTATTGGGATCATCTTTTTTTCATATATGCATAAGGGAATAGAGAGTTGCAATATTTTATTAAATGTGCTGAAGGTAAACTGGAAATGAATTTATTAATAACAGCATTTGTATTAAAAATATCCCACCTATTCTACTGTTATCTTGTTATTCTGGGGAGAATTATGGACTACATTCAACTTCCTGTTTAATTTTCTGTCATTCCAAATTTTCTTGTGTAGTTCCCTCTCCCTCTTCTAAAAGGTCTTGGGTGTTAACTACGTCTATTGTTTCCCCTTTGCATTTGTATTCCACTTTTTGTTGTTGTTTCTCTCAGACTCCTTTGCCAGCATTCCCTCTTTAATGCCTTATCCTTTCTGCCTATATGAAAATGATTAGTATTGGAGACCATCAATTTATGACAGGCAGAGCACAGGTTACTGCTATCTTATATTTTCTGACTCTTCCCATGTCCATGCCATGAAGTTTTTTTCTCTTCATAATTGCAAGGACAGCCCTGCATCAAAATCTGTGTACTGCCAGATACAAGGAGAAGCAATCTGTAAATGTTCAGCTCCTTCTGTGTGTCTTTGGAGACAGAAGTAGATAATCAACTGACTATACTAGGAGTGCCCAAACATCTGGTCCTGTGGGACCAGAGCCTGTGGCACAGGGTCAGCCCATGGACTGGAGCCTGCATTCCTCAGTTCCCCATCCACACTGCCCACCACCCTGACCTGGTTACACAGTCCTGCTCAGACCCCATGCTGCCCTGCTCCAGCTCTGCCCAGCTATGTGAGGAAAGCAGTAGGTATCTTATATATGAATAATGGAAATAGAACTAAAACAAAATAGCCTTTTCAGCCTGGATTAATAACATTTCTCACATGATAGCTGGTTCACATAGTTTCTAGAATGATTTCTCAGCCAAATTTTCCTGTCTCAGGATCCATTCTGCCTAATTCAGAGAGCAGACATGTGGCATTTGCCCTTGATGGTAGAAGCTAAAATTAAACTTGAAAGTGTTCTTTATCCCTTTCTTTTCATTTACATAAATCCTACTTTGTGCCTTTTATTGCCTAAGCCTGAAAGCCATCTATGTGGAAAATTCTTTCTGTAAATATTGGATCCTAGCGTGGGTCATTGAATGTTGGGAGAAATAAGCAGAGATGCACTGAGGCATGTATCTGCAATTCATGCTCTGCAGGTGAATAAGTCCCATAAGAATGCTTAATAAAACCGTGGCTTTATCCTATGATCAAGCTGAATTAATCTTACCCTGCTACTAGATGGGAACATGTCGTCCTTGCTCTGATAAGACATCTTGTCTTGCACAGTCACCTTCCTTGCTGTTCCTACAAGATCCCCCCGCTTTTCATCCAGAAAGGAGGCTTTAATGTTTAGGAAAACTGTGCTGGCACACATTTTCTATAATACATATCAGACAAATAAAGAATGTGTTAAATAAATAGTGTTACCAAGGCTGTATGATATTTTACATTTAATATTACACAAGAAGCATTATCAATGTTGCAAATCCAAGCAACCAAAATTCAGAAATGCAAAACTAAGTTTGCCCATATAATCTTAAATCAGTCCCCACTATCAATATATGTATTTTTGACATATAGCTTAAGTATACAATTGCATATTATCTTTTCTACAGGATCCTTGCCTTCTTCTGTGCACTTGATGAATGATGTTCAAGTGATGGGCAGCTATTCAATATGTTGTTTTATCTTCATTGTCCAATGTGTAGATTTTAGTTTTATTTGCTGTACAGTGTTAAAATTCTGCTCTAACATAAGAATTAATAATTTTCTCAAGGACTTTTATATGAGGCTTAATGATATAGTATCTGAGGGCTCCCTGGGTATTAATCAATCTTCAATACATGTCAGGAGAGGATATTTATTATATTCAATTTTAAAAAAGGAACCTGAGGAAAACTGATTAAGGTCAGTTTTCATTAATGTTGAGTGCCCAGTTGTGGTGACCAGAACCTGTTTTTCCAGAAGACTTTGCATCGTAACCATAGAACTGTAAGTTTAAAGCACAATTCTTATTGACTTCAGTTACAGCCATGAATGCTCAGCTGTGTTAAATTATCTACCTCCCTTGGGCCCTCCTCCTAATCCCATTCTCCTTTCCTACCTAAGTCTTGCTCCACTTCTCTGATTTTTCATTCTTCTATTCTCAACTAAAGGTCCAGGGCATGAGCAGCTGGTGCCTCCTAACACTGGCGGGGACACCAGCAGCCAATTGCTAAGAGAGGGTAGCAGTTGCAAAATCAGAAGTGCTGTCGGTGCTTCTCTTGGGAGAGGCATAGGCAATCTCAGGGAGTGCACATGCACCAACGTGCATCACCTATGCGCCACCGGTGGTCCAGGGCTTATTTTTTTCTATATGCCAACCATGACTCTTGAGCAGGCCTGATAAAGGATGACTCAACCCTATGGGACTGTGACATATGTGTGAATACAGAGACGTAATACGGCCTTTTCAAAACAATGTGTTTTTTAATGTCAACATGAGAAGAAGAAGAAGAATTAGAATAAAACCAGTAGCCTATCAAACCAAAAATGTATCCAGATACCCAAAATCTGGATCAGGGTTCAACCTATTCCCTGAAGTACTGCATCCTCCCCTGCCATTCCTTCAGGACAAATCCTTTATTTCCTCTAAATTCCTCTGCCTGTCTTTATCTTCTGAATCTGGTCAAGCCAATTTATGTCACACAATTAAATGATTGAGGGTAGATTTCAAAGTAGCCGATTCCCTTCCCTGTCTTTTAAGAATGGACAAATGGTACCTCTCAGAAGAGATTTTGTGTCTCCCTACATATGTACAGTTCGCTTCTGCTGAAATTCACTCCAAGTTAGTAATTGTATAGCTAACACCAAAAAAAAATCAAATAGACTGATAGCTTTATTATATATTATTAAAGTACCTCCTATATACTTAACAAAATCAGATGTATACATCTTATGCTAGTACAAGATAATGATTGCTTTCGGTCTACAATGTCATATTAAGATAAAAAGCTACATGCACACGAATTATTCTGTCCAACAATATAAATGTAACTTATGTCACCCTAACCAATAGCACCAGTCTCATATCTACTCAGTAACATGATATAGGCATTGTTCATACATTGGCTGTATTAGAAATCTCACTGCTTCTTTCCATATATCATCTTTAAGCTCTAGTCTTCTTCTTGCTGTATATAGTTAAAACTTTCATTTAGGCCAGAGGTTCCCAATCTGTGGTGCAGGAACCACCAGTGGTAGGCAGACAACCTGCCAATGGTACGCATTAACAGATTTACTATAATTACTTTATATGACAAAAATATGCTTGCGGCACTTAAGGTTGTATTGTTTTAAATTGATGGTGTGCAATCTGTCAGAGCTTGGGAACTGCTGATCTAGGCCATCATGATATAGTATAGTATCAAAACTGCTGATCTAGGCCATCGTTTTTTCTTACCTTCAACCTCCATCTCTTTTCTGGGCTGAAAAATGTAATACAATTCTCTTCAAGTCCACTCAAAACACTCCTGCCAAAATGATCTTGTTTTTTTTGCTTTAAAGCAAGCATGTCAAACTCATGGGGCTGGTCCATGGGCTGGATCATGCCCACAGACGCACCCTGCATACCAGCACCAGAACATAGGGCTGATCCAGGGTATCCATGCTGCATGCAACATGGGGTAGGGGGCGGGGGCTGTTTCTGAGTGTTGGATCCAGGACACAGGGTCAATCTGTGAGCTCAGTCTGGACTAGCCCCTGATTCAGCATGAGAACCCAGTCTGGCATGGGTACTACATACCGTGTCATGCAACACATGTGCCAGGTTCAAGCTGTGTGCCGGGCAGCTCATGTAAGACGAGCTCCATGTGCCACAAGCAGTATGCAGGGCCAGGGCCAGTGCATACTACATGAGGCATGCAAAGCTGCTTCAAGACCCATAGGCCACACTGTGGGCCAGGTGATATGGTTCTATCAGCTATATTTTTGTATCCCTGTTTTAAAGATACTATGCTTTTTGCACCCACTCCACAGGTATCTTCTCCACTGAACCAAATACAACTCTCATTTTTAGTTTCAAAGCCACCCACAGCTCAGTCCTGCTGCATTGTGAACTTTAACCCCCATCTCTGCTCTGTCAACCTCAGGGCTCATCAGTCCAATTTTCCCTTCAGCGCTTGTTTTCCCTCATGATAACTCATATGCATAGAGGGAACTTTCCATAAAAATCTACAAAATCCACATTTCCCCCTTCCAGATCTATCCTTAATATTCACTTTTATCATGATGTGCCTAAAACCTTCAGCAAAAGATAGCCAGCTGGTAGACTGAGGCTGCTACATATCATGCTGTTTTAAATATCACCTGAGCCTCATCCCTACTACCCCTCCCATCTGTTTGTTCTTCTCCTCCAGTGACTCCTATTGAACAGAGATTTTCCTCACAGCAAGAATAATATTTTTATTGCATATATACAGTCCTGAGCACGTGGGTTTATTTTCAATTAAAAAATATGTAGTAAAAAATTAGTTACAGGAACCTGCCTGTCATCTCTTCTCTTTTAAAGAATGGTAACAATAAAATTTGTCCTGGAAAGGGTAGAAAATATTATTTTGTACAATACTGCAGCTCACAAATTCACACACGTTTAGAGCTGGCCGGGACCTCATGAGATCATCAGGTCCAGCCCCCCTGCTCTGGGCAGGAAAGACTGCTGGGGTCAAATAACCCCAGCCAGGTGTGCATCCAGTCTCCTTTTGAAGATCTCCAGAGTAGGTGCCTGCACCACCCCTGCTGGGAGTCTATTCCCAGCTGGGAGTTTGGTCATACGAACCATGAAGAAGTTTTTTCTTATATACAGTCTGAAACCTTCTTCTAGGAGTTTGTAATTGTTGCTCTTAGTTTTCCCCTGAGGCACTTTGGCAAATAGTTATTCACCTAGCCCCTGATGTTCACTTACATTTGTAAGCTGCCACCAAATCCCCTCAAAGTCTTCTCTTTTCTAGGCTGAACAGTCCCATATCTGTCAGCCTTTCCTCATATGGCTTGCTTTTCAGGACTCTAATCATATGAGTGGCTCTTTTCCACAAAGGAAACCTGGATTCTAAATCTTGCTCTACTACTAGTGTGTAAACACAGACAACTCATTTCATTTCTCTGTGCCTGACCCACCTCTTGTCTTTATGCTTAAACTGCAAGTTCCTTAGACCAAGACTATTTAATATTATATGTATATGCCTCCTATAACACAACATGGGCCTGATTTTGGTTAGGAACTCTCTATACTAACATCACTGTAATACGGATCTACCCCAATAGCCACACACAGTTCTCCTACTCCAGCTTCCCCAGTCTGGCTTCAGCCTCTCTCCTGCCATTCCTCGATGTAAAAGTTAATATGTTTAGGAGGCTGCCCTTAGGGTTTGGCTTTTGGTGCCATGCTCTATCCTGCTTATTATCAGGCTGCCAATCTGCCTAATCCTAACAGCCCTAACCTGAACAGGTCTCTCTTTCTTTCTCTGATTCTAGCTATCAGGCCTCCTTTAGGTGATTTCTCTCTCTCTCTCTCTCTCTCTCTCTCCCAGCCTTCCTTATAGCCATACCCATGCATCACACATGTAAATTAGTCAATATAAACTACTTTGTCAGCAAAGCTCCTTCTTTTCTCAGAATCTGGGCCAGACTCAGCCTCTAGCACAAGGTTCCAGTACCTAGGGCCCCTTTCTCCTCCCCTTTTTTAGTCACCAGATTTGGCTCCCTAGTAACAGGGCTCCAGCATTGCTAATTATCTAATTGAGCAGCCTACTGTCAGCAGTCTGCAGTTCACAGCTAAGGCCCTGTAGCCCTTTAATTCTACTGCTTGCACCTGCTGCCTTTTTCCAGCTAGTCTCCCCTCAAGCTGTACTTGCTCTGTTGGCTCTTTCACTAGCAAGCAACAGGAGCTCTGCTGCCTGCCATCTCCCTCTGCATTACTAAAATAACAGGGGTTAGGAGACTTGTTACAGTGACACAGATAATGGATAAGTACTGGTACCTGAATGATTTGTAAACTGAATGAATGTGTGTCATTTAGGAACTTTTGAAAACCCTAGTCATGCAAAACATAAGCACTAAGAGTTACAGACATTAATGCTGTGCTGTATTACACTCTGCACAAAGCTACAACACTCAGATCCAGATCCCAAGCCACCAAACTCCTCTAATGCAAAGCTCATCAAACCTGAATTCTAGCTTAGAACTGAGTTCTAAATAATTGAGAGGCCTTAATTTACTGTTTCTTTGAACATAACTATAATAAAAACAGATTCCCTGGTGAAATTCTATGTAGAAAAGTAGTTGTTGCAGAGAAAATTACCCGTAAGTCATTATCAGCCATCATAAACAGATCCGGGAGAGGGGATAAACCACATACCCCCTTTAAATGTGCACGATATGCACAGTCAGAAAAGTGAGCTCACTGGCTTTTCCATACAGCTCCATGACCTCAGGTATTTGTCAGCAGACAAGGGTGCTGGGCGGTGGATGCGTTACTGCACAACAGTAACTGGAGTTACTACACGTAGTGCTGGTGAATGTCAAGTGATGCTACTGCACAATAGCCTAATAATACTACACAGTAATGTATTAGCACTGTTAGTGCTGTGATGTGCTACTGCGCAATATTATTGTGCTACTGCGCAGTCACCACCTCGTGTAGACATGCTCACTGTGAACATGATGCACAGACAAAGGAGGTGGAGCTGAACTGTTTGCACTTTCCCTGGTTCTGCTTTTGCCCACCACAATACCTATATCTGGGTAGGACTTATACAAAGCTCTACAGTGGTAGCCAGGATGCTCAGGAATATGCTGATCCTGCACATTTAGACTGTTTTTGCTGATGGAGATGGTATGGATATCTGAGGTACAAGAATCCCTGGACAGAACACTAAAGCAGGAATTGAATGTATCCATAGAAAACTTACCTCTATATCAGCAGGGGTAATTCAAGGTCTAAGCAAATAATAATAAAAATGATGGTTTGCATAGTTCCCAAAATATAAGCATTTCCCATTAAAATAAGTTTTTGGTTTACCCATGATATCCCAAATAACATGACAGTATAAACCTAGCATAAAGAATGCAAAATGCCTTTACTAGGGAAACTGCCAGAAATCAATATTGAAAAATGTTTTAATCTTAATATGCAACATAGGGCTGTTCTGATTTACACCATTGCACTCAAGTGGAAGTGAATAAAATCTGGCCTACATTTACAGGGGAAATCTGTCCTGAACAGGGGAGAAATGCAACTTCTCGCTGTTAGGATTCTTAAAATATATAAAATACCTATTTACCATGGCTAAGTAGAGACATTCAAAAAAACCCTGGTGGAAGCACTCTAATTATCACACTTTACTTAAAGTGCTATAAATTACAGTGAGAATGAACCAAACACACATTAGCCACTCAGTTCTGACCAAAGCCGGCAGTGGGGGACACTCCGACATATGTACCAGGAGGCTACCAGAGCAACTCCTCTCCCCAACCCTGTCTCCTGCCAGCTGGCAACCAGCAACAGTAGCTTAGGGGGAGGGGGAAGGGAAAGGGGAAGAACTGGAGCCCCCACAGCTTGCTGGCTGGAGTCTTGGGGGTTGCCAGGCTGGGTCCCTGCATCAGGGAGGCCCCCTCCTCCACCTCACACTAGCTGCCAGCACGTTGAAAAGCCACGCCAGACGGCTCAGTGCTGCAGCTCCTGGTTATAGCGGTCAAGAGGCTTGGGGGGGGGGGAAAGGAGCCCCCCTGCCACATGAACCCACATCAGTCCTGTCCACAACCCCAGCCAACAAGATGTGGGAGGGCCTCATGGCAGGGGGGGTCCCTTTACCACCCTGCAAAGCTCATAACAATGATAACCAGAAACTGCAGTGTGGGGCTGCCCAGCCCAGCTTTTTGCTGCACCAGCAACTGGGGCTTGGGAGTGGGAATAGAGCTTCTCTGCCATGCAGACCCAGCCCAGTCCCCTTGAAGGCATAAGGCTACAGGCTTGGGGACTGGGGAGGGATTTGCAAATATGAGAGGCTCTGTTTCCTTACCCCTGTCTATCTATGCAGTGAGGAAACAGAACCTTTTCTGTCTCCTCTGTGACAGCTTGGGGCAGGGGCTGGGCTCGTGGTCACCCAGATTGGACAGAACCAGCTGAAGCTAGCAAGCCACCCAGCAAGGGGCCCCTGGGATGGCAGCAGAATACAACCTACATTGAAGCAGAATATAATCATTACAATTCCCTCCATTATGTCATGTCTCTCAAATTTCCACAGTAATGCTTCAGAAGTTGAAATTGCTTGTAATCACACTTTTATTGTGCCTTCTATATCCTGTAATATAGTGTTTCACTCCTGGGGGTCTTCAGTTCTCTCCTATTATTAATAGATGTTAGACCTTCTGTCTGACAACATGCACAGATTTGTTATATTTCACTGGTGCTAACAGTTACAATTATGGTTCAGCTAGGATTGTCTCTCTTCAAAATGACTAAACAGATCAAGCACAAAAAGAGCTAAGAGAGGAAAAAAGAAAAGACATTACCAAACAAGCTGACTAAACTGCAGTTGGAATTTGTAACATTACAGGGCTGTAAGAGGATAATAAAACTGGTAAAAAAACTTACTCTGTACAAAGAGTGTACAGAAATTGAAACAGGTCTTCCATAATTAGGCACCACAACACATTGTACAGGAGCTTGTTAGAATAAGAAACCTAAAATGCCTTGGATAAGAATACCCAAGTATTAAAATAAAAAATATAAATACATTCTTATTTATTTATATCCAATCTGGTACCATTAATTCTTATTTTATGTGAAAATCTCTATCCCTCTTTCAGATGTCAGGAACTGGAAACATTTTCAGACATATGCCTCCACTTAGTAATGAAAAAAAAATAGTGCCAGGTTCTTTTATATTCTGTAAAATAATCTCACTGATTGTTTCAGTTGTTCACTGCATTTAGCTCTAGTAGACAGCAATTGTTTCTTCCCTCTGCACCCTCTGTAATTGGACAGTTACCATGGTTTGGACATAGCCACAAGGAAGTCAGAAAACCTCTTTATCTGGATCTGTAGAGAGTTGAAGAATACCTTCTGGCGGAGTTACCCAAATATCAGTAATAAAAGAAATGGTAAAAATGGTTTTGAAGTGGCAAATTGTACATGTTTATACTACATGCCTGGGAAGCATGATTTAGGAAAGGATGAAGGAATTAGGATTATTTGTTTGTAGAAGAGAAATCTGAAGGGGAGTTTCATAACAGTTTTCAGACACCTGAAGGGAGTTATAGAGACAATAAAGATAAAATGGAGATGACTTTTTATCTGTAGGGGATAGCACTAGGAGCAATGGACTCAATCTCAAAATGAGTAAATTGAAGAGATTAGGAAGACCTTTCTGACTATGAGGGTGACTGAGCATTGTAGGGGGCTACTTGGAGATTGTGGGATCTTAATCCCTGAAAATTTTCAAGAGTAGGTTAGACACCTGGCTGGGACAGTTTAATAAGGGAGATTCCTGCTTTGAACTGGGCACTGGAAAGATGAGCTCATGAGGTCTCTTCCAGACTTATTTTCCTACGATTCCATGATTACTGTATTTATTTTTACCACAAATAAATTCATTGGACTTTTGAAAGTAGTTAATGAACAGCATTAGAAACCCCATCTATTTCAATGGCCACAAAATATTTGAAAATTGCAATACAATTTGGCTTGTTATAGTGCTACTTACTATGCTAATCGTCATTGCCTCACTTCTACCATATAACAATTCCCAGCTGCATCCTGTATCCAGCCCCTGATCCTACAGTGCCTATCCCTTTTCTGTGAACTTTTTCCCTTGTACAAATTTGAATTAGATTTCTGGAGCTATGTGTGGGTACAGCAGCACACTAAATATAGAAGAATTAGGGACTTAAACTGTAATTATTAAGAGAAAAATGAGGATCCCTTAGAAGTAGTTCTCTAGTTTCTAGCATAATGATTATTATGAGGTGCTGGTTGAGAATTATGTCGAAAAAAGCATAGGTTTTCATCTTATAGACTTTGTGGGGGGGGATACAAACTTTTGTGGGGTAGAGTTCACAACTCTAGGATTATGGGGCAATGCAGTACAATGCAAATGATAAACATAATAATAGATTTGAGTTACAATTCTAAGACTTGTACTATAAACCTCTGCAATGAAAAATATGTAACATGTCATTTTAAAATATGTTCAATATTTCATTGTACTGTATACTTCATATATAGCTTTTGGCAACTGAAATATTATTTGAAACTGTACTTTATATAAAAAAAGTGCCCTTTCTAAATATCCACAAACAAAAGAATCACCTGTAAAAAATAACATTTCCTTCAAATTCCTCAGATTTATTCAAGTTATTTTTCCTCAAACAGCTAGTAAAGATTTTCAGCTTACTCAGGCATCTAAGAAGTTGGGACTTCGGGGAGATAGTTTCTGTCTTAAGAAGCTGACTCAATACTGAAACTTTTGTTGGTAAAAGTTTTCAGTTCCTGTATGAAATCTGGTGGAGAAAGCACTTCAGCATGGAAAAGAACATATTGGTCATGACACCCATTTGGGATCTTGGAAATCCAGATTCAATATCCTGTTCTGGGTCACACTTGAACCAAAGTCTTACCCATCCAAAATTAGATCCCTGTCTACCACCAACCTATTATACTTTGTACTTGGGGGTTTAAAACAAAACTTTGAAATGGCTTGGTGCATCCCAACATAGAACAGATTTGTGTTGGTTTTGGGTTTTTTTAATCTACAAAATTTTCACAGAGCAGGAAAATGGCTTTCCTGCCTATTATTTTTCTATGCCAGTGGGAAGACTTCCCTCAACAGTATTTGTGTACTTTTAATTTTTAGAATATTGACACACTAAATTTCTACCACACTGCAAATTGAAGCTATCTTTCCAGCATGTGTCATTATCAGAACTGTAGTTGAAAACTTTGAACTCTATTAGTTACAGAGAACAGGTTTCACAAAAAGTACTATATGCATAGTTTACTAGTTAGCAAGAAGAAAATTGTGTCTGCTTGAATGGTAGCCACCTTGCATAAAGTGATTACATTTGATCTGAAGATGTCTACATTGGCCCCTAGTAACCCTCAAGAAAATCCTCTTCACTCTCGTCACTGAAGCAGCATTGATGTATCCAGATATCGGCTTTTTTTTCCTCCTTAAATTTCTCTGCCATGTTTACATCTCAATACTAAAAGCACAGTCAATGCATATGCAGCAACTATTAAACTTTGCATGGACTAACTGAAGATTCATTGGGCCTGATACAGTGCCAGTGTGTATAGGACTATCTAGCTTTATGGTCAGATTGCTCATCTGAAGAGGGGAGTCATAGGTTTTAGAGCCTGCTGCCTGACCCATATTACACACACACACTTACATATATCCAATAAATATCTAATGCAACATGCATGAGCATTCACTGAAATAGGCATTGGAACTTGCGTTCCCCTCCCCAATTAACAACATTTAAGTTTCTGTCATCTAGTGATGTTATGAAGAATGAATCAGAGTTGAGCAGGACTGCAGTGAGAACTTTGAATTTCCATTAAATGAAACTTTACCCTACGAGAAGTCCCTACAAAGAAAATAGAAAATAGCTTTCCAGAGGTAAACACCATAAGCAAAAGGACCGGATTCTCATCCCAAATTCATGCTCTTTTTTCTTTTTCTCCTTTTTTCATGAAACTGAAAGGGTCACTTAAGTTAGGAAAATTGCCTTTCCAGTCCCTCAAGTCATCAGATTTCCAGTCTGCACTTTATGTTCCTCCTCTACACGGAGTTAGATGACTATGACTGTAGACACACATACATTCAGAGCCATTTCAAAAAGGGAGGAGATACAAACACAGTAAAACAGCACCAACTTTAAGAGTATTTCTTCCTGGGTTAAAGTTGGAGCTGTTTTTTTGTATCTATCTCATTCCCAGCTTGTCCAGACTGAGCTGTTAAAATGTAACAGCTGTTGTGTGTTCCTGAGGAGCATCTCCCCTTTTCAAATGTTCCACTTTTGAAATGACTGCAAATATATGTGTGTTCATACCCTATTTGCAGCATGGTCTTTCCTCCAAAGAATTCCTGCTGACCAGTCTGGACTTGCTGATAGATTGCTTGCAGACACTTCTCTGTCCTTATTATCTTGGCAACATTTTCAGGAGCATCTGGCTGCATATGACAATTTCTTTTTTAACCTTTTATGTCTCAGATCTATCCATACTGCTGGATACTGATGGATATAGTTCACACATACATAAGGGAACTTTAGCTTATCCCAGCATATAGTGATGTACAGCACTTAAAAATGGAATTTAGAGGTAAGAAAAAAGTAATTGTGCAGGTTATTTTT
>JAGPOW010000229.1:13562176-13573516 GCA_030014935.1 Caiman crocodilus | reverse complement strand
TTTTTGAATGCAAAAATATCCCCCTCCCCCCTTTTTTTATAACTATAATAAAAATGTAAGTTTTCATTTGGAGGTTGGCCTACACATCCTTCATTTAATCCAAAATGTGTCTTCAGTATAATATCATATTCTATACAGTACAAAGTTAAAATTATCTCAGGACAAGAACCTCTCTTGAAGACTAGTCATGATATTAAAAAAATAATCACTGACTGAAAGAGTCTTATTTTGCTTTTAACTACAATTTTTGCCAATACAAATCGTAATGAGACTTAAAGCCAGAATTCTCATTCCTAATTCAGGAAAAACATTTTACTGTTTTGATGTTTGGGACTCATTTTTCAGGCATTTTTTTTTGCTTGCTAACTCTATGGGTGAGTTTGACTTTGATCACCTTAAACAAAAACTTATTTTTTTGAATTTGGACATTCTCTATGCACATGGGGAATAAAAGTAAACATCATGTTTACAGGAAAGTGGAATAAGTGTATCAAGTACTCACCAAATCCTTTTACAAACCTTGCAAAGACATCACTGAAAAATACTACCCACTGCTTCTTTTTCAAAGAGAAAATATTGATGTCTTGGAGATGGGGATGCTTTTCTCCATTTACCTTTGAAATAAAATGAGCAGTGGAAATTTCAGAATCACAGCAGATAACTGAATACAGGCTGTTAAGTGGAACTATGATGTAATCAGTGGATAAGTAAAATTGGATGTCAAATCACAGCCTATATCAAGTACCGAACAAAGAGTTAGCAACAAAAAAGTGCAAGAAGTAGAATATAGTGCCATTTTTATCTGGATTGACACATGCTAAAATAGATCCAAATGTGGGTAAACTGATCCCACATCAAAAGCATGTGTAGATATACCCTGTATATAGCCTGCTACAAGGGGAAAGGTCAGAGGCTCCTTAATCCCTTCAGCCCTCCATATCTACAGCTATTCTCTGCAATATGTGCCGATTTCTAGATAACAGCAAAGCTATTTTATCCCATTCCATCTACAAGGCATATCACTTCTGGAACTACTCTTAAGGGTGTTACACTGTCCTTTTTTGCACTTCACAGAAGAAAGATGATGCCAAATGAATGACATTTTCCCAGCTGTCTTTCCTTCTGAACTGCAAAGGTCATGATGGAACATGTAGAAACATTTTTTGGAGTTATAGCACAATATGGTCACAAAGCCATGATGTTATTCCTTTCTGATAGTGAAAGATAGGTCCCGAGTAGGAGACAAACACTGAATTTTAGATTCTAAAAGAGAACCGCTTAATAGTTTAATGTTTAGGGTTACTATAGAAACTTTTACCTAGTTAAATCAGTTCATGTGGTAAAATTTATCAAATGTCATGAATCAATAATTGAATAATTCTATTCAGAACTCACCTGCAAATACTTTTTTTTTTCAGTCTACTCTATTGCATTGTCTATTAAATGAAATTTGGTTGAGTTCTTGTATTGCAATATACAGAGCAAGGATTTCACACACTGAGTTCAATTGTTAACTTACTTTTGATTTGTGATTGTCAGTAACAGAAGTGAAATCCAGTTTTACATTTCTAGAGCAAAAATACTAAGCTGTTTCTGAACATGTGCATTCATTATTTTGGGGTTTAGTGTAGCAAAGTCCATACTCTGCCAACACTTCTGAAAAAGTTTATTAAAATTTCCTTCAATTTACCTTAAATTTCAAGTAACCTTTATCTCCTATGCTATAGTAAAAAAGAAATAAGAAATAGTTTTAGGTGAATGATTTTAAAGACAGTTTTATTGTTAGGCAGACAAGAAAAGGTCGGTTTTCAGCCACAAAAAAACTTTCTTCAAGACATATTCAGAAAAAGAAATTCTAAGTCCATCGTGACCCATAAAAAAATCTATATTATTTCAGTTTTCTCCCAAAGTAACACTGGAATGCCTCACAGACAATAAATCCTAGAGATCAATATAAACCTATGGAAAACATAAGAGAATTGCTTTACTTGTCTGTTTGTTTTCTGATCCCTTCCCAAATGCATCAAAAGACTGAGTCTCATGGCTATCAAGTTCAGATACAATAACAGTAACTGAATCACATTTTGGTGTTATATCTGTAGGAGATCTAAATATGTCCATTTTCTTATATATAGTCATGGACAGATACAGGATTCTATAGAAGGGGGAGTACAACCCCTTTTCCCAGCTTTCCTTCTCTCCACCATGGCATGTACACCATGGGATGGAAGCAGCAACCAGGGGCTTTTCTTCAGTCCTTGACTTAGGTAATAACCCTGTTCTCTCTTACTCCCCAGTTTTGGCATCCCCTTTGCCCATCCAGGCTCAGCAGCCTGTCCCCTCCCCTCCCATTCACTTCCTACCCTGCCTACCACTGGCACTTAGCTCAGCGGACCTGGGGGTGTGGTGAGCTGAAGAATTTCTCCTGTTCTGCTCCAGCCAGGGCTGCAGGGAGCAGCTGCCTAGAGAGCAGAGTTCAGCTGGGGATAGTGGTGATGGCAGATGGGATCCAAAAAGGGACAAATGTAGATCTGCCCTGAACGTAATAGCATTACTTCAAGTAGAGCAAGAAGAAGTCTCAACAGGGTTTTGAAATAATTTGAAAGGTTCCCTTCAGGAAATCTGATGCTGTGTTCACTTTTTATTGTGAATTGTTGTAATTAAAGTTATGTGAATTAAAATACATGAAGCATATCCAGTGCAAACAAGCAAAATCTTAGAAAACTACAGAACTTTTTTGAAAGTTGAATGTACCACTCCTGACCTGGAAATGACCACTATGAATGAGCAGACATAGTTAGTTGTGGTAGCCTGAAGTCAGTCAGAAGGTAGGCTGGATTTCCATTTTACTGACTGTAACAGAGTCCTGGCTGCAACTCTGTTACTAAGAGGGGTTGCCAGCTGAAGATAATTAACACATGGCAAAGAAGAGATGCAGCACACCCTCTGGAGCCAATGAGGCTCAGGAATGAGGGAGAAGAAGGGGAGAAGACTCACAAGAAACTGCCTTCGGGCACTTACAGATTGAAGGACGCAGTCGAGGAGCTCCACGGTGGTAGATCCTGAGGAAGACCCAGAGGCAGGGGCTCACTTTCACAGGTGGCGGCAGAATTCCAGGATTGACCCAACCCTTTGTGCTATGTACCTGAAAACCCCAGCTTCGGCGGTGAGTCACAGGGAATGGAGCAGCAGCCTGGCAAGAAGCCACGGCTCCCTGCCAAGATGCGGCGGGAGTACACGGGAGGAAAAGGGGGCAGGGTAACGCTCTACGCACCCTGGAAGAAACAGGACCCTGACCCCCTCACCGGAAGATGAGAGGGTAGGAGAAAAGAGAAAAGACTGTGGAAAGCTGTGATCCCCACGCTGGCATGAGACACGGCCAGGGAATCCCAGGGCCGGAGTTAATCAGCCACTAATAAGACAATTAGCAGCTGATAACTGGGATGACACACAAGATTTACCAATTGAGCAAATTGGCAGGGATCTGCCCACATACCAAGGGGGTCTCCATGGAGGATCCAATGAGCTGCCTTCTCCGCCGGGCATGCCTGGAGAGAATAATACCCAACTAAGACTAATAAAGCACCATCACCATTTACCGATCCAGCATGGTCCTTCCTATGGGTACCTGCATGCTTAACATCTCCTCCCCTCCCATTTTGTTTAAAGTTCAAAAGCCATGGCAGACGAGAATCTCGGGGTAGGGGGTGCCGACGCAGACACGCTGACACTGACTAATTAAATTCAGAGATTCATAGCATGAGCTTTTCCACCTACAGGCTACAGGTCCAAGCTCACTTCACCAGAACCTGTGAAAGGACATCTACATAAATGAGCCATTTGGAGATCATCAGCACACAGGACAGACAAGAGAAACTTTCAGACAAACACTTTAATACAAAGCTACAGTAGCTGCCTACATGTGCATTTGATATAGGACCAGTTTACTTATGAGTAAACTACTTAGAAGTAAATGGTCCTAGGTAGACATCTACACAGGCAGGGACATGGAAGCAGAACTACTTCCTGGGGCCCTGCAATGGGCCTCTGCCACCACCAGGAGGAATTGGGGGCTCCGGCTAGCCTCTGGCCATTCCCCCATGGGTAAACACACCATAATGAATCTGGCAAGTAGGGGGCTCACCCAGGGGTGATGGTGGCCACTAGTCCCCTGGTGCAGGTGGGTTCCCCCTCTGGTAGCCACTGGCCAAGGTCAGCAGGACTGCTGTTCAGTCCTGGCCCCACTGCAGGCAGCTCTGGCTCTGTGCCTAAATGGAGCTGGGGTGAGCGACAGTGCTGAGCCTAGGCAGGGGGCTGAGTGACAGGGGACCCAGGATGGGAGTCAGGGCAGAGGCTCCTGATTGGTGGAGGTGGCATTGGACCTCCACCCAGACCCATGAATGGGCCTTCTGATGGGTGGGTAGTGGTTGCCAGGGGGCACGTCTAGGGTTGGGGACAGGGTAATGGGTGGCCTGAAGATGACCACTAGGGTCATGATGGTATTCAGCACCTGGAGGGCCTCCTCAGTGCCCTGTACTGCCCTAGCCATGCCCTGTTCCATGGGGCCTTCACATACTCATGCTCCAGGGCCAGAAACTGAACCCCAAACTCCCAGTCCTGCATCTTCTCATGCTGATCCAGTGCCTCCTCACAGAGGTCCCATGTGTCCTTTCACCCAGGTCCTCTGCCCAGCACCTGTCCTACAGGGCAATGTGTTTGGCCCTCCATATCGTAGTATCCACTTGCTGGTGTGCCACAACCATTGCCAACCAGTCCAGGAGCAGGGTCAAATCCTAGGTCCTCCTTCTGCAAATCTGGTAAATTACAAGGGCCCAGATGTGGATGGAAGTGACCTTGAGGCTGCATTCTGGATGCCAACTGCACCCTTTCCCCCATGTGCAGCTGCATGGGGTGCAGAGCCATGAAAAAGGAGCTACTTGTGAGAGTTTGAAACATTTGTAAGATAAGATGTTTTGTACCATGGTGCTATGCGGTGCCCAGACTCAGACTGGGGGTCAAGTGTGCATGAGTGCCCAGGGAACATGTTAAGTCAGCCAGGCACGCCTGCCACCAGGTGAGTGCCCCATCCCCTCTTGCTCCCCAGTGGCAGGATGCTGGGTGCTGGCTGCAAGCATCCTGCCTCCCGCACTGTGTTCCTGGGCTGTGACAGGCCAGGCTTCTCATAGTACCTGCTGCTACAGCTATAGACCCCACTTCCACAACTTCTCCTCCTGTAGGCCCACTGGCATCCTGTGCTGCTACCAAGCTCATGAAGTTCAGGCTCAGAGGACATGGGGCTCCCAGATGACTGGGACAAGGAGCTTCCTGAATCTCTGTCCTCCCCACAGGAGGCCTCTCCCAGGAGATGCCCGAAGGCCAGCTCCCACCACACCGAGGCTGTGCCCTGAGCATGCCCCTGCTGCACATGTCCTGGGTGCTGTATTAGGAGATGTTTGCATGGACTGAGGGGTGCCCAACCTGTTATGCCCTGATGATGATGATTGCCAGGGTGCTCTAGGTGAACCTCCACACCTAACATGGGGCCCTGAACTTTGATTGTGTAGGGGGCTAGCCTGGACTTCCCCACAACCTCCACTGCCACATGGAGGGCTACCTGTGGCTGCACTAAACCTGTCTTCCCCCTTCAAGAATGGGGATGGGCAGGGGATGGATGGAGAGGCCAGGACAGGAAGGGCCCTCCCTACAGTGCAGGGCTTACCATGTTGATGGGGTTTGTGTGCCCAGTGGCTCCAGTCAGTCCTAGCTGGCAGTGATGGCATGCGGCTCTGGTGGACTCGGATAGCAGGGTGTGCTATCCGGGGAGATGCTGACCTAGGTTCCCTGAACTGCTGGTGAAGGCTGGGAATGGAGAGCTTGATAGGGCAGGTTGCTGGCACATTGAAGAGTCCTCCACCAGTGACAAGTCACTTAGGGTGCTAGGCCGGTGTGGTAACTCAAGCAGGCTGCCTGTGCTCCTGTACACAGCACAGCTATGGCCTGGGTCCTGGAGTGCAAGGATTGCATTCAGTTTCTGCATAAAATGCATGGACTTGTGGGTACTCCCTGACTGACAGTTATGGTCAGTGATGGTGACCCACTGTCTGCAAGGCCTTGACCTTTATACAACACTTCCATGACAACCAGTTGTTCCCACTCTCCTGCATCCGGCCTGAAAGTCCCTCATACACCTGGGCACTGGAACACCCACACTGCATGAATTGCTGCTGCGCCTTCACCTCAGCCAAAGCACCACAAGGTCATCAGTCTCCTTCACGGACCAGTTGGGGCCCCAGGTGACAGTGTGTGGCATTGGTGGTGATGTTGTCGGGGCTCCCATGCGAGCTCTCTGGGCCTCTGCATGTCTGTCCCTGTGCTTCAGAGCCTGGGTGGCAGCCTGCAATGTCCAGAGCAGGTGCACAGTGTGGGTCTAGAAGCCACATGGTTTGTAATGGCCCATAGCACCTACAGCCAATGGCCCATAGCACCTATAGGCTCCAGACAAGCTGCTGAGGGTTAGCTGCAGGCAGCTGGCCCTGGTAGCCAGGAGCTGGCTGTGGCTGGGCCTGGAGGTTAGGAGGATCCTATAACAGTCTGCAAGGCTGAACAATATGGGCCTGGCAGCCACATGGTAGTGCAGTGCCAGGCAGCAGCACCAGGGTGCAGACAAGCTAGCACAGGTAGCCTGTGGCCAGTGCAAGGGCAGTAGAGGCCAACAGTCCTCCCGGGCTCCCTGCTGTTGTGTCCCATAGCTCAAAATGCCTGCAGGCTTTTAAAGAGCCTATGGCTGGAGATGTCATAGGGCAGCCCAGCCCTAGAGCAGGAAAGGCTCCCAGTCCTGGGGCCCTGGGGCTGAGCTCAGGCTGGCCCCATAGTGGCAGGGCTGACTGGGAGCAAACCTGCTCCTGGTTAGTGTCTACCCATGCATTACTGTGCAGTAAGTACTCATGAGTAAATGTGCTACTTGCATTTGCAGGTAGAACATTTATTCACGAGTAGTGAAGCTTACTGTGCAGTAAGCATGTGCACTTGTAGATGCTCATGCTTACCGTGCAGTAAACTATGCTAATGCACACTAAAGTGCCTTGTGTAGATAAACCCAGAGAGCAGGACATTAAACAAAATCTATTCCCTTCAATGAGCTCTGTGTTCTTTCCTCATTAATTTCTATGCATTCCCCTTCTACACAAACGGTAAAAGTCCTAAGAATCTTCTCTAGCTCTTCTGCCAGTGAGTCATACAAGGGTTGTTAGGTAGAGAGGTAATTCAGGCAGGAATTGGCATCCCTTCTCCTGAGATAGCTTTGGTGCCTGCCCTCCTTTGCCTGTGTCTCCTGTTGCAATGGTTAGGGGAAGAGAAAGGAAGTCCTCTCTTTAAGGAAAAAAGGTATGAAAGAATGCATTCAGGACCCAAAGATTAAATAATAGTTCTCAAGAAACTTTAAGGAAAAAAAAAAATACCTTGGCCATATTTCTCTTTCTTCCAAGCACTGCCCTTGTCCTTAATACACCAGCTGTATATAATCTGAAGAACATATTATCCTAAAACTAAGTCAGATTTAGTACAGCTTTGAACTGATAGAGCAGAAAAAGTGGTCCCAGCATAGTGTAGGCAGGATCTGGCCTCATGCCTACAGAAAGACACTACTGTTTTAAAGTTTGGGCTATTAATCCCAGTCTACCAATCCTGTTGCTTTAGTAGATATGGAGGAACAGGAATACAGTGTCTCTACACAGAACAGCAGTTTATTTCATGACTCCCTTGTTGTATAAGGATTTTAACTTTATTGAATTAAAAATAAATTGTCTTTCACATCTCGACACTACAGTGAAGTGATTTCTTCAAGCAAGACTAATGTAATGAATACCATCTGCTTAGATCCCCTACAGGTTTGTTGTTGGTTTACGGCCTTTTTTTTCTCCCTTAGGTTTTAAATGTCAGGGAAGTTATTCTGAAAGTTCAGAAGAGGTAAGACTACAAAGCATCAAGCAGTGTAGGTTAACAAGAATAAAAAGCAAGCCCAAAATAAAAAAAATCTCCCTGACATGATGGAGAGAGTTGCATTCCTGTCCTGCTAATAAAGACTTTATAGGTACAAACACAGGAAACAATTATTTATACTGTAATAGATAGAGAGAGAGATATCTCTCTCTATCTACCTATCTAGAGAGTAAGGGAGAGGGAGGGAGAGAGAGGGAACTATTTCTGCCATTCATATCATTCATTTTGTGGAATTTTGTTGTTTCACTAAGGCGTCTCTCTATTTCTTCTCAGTTTCAAACCTGACCAATGCACAATTCCCTTATCTGACTGCTAAAATCTATTATATCAAATATTTTATGAAACCTCATTCAAATAATAACGGGTTCCATCATCTTCTAGTGCTGAACTTTCCTTTCAAACCACAGCTTTAGATTCAGATGCATTACAGGGACTTCTAGCCCCTCTCCCTCTATTCCCCTCAAGGCTTCCTTTGTGACCCCATTTACCTAATCTCCTTTTAAACTCCCTCTCAAAATAAATCCATTCACTCATGTAATTATAACTGCCCAGGGTTTTACCTTCCTCCTTCTGAATTATTTTCTTTTATCCAGTGCAACACAAGACAGCCTAAAGCTGCTTTTTTTGACATCTCCTTCAGATGTCTCTCAAATAATTCAGGCTAGAATTCTAAAAGGGACCCATAGCAGTTGGATGCCCAAAAGTCTACAACGGGAGTTGGGCACTTAACATTTAAAACCTGTTGTTTTCTGTGACTTATCTCCTGTACTTTTATCTAAAACCACCTTCAGCACACCCAACCACTGATACAAGTACCATATTTTTATTTTGTGGGGAGGGAAGAAATGTTCTGTATACATCATATTAAATTATATTGGAGTTGGCTTAGAAAAATGCCTAATAACTATGTGTACATCACTGACACAAATTATATTACATTCTTCCTGAGCATAAAGAATATTCCAATGTAGGGGAAAAAAAATTAAAAGTGATAGGGGAGAATCATTACCTCCCTTTATTTTTAATCATTTGTTCTGCCTTTGGGAGTATCCACATTAAATGTGTGGATGGAAATCTAGAAATGGCCATCCATTTGTGGCTGCATTTGTTGGAATTAAACCCCATTAATTTTTCACAACCAACAGCTGCTTAAGCATAATACAATATACAAGGCAGCTCAGTGTCCTGAGATTCATAATTGTCCATGGATTCACATTTTTTATGTTTAAGAACAGACTAGGAAAGACACTACTGCTACTGATAAATCTAAATTCTGTTAAAAAACTATTGTGCATATGGAAGGCAGTTAGCTTTTAGAATAGCCCTAAAGTATGGGGTTTCTTTAAATATTGTTTTGATAATAATTGAAGTATTTTACTCTCTCTGGCTAGGAAAAAAATCAAATATGTTTATGTATCACCATGTGTTAGATTATAGCATGCCTTTGGCTTTGAGACAGGCTGCATGGAAATTTGTTAACAATTATATCCTCTCTGTGAGTTAAATGATTTAAACCAGTGTGTGTTATAGATATTATTATCCATTGTGGATATCTTTCCAACTGAAGTAGTGAAGGTGAGATCAATCAAATTACAAGTTTTGATGGGATTAAGTCTTTGCATAGATATTAATTCATTTACTCTGTCTGCAGTTGTAGGGAACTTTGCAATATGAACCATTTTCTATTTTACATTTAGGAGTGCAAACTGCTTATGGCGCATTTTTATAATGAAATGTGCACTGGACCTTTTAATGTGATTTTTTTTGTAAAGCACTTTAAAAATATTATCTTCACTTTCTGAGCTACTTATTAAAATCCACTTTTGATAAGAAAAATGCACAATGGCTACATCTATTTTCATACAAATTACAAATGAATTTTAAATAGGGATTGTAATTTACTACTTTGCTGAAAACTGAATAGTCTTGCTGTCGGATAATGTACATTATGTAGTGGATATAAATGATTTTTTAACCATTTTACTGGATCACTATGCAGCATTTCAAAGCAAATACTATTCAGGAACAATTAACAGTGTACCCAGATGTCCAATTCCTAAAATGCTGAGAAAACCATATTCAATATAATACTGCACTATTTCCAAACCTATGCACTTAGTACTATTGCATCAGCAAAATAGTTAATGGCCAATTAACAACATCATTATATTATGCTATAGACTTATGCAGAGGTTACTCACAGTTTAAAGATAGTCTAATGACAACCATGCCATCACTGCAAAACCACCGTTTTCTTCTGTTCTGTTTCTTCCACAGTTTCTACCGGCTAACTAACTTTCTACAGATCTATCACAGTATGTGTTAAACAATGTACAAGAAGTTGCACCAGTCCAAAGCAAATACAACTTCAGTAAAATGCTATTAGGAAAATAATTATTACAGTTGCTGATTATGAAATCCCAAAATCTTGAAAAAGGAAAATGGAATGAGTGGGGGTAAGGATGAAGTGTGTCACTGTATTGAACTGTAAAAATACACAAATCGGTTTATGCCAACTTCCATGTTCCCATCACCACACTCCATGTACTAAGTAGTTCCTGCATGTCAGTGAATGAGGAAATGGTGTTGATAATGCCAAATAAATATACAGATTACTATAGGGCTAAGAATTTGTTGGAAACTGAAGTTTCCTTGCTGCAGAGAACAGTAAATACCAGCTGTTTCCAATTACAACGCTTGTTCAGGGAAGCTGGGACTTTTCTTCTCTCCTTTTCCCTGCTGCAAGAATTCTCCTTTGGGAGCAGCAATGAAAAAGAAAATTAGGTATGTGGCTGTGATAATGAGCCTACCAAATAGGAGTACATTCAGTCTCAGGACAAATACATAAAAAAGTGTCATTACTTTTTTTTTAAAATGACTGAAACTACTGATATGATTTAAAAAATCATGGTCAATTCTTTAGACACTGCAGATTTTCCAGATATGATATAGGAGGAGAATGGTATACTTTCATACACACACAGGGCCCATCCACATGTGCAATTAATTCATTTGCTTTCTAAAGAAAGAAAACAATTCATGTTCTGCTTTTTGGTAAGAAAGCATCTTATAATGGAGAAATGGCTACTTTTTTAAAAGGGCATGACATCCATACCTCTTTGGAAGTATATCTATTCATAGAATCATAGAAGTAGGGTCAGAAGGGACCTTGTAGATCTTCAAGTCCAACCCCCCTGCCTGGGCATGAGGAAAACTGGGCTCAAATGACCCTAGCCAGGCAGGCATCAAGCCGCTTCTTAAAGACCCCCAGGGTAGGAGCCAGCACCACTTCCCTTGGAAGTCGGTTCCAGATCCTAGCCACCCTGACTGTGAAGTAGTTCT
>JAGPOW010000229.1:13530206-13562076 GCA_030014935.1 Caiman crocodilus | reverse complement strand
GAACAGGTTCAGGTCCTGTAGCCTCTCATTGTAGGGTCTGCCCTGCTGTCCCCGGATCATGCGGGTGGCCCTCCTCTGGACCCTCTCAATGTTGTCCACGTCCCTCCTGAAGTGGCGTGCCCAAAACTGGACACAGCTGTGTCCAGCTGTGGCCTAACCAGTGTTGTGTAGAGGGGGAGGATCACCTCCTTGGCCCTACTTGAGATTCATCTGTGGATGCATGATAAGTTTAGCCCTGCCGATCGTAAGCTTGCATTGTTGGCCCATGTTCATCTTGGAGTGTATAATGACTCCATGATCCCTTTCTGCCTCCTTGCTCTCAAGAAGGGAGTTTCCCATCTTATAAGTGTGCTGCTGGTTACCACTGCCCAAGTGTAGCACCCTGCACTTGTCTGTATTGAAACGCATCCTTTTTTTGTTAGCCCACCCCTGCAACCTATCCAGGTCTTGCTGCAGTCTTTCCCTCCCTACAGCATGCTCACCTCACCCCAAATTTTGGTATCATCAGCAAATTTAAACAGGTTGCTTTTCACTCCTTCATCCAAATTGCTGATAAAGAGATTGAATAGTACAGGCCCAAGGACCAAGCCCTGGGGGACTCCACTGCCCACTTCCCCCCAGGTTGAAAATGACCCAACCACCACCACCCTCTGTCCTTTAGCTAATTTGCAATCCATCTGACTGTGTAGGCATCAATGCTACAGTCACCTAGTTTTTTTGGGGTTTTTTTTTAATAAGGATAGGGTGGTCGACAATGTCAAAGGCCTTGCTGAAGTCCAGAAAGACTACATTCATGGTGACACCTGCATTCAATGCTTTTGTGACCTGATCATAAAAGGCAATCAGGTTGGTTTGACATGACCTGCTCCTAATGAAACTATTACTTATAGATACATGAAAGGCATATTAAACTAGTTTGTCAAAATGATTAAGCTAACCCATTTCTTTTCTCAGTTAGAAATCTCTCATGACAACTACAATCCACAAGTGTAGGTTAGCAGCTTTTTATTCCTCTATAATCTTTATATTTTTACACTTAGAGGCTAACAACTGACAAGATAGCAAATTATAACATGGACCTATTTGTTATATTTTTCTGATATACAGCAATAAAAATAAAATCTGAGGACAATTTTCTTGGCCAATACAGCAGGTTAATAGTAAATGGATCTGGTCAATTTATTTTCTTCAATAAAATCACTTAGCAGGAAACATTTTTCTTTCCTGAAACTGTTTTTTGACCATTCTTAATCTGCAAAGAAATCAAATCACAATATCTCAGGGGTGATAATCAAATACATCAATGATACTTGAAATTTTATTTTCCACAGGTGGGATTACATAACTAGAAATGTCTCTAAGAGTGTGTTTTGGAGAAATATTAATCTCTCTTCAGTGAGCAAATGATAGAGTTTAAAATCATACTGGTTACTGGAAATGGGATACAATAAATGAGGTTAATTAGACCCAAGTGCTATAGACACTGGCACTGTCAAATGCAGGCATTTTGCCAACAGTGTTGGTGAAAATCTGGTTACCCTCAAACATGCTGAATGGGGTTTTGAGCTTAACCGTTCGATCAGAAGTGATTGATGAAAGAGCAATAAAGCCTGATTGAATGTGCGACTTAGATGAACCTTCTGATAGGAGTAAGAAAACGATTAGCAGCCTAGTGGATAAAGTTAATCACCATCTCTCATTTACAACAAATAACTTGTGGTGACAGAAAAACTGATGGATATCTATCGACCTTATACTAAAGACACTTGATAAGAAAATGTTATGCCATATAGCCATGGGGACTGAAAGTATGAATGGTCTGATATTAAACATATAATAAATGAGATTTTAATTTACCTTCTTATATCTAGAAGATAGAAATTGTCATTTAAAAAAGAAAATCAGTCTTCAGAGCCTTTGCTACTACACATATGCAATAGCTGGGCAGCCTTTAAAGGACTGGGATAGACACTCAACATTAAGCATTTACAGTGAACTACTACAAGAAACCACGTATGATAGGTAGCAGCAATCTTCTTGAGATCTGCCCAGAAGATTGCAAATGTATTTTGTACAATTCTTAATATATATCTGTATTTCTCTTTTTACAAAGGAATTCCATTTTTTTACTATCACCTTTATTAAAATGTTCCTCTTCATCAACAACGCAATACCATATTTAAACTTTACAAACTACTACTGAAATGTAAAAAGTTTCTTTAAGTTTATTCTCTATGAACTCTAAACAACACTTTCCTTACACAGTCCTGATATTTCATACATAAAATCATAGGAAAATAGGGCTGGAAAGGACCTTATTGGCATTTCACAGTTGTAAGCACATGAGCTTGCAGCAGCTCAAATAGAAGCAGTGCAAATTTGAGCTGGGGTTTTTTGCCTCAGTGCATGTGCTTGGTCATGCACTTTGTTGTGGAGCAAATTGTGCCACTTGGGGCAAAAAAAACCCTGCCTGACTCCTGGATCTGCACCCAGGAGGAACTAGAGCCTGGGACCAGCACTTATGCTGTCCCCAGCAGTATAAAAATCCACCCTAGCCTGGCCTTATCAGTACAAAAAAATCTGCCCTGGCAAGTAGCTCAGGGCTACTCTCAGGAGCTTCTGGGGCCCAGCCAATTGGTACCTGGGGGCACTACCCCTTGTGCCAGCTGACCAGCTGAACAAGCCCTGAGAGTTCCCTGCACCTTCTACCCATGGCAGCAGAATGGCAGTGGGGGCTGCTGCCTGGTTGTGACCTGCTGAACACCTGCCAGACCCAGATAGGGACTGCTCCACCCTCCCCGACCTCTTACTTACCAGCACAGGAGTCCTGGTGCTGCAGCACACGGCCAGTCAGATAGCATGGTTCAGTACCAGGGCAAAGGGCCAACTACAGAGCTGCTCTGCCCCAGTTTTTTAAACTCCATTTCTTAAAAAGCCCTAGATATCCAGAATGGGGAAAAGAAAACATGTTTTACTGGAGAAACTAATTGACCTTGAGTTATTTAGCCTAACAAAACTAACAATGCTTAGAGAAGAAAAAAAAAAAAATCAGGCCTGAAGGTTTCAGCTATCAGAGGAGTAAGACTATGGAGAAGTATACATGAAATCTAATTAGTTTTTTAGATGGAATTAATAGATTGTTCAAATTTTATAATATTGGTACTGAAAACTAAATCAGATGACCCAGAGAATCCCTTCTATTTCTACATTCCTAATTTGTTAAACATGACAAAAATTCATACCATTTAGAGACGTTTTGGCAAAGCTGTAAATAAACTACTACTACTACTACTACTACTAGTACTTGCTTTAGGAATATGCAAGTACTAATATTGCCCTGTAGGGTCAGACCAACTCTCAGAAGCTCAATATTGTGCTGTTAGACAGGAGGGTGTGACACAATTGCACATATACAAACACACAAATCAATTAGGTGCATACACACACACACTACCAACGCAGGCATATATATATATATATACACACACATACATACATATTTGTGTATATATACATACACATACATATATATACTTACAAACATATACACACACACATTCACCAGTTCACACGCATACAACTCACCTACACATAGGTAAGTTCCTGACTTGGATGGCATGGTATGTACGTGTGTGCTTGGGATACCTGGGATACTTGGAGGAAGGTTAAGGTGAGAGAGAGTTAAAGTATAGGGACTGAAAGTTGCCAGAACTAAGATTAGAAGTGGTAGACTAGAGAGAGAAGGTAGCTGAGGAACTGAGGCTTGGGGTTACTTAAGGTAGACTGGAGCTGGAAACTGAGGCAGACAGCTAAGATATTGGGGGGATGGAAATAAGTGATGGAAAGGAGGAAACAGCCAGGAAAGAGAGAGAGAGGCAGAAACCTGGGAGCTTGGGGCTGGAAACAGGCTGGCAGCTTACAGACTCGGGGAGCAGATAATGGTGGCAAGGAAAACACAGTCAGGAAACAGACAAAACCCCAACTCAGGGTTTCAAAATAAAAGGTTTATTAAACAGACAACACACTACACAGCCCCATGAAGTTATTGGTCCACACACACAAGCACTGACAATGGCAGCAGGAGAAAGACACTCAATGGAAGGGCTGAAGTCCAGGTAGGGAAGAGGAGCAGAATCCAACTTCCTGGTTGAAGAGAGGGTGGGGGGATGATAGCTACATATCCAGGATGGAAAGGGGTCTTGTCCAGTAGGTGTTGTCCAGAGAGGGGTCACTGGCAGGGCCTCTGGGTGGATAGGTGGTGTGGCATGCTGCTAGTCCAGATGGAGTGGGTGTCCCAAAGGAGTCAGTCTTCACTGCCCCTTTTATGAGGCAGACTACCTCTGATCTCCAATGGGGAGGGCCTGTCCAGGCAAGGTCAGTACTGTTCCAGAGGGCTCCAGGTGTTTTTACTGAGCATGTGCAGCCTTGGCACAATGGTGGGTTGCCTCATCTTCTGTTTCTTGAATGCTGAAGGTTGTTCCAATGGCTGGGTCCTTGGTCCAGGTATTGATGTTGAAGGTTCAGGCATTCAGAGGGAGCTATTTTTAGACCTACTGCCATTGTCTCTCAAGCACCCTCATTCATCCCCCATTCATTCAGGAACCAAGTTACATAGGAGGGGTAGGTATGAGTCATGGGTTACACAACTGGGCCTGTGGACAGGTTGGAGACTTGAAAACAAAATGGAAACTTGACATGACTGATGCTAACTTACATATGTAGGACTAAATCATATAGTACCAATAAAACAGGAACATAGAACAGTAAATATCAATATAAAATATAATTATACAATGTAAAGGGGAAAAAAATCAAACAAATACAACTGCTACCAAAATAAAATGCTGAAGCTTATCCTATGTCTTAGCTCACTTACACTTATCTATACGGAATAGAGAGGGATAGACAAAGTCAGAAATAGTTGGGAAAGGAGAGGGAATGCATTAAAAAAAAGAAGAAAAAGAAAAACTGGGGGTTTTGCTACACTAAATGACAGTAACAACCACGCCATGTGGGGCATGTGTAGATGTGCCCAGTATCTTAGAGTACTGATCTTTAGAACAACTTGTAGCAATTTTTTGGCTTTGTATATTTTGATTATTACAGTCCTTTTCTAACGTTTTTCAGGCATATGCATACAACAATAATTTATAATTAACACTCCAAAATAGTGTTCCATGCAATAGTTATTCCTCCATTTTCCTCTGTATATTAGTAGTGGTTTATTTACCACTTTTCCAAAGCAGTACAATAGAATGAATAAATATGTGTAAAAAAAGACCCCAAGATTTTATATATCATACTTTTTTCCCCAAAAACATACAATAAAATTATCCATTCTATCAGTTTACACAAATAAAATGGAACATGTTGCCATGCAATATTTTGTGCTTTTCACCTTTTTTCATACTGAAATTGTGTTGATTTTTTCAGAGTTTATGACATGGCCTATTTCCTCCCTTCTTCTGTAACCATTTCTTTGACATTTCATTCAGCTGTACTGCTCATCCAATTGCATTTACTTAAGAAAGAATAGCTATCTTAGCAAATGCACATAATTGATGTTCTTGGATTTTACCAAAAAGGTTAGACACTATAACTTTAAAGCAATTAAGGGTCACATTTAGCCAATACTACTTACTCTTCAAATTGTGTTTCCAGCTCTAGATGCTGCATAACAATACCAATATAAATGCTCAATAGCTGTTACAGAAATATTAATATCTTAAGTGCTTTTAGTGACTTTCTTCATGGTTCTACTGTTTTTTCTTATATCCTTAACCCTGTATGCTAATATTTTCTAAGAGATGGGCAAAAACAAAGTGCAACAGACATTCTGTTCGCACAAACACCAGAAAAATGGTTTTTGAAGTAACAATAATCTACAGTATGTGAAAGATTCGTCAAGTATTTTGCAATGGTTCAAAAGACCTGAATAACAAAATTCTATATTAAATATCTGATCGAAATTTATCAGCAGTTTATACTGACTGCATTCTTTGCTTAGAAAAATAAGCATAGTAATTGCATGCAAATGGCTCTACCACTGTGAGACTGCTCTGCGTGAGGAGGTGTACTTGTATTCATTACAGGTTTTCATTGCTCTGACTGGTGGTCAAATTGTTCTATCTTTTTTAAATATCAAAAAAACAAAATACATTTGTGGTTCCTATGTATAACACTAATAAGTTTTCAGCGATATAAAACTAAACTGTCCTAGCCTAAGAAAATATATTTATCCCCAAGCTCTATTAAACCCTCATTACCATGTATCTCTACATTTATTATGCAGCCCTGATGGTGGTTTGTATTGAAAATGAAGGAGACTGTAATTAGAACCTGCTTGGAATCACCAATAATGTTTTATTTTTCTTGTTCTTATGCTAAGAGACAGAAACCTTGAGAAAGAATTTAACTTTTTGAATTTATGCCTGAAAGTCACTGAAATTGTTATACATTTTTGTATTGCTTTTTGAATTTGCTATGAAATATTCACAGGCCATACTCCAAGTATGCTATTAAAATAATGGAAACGTTGCTTGAAAAACAACATTTTTGCATTTCCAAAAAATTTCAAATCCTCAATAGCAGGGAAGTAAGATTACACAGTACCTCTTGACCATAGCCTAATGGCCACCCAGCATACTTCATGGTTTTATGTTTTTTTTGTTTTGTTTCTGTGTTTAAACCCCCCCCCCCCAGTAATAACAGGCTCTGCATAACAAACAAAAAAAAAGTGTTTTTTACATAATCAGTCACTCTACAGATTAATGTTCAGCACATAATGAAAACTTTAAATTAGAATTCTTTCAAACATTTAGGCTATGCACTCATACCTGTCCAGAAATGTGGGCTGGGGCAATTTTCTTGAAAAGTTCTAGAATATGCCTTTTTTCTCTATACAAAAGAGACATGGTGTTGCTTTATGTTAACTTCCTTAAAGTAGGAGACCAGGTACAGACACTAAACTTTTACCCATATAGGCAATCAGAAACTGGTCTATATGTATAATAAAACAGAAGTTTGGAACATATAGGGCATGTCTACATGCCACCCTATGTTGATGTAGTGATGTGCTAAGTCACTGTACTGCAATCTACAGCAATGTAGCAATCACACAGGTCTACACATTATTGCCAACAATGTCACTATAGCGGTGCACTCCCTGGGCATAGTGCATCACTACAGCGTTGTAGCAGTGAAATCTAACTGTGTGCTGCACACATGGTGCAGTAACCACCTGTACTGTGCCCTGCTTCAGTACTTCCAAAAGGAAGTATTAAAGCATGGCACCATAGCAATGTTGCCATACAATGATGTGGCAATGCACCCATAGACTGGCTTAAAGATGGCAGAACCTGGTTTAAGATTTTCCTCTCCCCAGTAAAGGATGAATGTGTCTTCTTTTCACTACCAGTCTAAACCATACAACTGTAATAAAGGACATCCCCTGGTGGCCAGCCAGTCCCTGTTGCACAATATCCTTTCAGCTTCCCCCCACTTCTATTTACTGCCATGCCTTGCTGTAAATACATACTTTTAAAAGGAAGGTTGTCCCAGGGATCCCTCAGCAAGATCTCATCAGCTCATGAGCCACAGTCTAATTGCTCAGTGCCTAAGGACAATTTCATTGCCACCTCATCTCCCCTTTTCACTATGCTGTAGCCTCATGAATGTCACCTGTTGAATCAATCTCCCACGTTGGGACCTCAGCCCCTGGGTCTCTGCTCCTTCTCTCTTGCTGGGCCATTTAACTCAGATCCACCATGTTTGACCTAGGTTCTGGGCTCCAGTCCTAGTCTCAACCTGTTAGGCTTTGGCTTAGCCCCTCAAGGACTTTGTGCTCTTGGTCCTGGTTCTTGCCCCTTTCAGACATTGCTTCTGCCTCTCTCAGGCATTGGGCTCCTTGTCCTCATCTCACACTTCTTGGGTACTGTTCTGGCCCTTTAGGGTTATGTGCCTTTGGCCCTATATCCACCCCTGTATCTGCTTAGCCACAGCAAGTAGCAGCGTTCTCAAACTTTGGCTTCACCTATTCTCAGGTGCTACCAGTCAGTGACCTGCTTGGCCCCTAGCTGGGCTCAAAGCAGTCATATGCCCCTTGGGCACCACTGGAAACCCCAAAACCATGCCTCACAGTCCCACCCAAACCACCAGTATAAACTATAATAGAAGAATAAGCCTTCTGGTTATAATACCAACTAACCCACTCTAGGTCTGAGCATAAACAGTAGCTACTTGTATGTACAACAGGACTTCCCCTTATCCTGGTTCATATTCCTTTGCAAGGCAACAGCATTCTGTTTGTCTTCTGCAAGGTACCACCAGTGCCATCTAGGAGCTTTCCTGACCCCTCTTGCCCAGGAGCTCAGGGCTCACAGATTTTTCATTGGGCATGGTGAACCCCTTTAGCTGGGAGCCCAGTCAGCTGGGTCAGCTGAGCCATATCCACTCCCTGGGCAGCAAGGGAAACCTTACAACTTGACGCTTATGTAATTGTATAAAGTGTTCTCCAGCAAGTCCAAAAAGAGTCCTTGAAAGCACTCACAATCACATCAAGAATCATATTGAAAGATATAATTGATGGTGAGATGATTAATGTATCTATTTGATTTTCCTTTTAATGCTCCATGAAAAAGGCTAAGTCATTGCAGTGCTCATTAAGGAAAAAAAAAGGTTAAGAACCCCTGTGCCTACTCCACGTGCAAATTAAAGATGGATAGCAACCAACTATAAAGTTAGCACACATTTTCAAGGTCTACCTTTATAGCTGATTTGAACTGTTTATAGTATGGTAGATACTTTTTTATAGTGTGATAGCTATAGTGTGATAGCTCTAGTGTGGTCTTATGGTAATTGCAAAAATAAGTGGTTAAGTGTGCAATACCTGTAACATGTAGAGCAGGGCCTAGAAAGGCATCCCTCAGACAGCGCCAGCCACACAGGGGACAGGGAGCTATCCCTCCCCTCACTCTAACTCTATATTTCCTTAGCACTTACAAGGCATGGAGCTGCCCCCATACTCTAGCTGGGCAGAGGCAGGAAGTCAGCACTAATGCATTAGCAGTCCCTGGGTGAAGACCCAGGCCTGAGGCAGCAACTCCAGACAGATAGCACCAAATATTAGTTGATTTTTCATCAAAGTTTTTGAGTATCCTAGACCAAGGGTGGACCACCTGTAGCATGAGTGCCACATGTGGCAAAGCAGAGTAGCTGGAGGACGGGCTTTAGAGTAGCACTGAGAAAAGTGAAAGGTTGATTTGTGGCCCCCACTCTCCTAGTCTTTGTAATTGTGAAGTCAGCTCCATTCCTTAATAAATTATAGCTGCTGCACTGTTAGCTGGGAATTTTCATCTCCAATTTCCATTAGGTGTCAAGGAACTATTGAAAGTACTTGTTCTGTGTTTAATGTGTTGCAAGAGCTAATCTTGTCTTCTGTGCTACATGGTCAAGCATATATGTTAAGGCATCCATGTTTTTTTAATACAAGAGTGGAGGGTGTGGTGTGAGGTGGGGCTTGACAGCATCTCTGCCCAGGGCATCAAAATTGCTTGTTAAATCCCAGGAGGAGGGGGAGGGGGAGGGCTGAATCCAAAGAGATGTAGCTAATCTGAGTGTCTAAATCAAGCCTATAGGTACCATGGAGATCCTTAAATCCACCTATCTCACTTTTGGGGCCTCTTTCTGTTCTAATCATGCCACCAGAAAAGACAGCCATAGGATTGGTATTCTCCTTCCCCATATACAAATATTGTAGTTGTTACAACATTAGTTTAGTACAGTGGTAACCAATCTTTTTTTTCTCCATGACCCACTATTGGGAGCTGAGTGTGGTGGCAGCAGGAGGCCAGTGGAGCTCCCAGCATGTGGTGCAGCTCATCTTTTGTGTGTGGCACCACCGATATTGCCCCTGTAACCCTCATTTGGGTTGCAGTCTGGGACTGGGAACAGCTGATCTAGGATGTGTGTGACATCTTCCATCTGGTTTAAATTTATGTCTACCATCTTCTACGCAAGCATCTTAGCTAGTGGACTACAGAGAATTATAGGGTTGGGTCTCTCTTCTTCCTGGTTGTAGCTGTTCCACTTTGTACAAAACATAAGTTCAATGGAACTGGAACAAGTTTAACTGACAAGCCAGAGTTATTCCCAGCCCCTGGCTGGGCCAATGAATATAAGTACTTTTGTAACAGGGCACCATTCCCAAGGATGGCCATAAGCCCCTATAGACCACCCAAAAATCCTTTTTTGCCCTGCTCACTCTGGAAACAGTCTTCTCTTCAGTCACCCACTGCAACTTGATGTCCTTTATGGTTATAAAAAGAAAGGATGCCACACGGGTTCCCAGACCTGGTCATGCTCTAAGGACCACCTTGTTGTCGTAGTCTTTTGCCTTATGGGCTAACTGCATGGCTACCTCATCTACACCATGCTCCATGTCCCTCACAGACTCTGAGTCATCAATCTGATGGGACATTTGTCCCTTCATTTCCAGGCCACTCCAGGCCTTCCTTCCTTTGTTGGGGTTTTAGCCTTCCTAGCTTCCATCCCTCTATTTCTGGTTGGTCCTGCAGTCAGTGCCCACTGTTATAAGCCTGGCTTCTGGGCACCAGTCCCTTCTGCTTCTTGAACCTGCCTCCAGCATGGCTCAAGACAATAACATTCCCCTGGGACACTAATGAGACCTTCAAACCACTCCTTTAATCCCAAACTCATGCCACCAATCTTAATATAAAATAAAGGCCACTTGCCTGCTCAACAAATCTTTCTCTCTGCCCTGGGTATTTCTTTTGTTCCCAGGACTGTAGAGCTTCTTTCTTCCAGCCTCCTTGTAGATTTGGGGCTCCATCATGCTGCTGCCAGGAGATTCGCATTCTGTGACACTCAGGGCTGGCCTCCTTGACTCGCTCAATCCCAGGGTTTATATAACTCTGGCTGGAGACCTCTTTGGGTCATGTGAGGCCCCCCAAGCAGCTGACTTGGATACAGGGCTGACCTTTAATCCCCGCTCTGCTGGCTGCCAGTGCTAAAAAGACTCTGCCCTTAAGGGGGCCACACTGCTGTCCAGAAGCAAGGTCAGAGTTCCCCAATACAATTTTATAAAAAACTGAACCAGTGTAACAATGTGGGTGCTGCAATGATAAAAAAATCACCTCTTCTGGTCACCACCTGGGCCCCACTGAGTTGTCCCCTTTGGCCTGTCAGGGTACCCCGCTGTTATCTTTTCTGTCATACTTTTATATTGTAAATTAACAGAGAGGCTGCCTCTCGAAGGCAAAGAGAGCTTTAGATAGTTGGCCCTTGTCAGAGTTGAGGCCTCTCTGGCCTTGTCCCACATTACTCTGGCTAAACCTGTTGGCCTGGATCCATTGTGTAGACCCTGGGAGGGCCTCAGAGAAGCCCCGAGGCCTTCAGGCCTAGGTTTTGATATTTGTGCTTAGCTTAAGCTGCATGCTTACCTTGAACCATAGTTGAGACTTGCACGCAGAAGAGGAACAGATGGAAAAGTACTGTCCCTTAGTTAAAACGAATTGGGAAGTTGGCTAGCTTAATTAAATAATAAAACCTGGGCAAAATAAGAACAGTCAAAGAAAAACCTACCCTCACCTATGAATGAAAATATTGCCTCAGAATGGAAAATTATAGCGATAAAAGAAAAAACACGATCATATTTGGCCAATGGAAACAGCAATATTGATTATGCATTAGGAGGAAGGCTTAAACTAATCTGATGGATTAAGAAATACAAGCTATATGGTATATAAAGAGAAGTGAAAGAGTGGAAACTACTCCTAAAATATTTTGTCACCAATCCAAGATGCAGATTTCAAACTAATCAGAAACCCTGGGCAAGACCTCATGGCCTGATCAACCAGTGACATTGCATTCATTATATCTCAAAGTAGTAAGCATATTGCATTGCTTTTGACTAACTACAATATTAGAATTATAACTGCTAAGGATGCTTTACCCTTGATTTAGAATTGTATTGCAATAAATTTTCTTATAGTTAAGGACAACTGTGTCTTAGTCCCCTACCTGATAAAAAGACCACATCATTGGATATAACTGTCCCAGGACCACAAGCTCCCAAGCCCCAACTCTGGCTATGCCCTCATAGCTCTAGGCTTCTCAGACTATTCTCATCCTTTGCAGGCTCTGGGCTTGCATTCCCAGTCTCTGCTGTCCAACACCAGGGTCCTTCCACCAACAACAGAACCCAGGATCTAAGGTGTCTCTGGACACCTTTCTTAGTGGACTCCTCTGTGTCCCCATAGTCACAACCTGGTCTTCCAGTAGAAACCCCCTCCCCCAGCCCCAAAGTGAACATCTGCTCCAAAAGCAAATGTTTCCCCACTAGGGTTAATCGTGCCCTGTAGAAGAGCTTACTCAAAGGGTCCAAGGTACTTATCTTCTCCTGGTTCAGGATGCAGGGCTTCTTCAACCTTCACTGCATCTCTGAGTCCTTCCTCTGCCACCCACAATCCTTCTAGTCTCTGCAACATCACTTCTGCATGGATCTTTTCCTTCTGCAGCTCCTATGGGCAGACTACTGCTTTGGCATGGATCTTGTGCTTATGAGTTCCTTCCTGGGTCATCTGACCCTCCACTTCCAGCCCAGGCCTGTCAGTCAGGCCTTCTTGAGCCTGGGCTGAGTGGCTATTTTTTTCAGGGCTCCCTGCCTGCATTAGCTTTCTGTAGGGGGTGAGGAAGTTCAGTTACCCCTGGGCTCCTCCCCTCTTTTAGTAATGTGGTAGGGGCCCCATGACAACCAGCTGCAATAGAAGAGATGGATGTCCTCCTTACAATACCTTGTAGCCCAGTATAAGGTGCTCCAAGTCTTCCAGTAGCAGAAGGATCTCCACCACAGGTGCTTTAACCACTGGTCTACTAGGTAGAAGGAGGCATGGGCAACTATGCCACCATTTTCTTTAATGAGAAAGGCATCTACCCAAGTTAGTTATAATTCCAATTTACAGTTGGGTATCCTGAGTGGAAAGAGAAGGCTCCCACTAGTCTACAATTCGACACTTATGAAGATGGGGCTTTAGAGCCCATCCTTGTTTGCTTTTGCTAGATGTCTCCCCTCTCTGCTTCCCGGGTTTGGGGAATTCTAGTCATAGATGCTCAAGGCTGTATCTACATGGTAAACGTCACTGTGGCCATAGTACCCTCAAACACATGGTGCTTATCTGTAAATAAGACCTTCTAAGCTAGAAGTGATGTAGCTGCTTCCAAAGAGTGTAGTGAATGAGCGACTTAGCTGGTCAAAATGAGGCAGCCCACACAAAGCACTATGGAAGGCTTGAGATTGCTGTAGTGGGAGTAGTAAGTTCACCACATGGACATAGTCTATATGGAGCCAGGGGCACTAATTCAAAACTGAGGAGTCTACCAAGGACATAAAAATTACCCTGAAAGATGTAAAAATTAAGTCCCTTGGTAAACTTAGTCCCAGCTTTCACCACAATAACAAACCTTATTCCATCAGCCACATAGGCTTTCAAAATATGCTTGCCAAATATATGTAATTATCTTACATAATTGAGGTCTCCCTAGACCACGAGTGGCCAAGCTGCAGCATACATGCCAAAAGTGATACAGGCAGCCTATGTCTGTGACACACAACAGTTTTGACAGGGAAAAGAAAGAAGAGAAATGGGATGGCAGTGACACTCTGAGAGGATGTAACTTAATTTGTGGCATGCTTGCAAAAAAATGTTGGCCCCCACTGTCCTATACCATGTTCTAAAAGAAGGATAATGATGTTAAGGAAATGTGTGTGTAAACCATGGGAAAAGCGTAACTGTTACTGTTGTACCAAACAGAACAGTGATATGGGATCTGAAGGTAAAATTTTCAAATCTTGTTAAAGATCCTGGTTGAGATGTAGTTCTTGTTGCATGAAGTAAAATTCATGTTTTTATACTCCCTCTCCTCCAGTAGTTTACTCAAGTACACTCCCTCCACACATATCCTTGAAGAAACAGATTCTACAGCTTTAAATGATGTAATTTATTAATATGGTTTAATAGGCAATGAAATGCAGAGATTTTGCATTGCAGTTATTTTGTCACCTATTGTCAGATCTAAGCTGGGTACAGACATTCAAAAAGCCAGAGGTGGAATCGATCTAAGAGACACTGTTTTCTGTAAATGGCATAGTTTAGATCGGTAGCAAATAGAACCTGCATTCACTCTTTGGTGGGAGGAAACACATCTTAGACTGGATTCCACCATTTTTAAACCAGTATATGTGTGCAGAACTTCTTCTCTGCTTTGGGTATAGAAGATCAGTTGCCAATCACTTATACCAGTAAAAATGTTATGTCTGTACCTTATGATGTCTGTACGTGAGCTCTGGGGTGGGAGTAGACATTTTAATTGGAGCAGCTCCTGGGTATCCACTCTAATTAAAACATCTCAGCATCATGTTTATTCAGAGTTCCACATTTCAGAATGATGGTTGGGGCACTTTAAAGCTCCTTCAATTAGTTTTAGTTAAAGTGCCACCATTTTAAAACACAGGACACTGAATACATGTGATGTTGCAGCACACTGGAGTGTTCTAATTAGAATGATTATTCAAGTCTGCTTTGAAATGTTCTAATTAGAACACATTGAAGCATATGAATAGGCACCCTTAAAGGTTAAGAAATATGTATGATGTAACGGACACCATTCTGCTAAAGGAAATCAGTAATTTCAGGTCTGCTAGAAACAAAGGAAAATTGTATTAATTCTGAATGACTTTGAATCAGTAAAACAATTCCCCAATAATAATAAAGGAAAACAAATATGAACAACTCTGCTTAAATGCAACCTAATTTAATCAAATGCAAATTCGAAGAGTGAAAAAAATTACAAATTTGGAGACTCAGTATAAAGTTTAGTTTTTCAACAAATTACAGTAGATAGGTACATTACACAAGTAAGGAAAAAGTAAGGAAAAACTTCATCTGAAGATCGAAAGCATGAATAGTACTAAGCAGATTTAAAGGTACTCTAACTACTGTAATGCAGTTATTTACAAAGATCATCTAAAACAAATGTAAAACACAAAACCAAAAAAAATATTGAAAACAACCATTTCACTGGCAGAATTGCAACAGAACAGACCTGAGAAATGATTAATGTCTTTAGTAAAGTCAGAAGCTGCATATACAACTGTCAAAATTCAACTATGGAAGAACTGCAAAACTCATTTTAGGCAGCTTTACCTAACACTCCTTTTTAAGTCAGGTTCCTTGTTCTGTATCCAAATGTCAAAGTTGTAATTGTAGCTGAACCCTTTTAAGGTAAAGTTTAATACTAATATTTAGTAGATGCATAGTCCATAGCTCACCACAAATCTTTAGGTGCACTTTAGTAATGATACAAATGAGATACAGGGAGACGAAATTATTTGTCTGTTATTTTAAGAGAGAGTGCCAAGAACAGAACGTGTGACTCAGGCCATTTTCCTATTTAGTTCTTCAACCATAGCTTATAAAGAGGCCTACACTGGGTCAGAGCTAGAAGTCAGCACTGTTCGAGATCTAGTACAGGTTATAAAATGGACTCTTCTTCTCTTTGAACACACAGTTCCCTGATATTTACTAACCTGGAATGGCAATTAATTTGGATTCAATTCAGCCCTAGTGTAACGGATGATTAAATCAGCTTTTGAGTAGTCCTCATTGAGCACTTTGAAGAGAAGTGCTAAAACATTTCTAGATATTTCTAAATTCATTGTTTTTTAAGTTTGTAAGGTAAATGCAGCATATTTTTATTTGGAAGGTGTGACAGAAGTAACAAAATATATCAGTAACAGGCTTTCTGAGAGTTGCAATTGTTTTTCACATTATATAATTAAGGAAAGTAGACCTAAGATAAATATATCAAGTGAATCTCTTGGAAAGCAATGGAAGATGAGAAACGTTAAAATCATCAGCAATGGCTCTTCTATCACAAAAGTTCAAGATAATGAAAACTGCTTCTTCTGGAATGTAGTGGACCAGTTTGTTTCTAAAGAACCTTTTGAAATTTGAATAATACTGTGAAAATAAAATATACTCAGTTGGGTCACAGGAACTGAAGTAAAACAGTTTGCTTGCACTGATTTGATATTGGCGGTTCCTGTTTTTGTCACAATTTTCTGAGTGATTCTTTCCTATCTCTGTTCTCGTAACCCGTAAACCAAAGTTTCACTTTATACACCCCACCCTCCCCCCACACATACACACTGGAGATAAAGGGTATGATAATATTAGCAAGTCAACCCGTCTAATTAAATGTTACTTCTATCATTAAGCGTGTTCGTATCACCACCTTTGGCAGGCCAATAACTACAGAGGCTCATCTGTTAACAGCATTTGCAAGTGATTTGGGGCTCTTCCATGTGTTTGAAACATATGGAACACATACAAATGATCCACTGGGCAGGGACAACGGTTTGTAATTCTTTCATGTTTTTAGCCCTTCGTATTATCCCCAGTCTATTCTACATTTCCTTGTAGACAGTTACATTAAACGCTTGCACAAATGTTTAGAGGCATGGAAGTTCTTGAGAGCTAGAGATTTAGAACCTTGACCTACACACAGTTAGCACGTCACAGCTGTAGTGTAGCTCGATAATGCGTCCAACAATCTACACTACTTGTACACTGTGGAAAGAAACTAGTAAAAAACAATCTCATTATTTAACAAGGGTGAGAGCCAGAGGGGCTGCTTAGACACAACACCACCTAAAAATCAGTTGTCTACCAGGAGAATTCAAGGAAACTATTAAACCATGAAACAGTGTTAGGTGCTTAAGCTCCATATACGATCAGTGGAGAGATAAAAGCACCTCTGAAAAGTACTCCTCAAAAACTACATGGTGAGTAGGGAGTCACCTAAAGGCAGCTGACAGGAAATACACTTGATCGGGGCCAAGAGGCCGAGAAGCAAGCACAGTGGTGTTTCTAAACTCTTGATTGTAAATGTCTGTGCATTACCTGGACCAGACACCTACATCTTGAGGGGTTCTCTTCTGTGTACCTGCCGTTGGGACCTGACAGTTTGACCTTTGATAACCCTTGTTCATGGCACAGTCCCTTGTCTTGCCCGCCATGCTTTGATGTTATACAATAAAGAGAAGAAATGTTCCTATTTTGGTGTGCCACTAATTGATTGGTCAAACAATGTTCCTCGAGGCTCTGCCTCCCCTTGCACCCCATCCAAACACCAACCTGATGGTGCTGGTCTCTGTTTGGTTATAATGGCACCATAAAGGCCCCTGATATGAGGTGCAATGATAACATAGACACAAAAAATCTATAATCAAGTCAGGCTGCCGGACTATCTGGCTATGTATATTCCCATTCCTACACCCCCAATGGGGCTTTGCTTCTCATCAAGATAATAAGGGCTCCACGCCCCACTATGCTGTTTCAGGCTTGCAGGAGAATCCTTTCTCCATGCCTCAAGTCACTCCTGATTAGTCGTCTTTATTTCTGCAGGACGATGCACACTCGTTACTCCGCTGATCCAGGAACAAGTTTGGGTCTAGCCTCCATTGTCCCCCAGTTGAGTAATAAGACTCCTCTGAGTTATCACAGGGAAAAACTGTAGCCAATTCCTTCCATATATCCCTCCCAGGGCAGGCTGCACTGGAAGCCAGCTTTTCTTCTGCCATGCTTCCAGTTCTGGGGCTTCCCTTCCACCAGGGCCAGGTGAGACTTTATAACATGACACAATGTGTGCCCAGCCAACTGAAGCTGACAAGCACTGACATAGCACAACGGCAATGGTGTCAGAGCTTCCCATGCCCACATCGCCGACATGACTGCGGGTAAGTCTCAGGGCTGCAAGCCCCCTGACACTTTTGGGGCACCTCTTGCCTTGGTGGCTCATGCCTCACTGCCACACTGATCCTCTCTGCAGCCTGAGGACTTGATTCAGGGCTTCAGGTTAGGCAACAAACAGGTTAGGCACTTGGAATTCAGAGTCCAAAGTTTTCTTCTGAGGGTAGGTACCAAACTAAAATCACTGTATGACGGTACTTTTGACCAAGTTTGTAATAGTAGTCTCAGAGTTAGAACACTTACTTAGAAGTAACAGACACAGATGTTTGGACCTGCTTACCGTATCTCTCTTTCACTTTGTAGGAAAGCTCTCTAACTACCAGGCTGTAACAAATAGTCCTGTTGAAGCTGTCCACTAAAGCTAAAAGTGCAAGAGTTACAGGGCAAGACAGACAACAGGCAAAGAAGAGCTTTATTTTGCAAGCTGAAGGGTAAGAGTGTTCATTTGAAAGAATGGACGTTTTGTTTTAGTTCCCTGCTCCCAGGATTATTTCTGTCTCTTTCTAAAAATGATCTAAAAGAAAATGCATAGACAATCAAGAGGAATAAACTCATAAGGTTCACAGTGGGATTTAAGTAGATATAAATAATAGACATTAACTATTAAAATTGGGGGGCTTTTGAACAGACATGTAAAATGAAGTTTAAGTGCCTAAGGAACTTCGCAGTCCACAATACAGGCACTGAATGAAATTAAGTATCTTATGGTTTTCCTGTCTCTGCTGTGCTTATTCTTTGGATTGCTTTTTTTTGGATTTATGCAACTATATTCCAGAAAAAGACTAATTATAGGTGCGTAGGTTGCTTATCTAGAATATACCCTTTGAGGCTAAGAGGCATATGAAGAACAAATCATTCAAAGACAAATACAAAGGAAAGCTTTTTAAAAGTTTTAATGAGTCATCACACCAACAGTCTGATGCAAAAATCCAGTTTGTAATTTAAAACACTCTGATGAAAGTGGGGCAGGGCTATGTAATTGAATTGTGTCCTACTTTTCTGGGCAACCAGTAATTAAAACAAAAGCTATTTCTTCTAACGTATTTCTCAGTCTTTTAAAACTGGTAAGTTATCAACAAATCTAACTCTTGCAAAATAATAGTTATAGCAAAATCTAATCTAGATTCAGTTTCAGTACTATGTGATCAGAGGGCCATGAGGCTGGACTGGATGTGAGAATTTGCACTGTAAAAATATAGAAGATGCAAACAAAAAAAAAGTATTTTCCACGTGGATTTTTTTTCTGCCAGCCCAGGCACGTAGTCATACAGCTATAAAAGTAGAATATTCAAAGCATACTACTAATTAGATAACAATTAATTTACATGGATAATTTAGTGATTAATTACAGAGGCTTATAAATATTTAAATGTTAGGCATTACATGCTACTGAATTTATACCAGCCAGTCTGGTGCACAGCAATACTAATTAGCTACAGAATGTCTGTTTTTCTCTGTAAGAGGATAACTGTCATTTTGAAAAAATGTTACATCTTCAAAAGTGCACGCTAAGTTAGAAAATGCAGATCAAGCCTACAAGAAGCAGATAATCAGGATTATTTCTTAGAAAACTCAATTGCGAATGTGACAAACATGTTTTAAAGCTTTGAACATCCCATAGCAATCATTTTGTGAAGGAATAATGGCTTTTGTAAGGAATTATATTTTTTTTAATATTTTTAATAGAGGAAGACAGTTTTGTGCTATAAAATATATAAAACAATGCAACCCTTCAGCTCAGATTGGAGCTTTCTCAACAAAGAAATGTTACAGGATCTGTTCTGCATTCTATATTCCTGTCAGTTGCTTATTTATTTATTGTCCATCTCATAGCAGGGAAACATGACAGATGCTTTGTTAGAAGAAGCATTTGGATTACCATATTTTAATTAGTAGCTATATTAACTTGCTTAGCGGGAAAATGTTATTTCTAAAGGCATATCTAATCAAGAGCAACCAACTAAAAGTTGAAAACGTGATTATCCCGAATAGGATGCACAAGATCCTACCATCTCTTGCCAAGGTAACTACAGGTCAGGTCATTTTCTATTTATTATTCAGTTGTTTCCTCCTTATTACTTGGTACTGGTAATCTGCTCCATTGGACTTGATTCAATAATGGAGTTAGACACCTAAAACAGGATACACATTTTATTCATGTGACTAAAACTGCAGTCCACCTTTCTCCTCCCCCAGCCACTTAACCCCCTAAATCATGGTATGACTCCAATTTGATCTGAAATTTCCCCACACAATTTCCTGGTTTTGTGCTTGTCCAAAACTGCCCCAGTCTGATGCACGTAGTTCACACCTAAGTTTGATCAAAATCCATAAACTAGGTGGAGCTGTCATAACTAAGGAACTCAATTGTATCAGTGTGTCCTAGACATACCATAAGCACACCTATTGTTTTAGCCTCTAAAAAGGTTGACATTACTTGGTTCTTTGCAAAATGCAGTTGTGGTCATGATTTTTAAGAGAGAGCCACTAGTGTAAATATTTTGATATCTACATATTATATAGCTTCCTAGCGGCTGGTGCACTAACTCAGGAGGTGGGGCACTTGGGTTCAATCCCCTCTTCAGCCTGAAGGGATTCAGACCCACACACTATACAAGAAAGGGGATTTAAATCCAACATCAGAATGCACTAATCACCAGTAAAAAGGGAAGGTTGAACAAGGGCACTCTCTTTCCCTCCTGTTGAAGCTGTGCCTTTATGCAGAAAGCAACAATAGATTAAAAGAGCCACAAAAAAAAAAAAAAAAAAAATAGCACGATTCTGCAATTATATGGCATTTGGAGAGGAGCCCTATCTCCTGGTACCCGGTCCAAAAACTGTTTATATATTTTACATTAAACAGTAATTGGAGAAAAAACTATATGGACCTGAGATCAGAGACAAGAACCAGGCTCTCAGCTGAGCAACAGTGAAACAAGACTCAAACTCTTTTCATTTTATCTGTTCTTCACTGAGCTGCGTAGCTAACTCATTGGTCTGGTGAAGCATACTAATATATCCATATTGCTTGTAGTTTTCAGCTAGGTAGGGTGTCTCTACACAGTGAAAATTTGATATTGAGCTCTTCAATCTATCAGGCAATGGTATTATGAGATTATGAGAAGGGCTGAAAGCTGAAATGAGATGAATTCAGACTACATATAAAATGCTAAATTAACAGCAAGAGTAAGTTAACCATTGGAACAACTTTCCAAGTGGCCTGGGTTTTTTTTCCATTACTGATAAATTTTAATGAAGACTGGATGTAATTTCTAAAGAATATACACTCACTGAATATGAATTAATTTGGGGAAATCCAATGGCCTATGTGTACAGAGGGTCAGATTAGATCATTATAATGATCTGTTCTGGCCTTAATCTACGAATAAAACTTCCTTATTATAGTATGAGTCATATAAGAGAAATCAAGTATACAATCCAAAATAAATTTTTGAAGTTATAAAATTGGCATTATTGTAACATATTATCCCTGGAATTCTTTTTTAGCCAAAGAATATTTGGAAGGGGGGTGGGGAGGGGAGTCTCTTCCTTCCACCTAAATTACCCTTTTTCAGTGACATTAAAAACATTCTTCTGCAAAAATCTTCTACCATTTGTAGTGTTTATTCACCAACCAGAGCATACACATCAATAATGTAAAAATGTTAGCTAACCTCAAAAAAATCATTTTAAGTGATAATCCATTGCTAATATCAAATACTCAGAAATATACTCTAGAATCTTCCAAGTTTCCGAAGATAATTCTGCAAACATTTCTATAAGAGGTCAGCAGTAGGTCAGTTATTCTGAAGGTACTTTGATTTTGAAGGGCATTGTTTTTGGTCTCTATATGCAGAAAGTCAGAAGTACATTCCATAAAGACCTGCAGCCTTGGGTTCTTATAATAAACAGAAAATAAGTTAACTTAATATGATGACCAGGTTTCAAAATAAGGAGTAAATATTAAACCTGAATTAAGAAAAATAGGCACTTCCTTGACAGTCATGGAAACAGATATTCACCAATATTGTTTTGATAACACTTTTCTCTATCTATTTCTATCTTTCTTCTGTTCTCAAGATTGTTGTTCAGTTTCGAACTTTAATTAGGAGGAAGTACAATAACATTTTATTCAGTATTATACGTATTTGCAAGCCCTGGGCTTTTAAAAATATTTTTCTTTGGTACTCCCTTATATTGTATATTGTCGTGATCTATGAACCATCTGTCAAAGGATAATGAGGTTATATATGGCACCTGTTCATCAGTGAGAAATGGTGGATATTGCAGCTATTGTACTGACTGGTGGAGCTTTCTGTCTTATAGCTGTAAAGACTGAAGTTAGACTTGCAGGTTCTACCACAGTGGTCACAGATATACGTGACATTAAAGGCTTCTGTTTCCTACCGTCACATTTTTCTGTAAACTGGGTGACCATTCCTTGTCATGGTTTTGGATTCCATGATTGAGAAGGGAGTGCCTCTGTTTTGCTATGCCACTGTTTTGGCACTGAAGTGCTGTTTTGCCAAATGTACCTAGCTGTTGTGACACTACTCATTTCCAAGAGTTATAATTTAAGAAGGAGCCTCTTGAAGCAATGTTCAGTTTTTCCCTCAGAAATCTCTCTCTTCTGTACTGTGTGATTGCTGTTTCCTGAATCAAGTTCCAAAATATGAAAGAGCATATTACATTTTTTGGTGAGTAATAACACTGCCTCCCTCCTTTTCTCTGCAGAAGAAAGTTGGAAATAGACCGTTGGCTAAATTGTGCTTTCTGTTATACTCTCCTCAAAGAAGTTACTCCAGATTTACTCCACCCATCCCATTTCTATGCATCTATACCTCTATTTCAATTAAACAAAAGTTGGTTTGCAGTAAACAGAATTTTTGTTAATGTTCTTAACCAAAACTGATTAAAATGTGGGCTTTTTTCTGTAACAAAGCATTTAAATGTTAACTTTTTTCACAAAAGAAGGAGGGGGGCAGATCTAATTAATGAAATTTTAATTCGAAGATTCTTACCAGCTGTATATTTGATAATCTTGTAAAGGCCAAAGCCTGTAATCAGTCACATGGCTGAGGCCCTAGAACTCAATGAGTATGCATATCACAAAGCAGAACTTATTTCCAAGAGATGCTTTAAAAAATGGAATTCATTTTATCCACTTGCTGACATGTTGTGATCCCACCCCCCACCTTTTGCATGTCAACTCTCACATTCCCACTCTAAGTCCTAGAGTCAGGCATGCTGCATGTCTTAATGTAATAATATGATTCCTAATAATGTAAGGGCAAGTCCAAATTTCTCTTATTCAGGTACATTTCTTTTGCAATGGGAAATAAATACATATACTAAAATAGTGTTTCGCTCCTAAGGTTAATAATAGACTAAAAGAGAGTTTGGAGTGCTGTGCCCTTAAATCAGAACCTTACTTGTAATAGAACACCGTCTTGCAAATAATACCATCTGTACTCAGCTACCTTTTTCATTTGCCAGGTAATAACTGTAAATCCCAAACTCCCAGTATTGATCTTGTCTCCTTAACGCTAACTTCAAGGCTGCATGCTCTCCCTCTCAACCTGCTACTGTCAGAAGCAGAAGACAAAGATAAACTCAGAGGTTAGTGCACCAGAATCAAAACAGCAGAAACGGAAAGCTTTTCTATATTCCATACAGAAACACATCACAACAATATTCCTCCTCTCCTTGCTGACATATTCCTAGTGCACTACCCTACGTCCACTCCTCCTGTCTGATAGTACACTTTTTCCTCCCTCTGCCTGGTCTGGCATTAGTCTCCCTTTTCTTTGTCTTCATTTCTTCAGTTTCCTTTTTCCCTCACTTGCTTTCTTCAGTGGCATAGGACCTTGCTGAGGAGTCTATTACATGGAGCAGCACATCCTGCTTAAGTTTTAATTTTGGTATTAATATGTCAAGAAGATTTAAGAAATAAAAATAATATTTTGATCAACAGGACAGAGAATGGCACAGGATAATTCTAATAATAATATCCTTTGAATATTTTAAATAGGAAACAATGTATTTTGAGAAGAAAAATTCCAATCATTTGTCAGTCAGTCAGCTGCATGCAGAGAATTTCATTTATTTTTTATTATGTCTGCAGAAGAGAATTGCAAAGTTTGGCTGTAAATCTTGGAGAAATGGTTTACAATGTGGGAAGAACAAATAACCACAGCTTTAAAATATGCTAAAATTTTCAAGACCCTGCAAACATGGTACCAGTGAAAATCTACAGCGCTTACATTTCTGAAATGTGGTATCAAGAACCATGCTAAATTGTTTTAGTGGCTTATATCTTTTCTTGCTGGGGCAAGACTTGTAAAAAGATATTTTTATTCATGTTTCTCTTTCTTGTTCATTGCTCCCTCAAAGACTATTGGCTGTACAGCATAACTAGCTAGTCATAGTAGAACTGAACAAGTCTAATATTGTTTTGATTTTATTTAAATACATGATGCTGCTTTCAGTACATCACCTATCTTTTAAAATCTAATTTACTAGCAAACAGGTTCTAAGAACATTGGTTTTATTAAGCAAATCATAAATGCACCCTTCTCATGAAAAAGAGTTCAATGTGTGGCTACACAAAATACTAGCTCTTTTTTTCAGAAACTTGTATTAGCTTTTGAAGAAGGTGCTAAAGTTTAAGAAAGCCCATCAAAAAGTCCAGTTTCTCATTTAGAAATCTTCCTAAGGGTGATGATTATAATCCTGACAACTGCTATTTTCTTTTGTGACTGTTGCTCTGGCATTTCCTACAGTAAGGTTCAGATAGTGAGCTCTTACTTCATAGAGGAGCAGCTGCTTCCCTGAGTACAAAAATGGGACTACTTGTGTTAGTAACTGCTCCTCATACAGTGTTCACTCCAGTTGTAAGTTAGCAATAGTAAAAAGTGGAAAAAGAAATGCAAATATATTAAAAATAAGCTTTTATTGCAGAGAATAGGCACCCAACTTTGCTTATGAATCATTTTTTTTTAAAAGAAAATGAACATGTGTATGCTGTATGGATTAAAATGGGATTAACTGGGAAACACTTTTTTCATTAAAAAAAAAGCTTGTTGCATTAAAAAGAAAAAGAACATGATTAGTACACAAAGAGATTAAACTCAATAGGCTGAAAATTAATGGAGAATAATAGCCTAGAAATATTGTGAAGCTTAGACTAAAAGGATTAGTTTATAGTATCAGAAACTCGATCCTTTGTGGCTTTATTGGCAAATCTTAAACAATAGCTATGATTTTAGAAACAAACAAAAAATGTGATACAAAAATTCCTGACATAGTTGGTACCAGAGGTTCCACTTGCAAAAAAAAAGTGTTATTTCATGATAGCAATGCCAAATGCCAAAGGTAGCGTCTGGAATTTAGCCAGACAAATATCAACGATCAATTTTTTGGTTAATTCATCTAGTAGCAATCTGAAGCCCATGGTTCAGTTCCAGCCTTCAGACCCATTAAATCCAGCCCATAGCTGCAGGGCTCCGGTGGTGGGGTTTTCAGATGTGGGCACTCCCTAATGATGCCACACGGAAAAGTGCTGGTTGCAAATACTTTCTCATGCTGACCCTAACGCTAGTCAGGTCATTCCAGCCCACAGCTGCAAAAGTTTGCTGACTGGTGGTCTAATCAATAAAATTGGCAGGCTAAGGAGATATAAAATCTTTGGTGCTCTGGTTACTTATAAATGTTTGCTGCTGTCATACTTTAAATCAGCTAAACCTAGACTAGGATAGGTTTAGTTTGTTATGTACAATCATTCACCACTGCCAGGAGCAGTGTGGGCAACCCGAGGTAAGTAACTTGACGAGGTGGGGAGACAGAAGGCTCCGGGAATCAGGGGTTAGGGGCTTGGTAGGTCCTTGCAGGGGTGGGTCAGGGCTTAAAAATAGCTTGGTCAGGATTGGAGGTAGGAACTGCACAGCTTATATATGTTCTGGGACAGGTAGCAGGGCTTTCCCAGCCCCAGGATTGTGCTATGAACACTTGAAGGTGTTTGTTAGATTGGGTTAGCCCCCTTGTGAAGTGGATTAACCCCTTCTCAGTCCAAGTTAGTTCACATCTTGAGTGACATAACATGTACATATATTTAATTTAGTTAGTCTATAAACCTGCATTTCTACCCTGCCTTCATTATTAAGCAGTGCCATTGCATGAGTTAGTCATTTAAATGGTTTTATTATTTACAAGATTAAAGCTTAAGGCCTTGATTCAGGAAAATCAGTACAAATTTTTCAGAATTGGAGACATGGTATTTCTTCAATATAGCAGGTGGCACAATGAAAACCCATTTTTTGTTCAAAAGACTTAGACGAGAAATGACAAATTTTAATAAAGCAGAATGTATATTTGAGTATAGGATATTGTATAGTTTATGATCAAAACTAAGGTGACAAATATGATTCAGTATGGTTATACTCTGAGAAGAATGATTATAATGCAGGAAAATATGCATTTTAAAGCAAATTAGCATATTCAGATTACTACAATCCAAAAAGGTAAGAAAAAATCTGCCTATAGTAAAACATGTAATTGGTCTGTCCAGTATTTTTTCTTGTTGAGATGCAACTTGTAAAATGACACTCTAATGCCTGTTTACCTTTTTACCTCTTGGTCCTTGCTACTATTGAAAACTTGTTTCAAGGGGAAAAAAACAAATCAGTAGAATTGTTACAAAGCAATGATTTTTTTGGATCCTATATCCAGATTTAAATACCACCAATATCTTTAAAAAAATAAAAGACAAAAAGAAAAACATACTCACCTGCCGCATAATGCTGCAAGTATCTGAAGCACCTGAGCACCTAAATGTCCACATTTGAGCACATGCCCACTCATGTCCTGACACTATCTAGCTCATAGCCAAGCTCGATTCTTAAACTAGAGGGTTGCCTACCTATTTCACCTGTAGTGCTCAAATCACGAGATATAAACTGAGAAGACCATGAAGACTGAGATGCAAAAGTCTCTGACTATACTCAATAGCTAAATGCTTTGGATCTGAGAGGAGTGAGGCCTGTTTTAAAGTTCTCACTTCACCGGGTCTGGAACAGGAAACCTGTTCTTGTATCCCAAGAGAATGCCCTCAATATACAACTACTGGCTATTCTAGGGTTAGTTTCTTTGGTTACAAATCTTCCATTTTCTATTATGATGCAAATGTATCTATAATCCACTGTTTAGGAGATTGACCTAGAGATGAGGACAGTTTTTAAGTCTGCTGTGAAAGTCTTTTACCTCCCATAACAGTTCCCGAATCACCAAACTAATGGCTACCTTGGACTGGAACTCTTCTAATCCCTCTTGTTGAAACTGATCCTTTCTACTTTTAATAGTTAAATATCTATTAAAACAAAGACTTGAATGCATGTCCTCCATGACTGTCTTCCAAATAATGAGAATCAATCCCTCTATCTCTTTCTTCTGGTAAATACAGATATATAGTTATAGATATCTAACCCCAGGGGCTAGCTTGTGTTGCACATGATATATAGGATGGACCTAATGCTATAGGCTCACTACAGGGCATTGGTCCAAGTCTGGCCTGCAGACCCACTCAATGAGGCTCATCCAGTTTGCAGGGCAGGGTAAGTTTGACACCTCTGGCTTAAAGCTATGCAAGTGCATATAGAGCTATTTGCATGCTCTGCAGATAGCCTGAATTGCTGACCTCAGCCAGGCAGGGGGCCCCAGAAAATATATCCCAATATGCTTTGCTGATTCCTTTGTTTGCTGGAGGCAGATAACAGAATGCTAGGGAATGGCCAGGAAGGACTGGCTGGTGGTCCCAAGAAACCATGTTCCCCATCCTCAGAACACCTTCTCCCTCCAGCAGGTGTCTGACTGTCAGAGGGCAGGACCAGACATGGTCTGCTCTTTTGAAACTGGAATTCTGGCCGGGGGGAAGGGGGATTGTCTGTAGGTAGCCAGCCACCGTGATCATAGTTGGGGCTCTGGCTATGGTGGTAGGGGTTTTGGTGAAGTTGCTGCTGGGGCTGAGCCCCAACCAACTGCAGCCAAAGCCCCAACACAGGGCTGTCAAGTGCAGTGGTAGGGGAGGAGGATTCTCCCATGCCACAGCACATTGAAGCTTGCTTGTGCAGACACATATGTGGGTTTGTTAAGTGCTTTGTAGGAGGCATAGCAAATTTCCAACCCCTCCGCCCCCCCCCATGGAGCGCAAAGCCCATGATTGCAGACCTGCACATGGAGGTACAGGGCTCTAAAGTCTTAGCCAGGAGGAATAGGGACGAGGAAGGGGACAGACTCCCACAGCAGTTCATAGGCTGCACCCCCATACCCAGGGCTGCAAATGCTGGCTCTAATGTGCCTTGCATACAGGATTGCAGGTGCTTGCTCTGATATGCCATGTATGGGTTGATCTCCCTTCATGTAACACTTTATAACCCTGTGTCTGGTCTCCCCCCCACACCCCTTCCACAATATTCCCAGTATGGGCAGTGCACGGTCAGCCCCACACAGGGACAAGAGTCCCCCTGACCCTTCCCCTACGGACCCTGACTGAGAGCCCAGTCAGTGTCCATGGTGGGAGGTAAGTCTGGTGTCCCCAGTCCCTGCAGGGTGTGGGGAGAGGAAATCAGCAGGCTGAATTAACAGTGGTGCAAGGTCAGGTGAGGGGTCTAGTTCTGACAAGGTTCTTTTATCTTTCAGCTTATGGTGGGAGAGTTTAGTTACACCTTAGATTACCAGAGGAGAGCAAATGGACATAAGGGTAAGAAAAAAAAATCTTCCTACTTCTGGACTGTCTCACCTCTTCCTCTGGCATTTGAAATAATAATAAGGAAGCTCATCACTGAATAATGAAAGAATGAAGTCATTAAAAAAGGCTGGTAATACCTTTCTCATTAACGGAGAACCTGCTGCTTAAAAGCAGCTGCTCATTCAAAGTTTGAACTTGTTAGTAACAAACAAGAAGGAGGAAAACTACTGAACTATTAAAAATAATCAGCCCAATTAGTGACAGCAACTACTGAGTACAGCTATTTTTTAATTGTACCTATTCTGTGGGAGAGATGGGGGAGGAATGGCCTTTTATGAGAGAGAAATCTACAAATCATCATCTTTGATTTTTTTTCTCATTTGACCAAAAAACCCAAACAATTGATGTTTCCCTCCTCATTTATGTATTTTTGATCTCCCCCACCCCTCCGTCTTTACCTATTTTGCACCCTTTTCTTTCTCTGTTTTGCTACACAGAAGGGAAAGAAGGATGGAAATCTTGAAAAATTTTCCCTTTTTTCTTTCTTCAATGATACAAAAAAGTCTTATTTCTCACAAATAGATGAAAAGGTATACTTCATTTTTTGCCAAAACATACTATCCATTTTTTAAGCGAGTTTATCAATGAAAGCAAAGGAAGTATATAATTTTAAACTGAGCTATGAATACCACATTTATTGTCATGGGCCTTTTCATTAAGTCTCACATTTCAAAGAGGTGGAAAATGTTAAAATAATTATGACAGGCTCAGGGAATCTACTCCCTGCATCTGATGCTCCCTAGAGGTCAGACTCACCTGCCTACACTACCTCGCCTCTCTCACCTCCTGTCTCTTTCCTGCTATGACTTGATCTTAAGGCGTGTCTATACATGAGTGCAGAGGATGTTCCCACATGGTGTAATTACAGCATGTCAAGGCAAACTTGATTAATTGAGTTTGCTGGTGCATGGTAATTACCATGCTTCACCAGCTTCCTGCATCTTGTGTATCAGTATCCCTATGCTACGAAATAGCAGTGGGGGCCCTTGAACTACAGCTCATCAGACAAGCTGTAGTTCAAGTGCCTCTGCCAGTAGTTTGATGCGCAGTAACACTGATAAGTGAGATGCTGCAGCACTTTAATTAGAGTGGCTCTCAGAGTCACTCTAATTGAAGTGCCACCCCCAACTCCTGGAGCATGTGTAAAAATGCCAAAGGTTTTCAATTGGGGAGACTGTCTTCAGAGGCCAGGATAGCCTGCTCCTTGGGCTAGGGACAGACATTCAAAAAGCCTGAGCCTGAATTGGTTCAATTTTTGCAGGGTAGTCTAACCTGGCTAGGCTAAATTAGTTTTGTAACCATATAGACAATCCCTCTGGACTGTGGAAATTCAGGCACATGCCTGCAGTGGCTCAGGTTGGAAGCTCCCTTCCCTTACAGAGCTGAGCTGACAGGGCTGTGGCCAGGTCCCAGCAGGAGACTCCGATTTGGGAGGGGTATAAACCCCCAGGCTTTTCCTGGTTCACTGCTCAAGAGGCAGGAGTGTTGCCAGCCACCAGCTAGCACTGAGGAATGTGTGCAGTGCATGCATCTGCTGATGATACAGAGCTTTTCAATCTCTCTCCCTGCCTCTGTATACAGTCTGCAGTAAACTGACAGGCAAGCAAGCTGGGAGAAGGTGGGGGCTGATAATAGTGTCACCCCTATCTCAGTGTTTATCACCCCATTAAGAAAACAGAGGGTCATTACCAGCTACCTGATGATTCTGCCTGGTGATTCAGGACAGACCCAGCATATGGTCTGTTAGATAATACACAGATACCTTCTCTGCAAGGCAGAGGGCAGGGGGGAAATCCTGCTTAGCAGGGAGTGGTGAGGGAGAGGGGAGGAGCAAGCAGCTCTTAAACTGCTTTTCCCAGGAAGGACATTAAGCTACCTGTTGAATAGCACAGGAAAGCCTGTCGGCCTCTGTCATCTCCCACAGCACAGACTGTAGCCAGCATGTGATCTGCTAGCTAATGCTGAGGTGTCTGTGAGGGACGTGGGATCCTTACTTAGCACAGTGTGGGAAGGGGAGGGAGGGAGGGAGGGAGCGGAAGAAGACAGACACCTGCAGACCGCGAGCTCCAGTGAGGCAGCAGAGGGGAGGGGCCAGCTCTGCTGTGCAGCAGAGAGCCCCGCCCAGCCAGAGAGCATGCAGGGATGCTGGGGGACTCTGATTTATCTTAAATAAACAAGGCGTCTGGGACAGATATTGCATAAACCAGTTTGAGCCATGTCAGTTAAGTCTGATACTACATTCAACCAGGTTTATCTCAGATCAGTTTCAGCCATTTTCAAACTGGTTTATGTGCACTGAATGTGTGTTCTATTACAGGTTTAAACCACTTTCTGATCACTTAAACTGGTTTAACTGTAATGTCTGTCCCTAGGCCTTGGTGACTTCCTTCTTTGTATATCTGTCAGGGCTCCTCTGCCCCAGATCCCAAACCTTAGGGCTCCTGTGCCCCAAACTCTATGGTGTGGTTTTTCCCATTTAAGATGGCCTAGATGTGCCTTAGGGGCTATAATTGTGGTCCTCAGCTGCCTCCATAGCTACATCTTTGCATCTCAGATATGTCTCAGCTGCCACTTGGAGAGGACCTCTTGGCCCCAAACCAACTCTGTTCCCCTCAGGCTCCAAAACCCTTGCCTGGACTTCAGCCCTGGCCCTTTCCATCTAGCTAAGCCCCTTATCCCAGGACCACTGCCATAGATTTTGGACTCTTGGGCCTTGGCTCTGTCTTGATCTCTATACCAGCCCTTAAATTCCCTAACTACAAGAAGACTGTTTTTGCTCTCTATGCCAGGCCCTGAGTCCCTGACCCTAGCAAGGCTACTCTTGCTCTTTATGCCAGCCCCACCTAGAGTCCCTGACTCAGGCAAGGCTGTTTTTGGTCTGTACTGCCCTGGGATCCCTGACCTTTACAGGGCTCTATGCTGGGTGCCCTCAGGCTCCCTTGTGGCCCCCATACCTACCCCTTAGCCACAGTCCAGTCTTCTAGTGTTAACTCTACAACTCAGAAAAAAATAAATAGAACACAGAGTTAACCCTCCAGTTGCAACTCATTCAAGACCTCTTCCAGGTTACAAAAGTTGCCATATTCATCCCATCAGGAGCTGGCTTGGTTTCCCAGTTTCACAGGGTACTTTTCCCTGCAGCCAGCTCTGTCCTCAACTCCTTCCCCTACATCCTGCAAGCATAGACTGCCAACACCAGCTTCTTCTGGTCACCCAATTGCTGCCTTTAAAAATGGGGCTG
>JAGPOW010000229.1:13493152-13521936 GCA_030014935.1 Caiman crocodilus | reverse complement strand
AAGAGGGGAGCTTCCCAGTCAGTATGTGTGCTGGGGGTTGCCTCTCCCCAGATGCATCACCCTGCACTTGTCCACGTTGAATCCCATCCTGTTCTTGTCTGCCCACTCATGCAGTCAGCCCAGATCCTGCTGCAGCCTCTCCCTCTCCTCAGGTGTCCCCACCCCAGCCCACAGTTTGGTGTCATCAGCAAACTTGGATAGCTTGCTTTCCACCCCTTCATCCAAGTCCGCGATGAAGATGTTGAACTGTGCAGGCCCAAGGACTGAGCCCTGGGGAACCCCACTGCTCACATCTCTCCAGGTCGAGTACGACCCATCCACAACCGCTCTCTGGGAGCGCCCCGTCAGCCAGTTTCAGACCCACTCAACCATGTAGGGGTCAGTGCCACAGCTCCCCATCTTTTTAATGACGATGCGGTGAGAGACTCTGTCAAACGCCTTCCTGAAGTCTAAAAAGATTACGTCAACAGGGACACCCGCATCCGTGGATTTGGTCACCTGGTCATAGAAGGCGATCAAGTTGGTCTGACAGGACCTGCCCTTAACAAACCCATGCTGGTTGCCTTTCAGCATAAAGTCCCCTGCTGGTCCCTCACAGATGTGGGACTTGAGAATTTTCTCAAAGATCTTTCTTAAAACCGAGGTGAGACTGACAAGCCTGTAGTTCTCTGAGTCCTCTTTCCTCCCCTTTTTAAAGATGGGAAACCCACTGGCCACCTTCCAGTCCTCTGGCAGTTGTCCAGAGCTCCAAGATCACTCGTATAACTGAGCCAAGGGCTCAGCAATCACCCCTGCCAGCTCCCTCAACACCCTTGGGTGCAGGTCATCCGGACCCACCGACTTAAAGACATCCAGTCCTTCCAGAAGCCCTTCCACCAGGTCAACCCTCACCCATGGCCTAGCAGTGGTTTCCAAGGGGGAATTCAAGCTTCTGGCGGGAGGGATGTCCTAGTCTCCCCTCAGGAAGACTGAGGCAAAGAACCCATTGAAGATTTCAGCCTTACCATTGGCTGCGAACACCAGGTTGCCCGATGAGTCCCTCAGGGGCCCAACGTTGCCCGGGGCTCTCTTTTTGCTCCCCACATACTTGAAAAAGGAGTTCGTGTTGTCTTTGATCCTAGTCACCAGGCAAAGCTCTACTCCCACCTTGGACTTCCTAATAACCCTCCTGCACTTCCAAGCACAAGAGTAGTCCTCCTTGGAGACAGTTCCTCTCTTCCATAGGTTGTATGCCTCCTGCTTAGCCCTCAGGGTCCCCCGAATATCCATATTAAGCCATGGGGGCTTCTGGGCACTTTTGCCCATCTTGCATCAGGCAGGAACAGTCGCCCCTTGGGCTCGGAGGATCATCTCCTTGAGGAACATCCACCCTTCATGGATACCCATGTCCTCAACCCTACAGGCCCTCAGTGTCTTCTCAACTAGCCTCCTGAGCTCTCTGAAATTGGCCCTTTTGAAGTCTGGGACCCTAGTCCTAGTGTGGGCTCTAGCTACACTGTGCCGGATAGCAAAATCTATCAGGCGATGATCGCTATTTCCCAGGGAGTCACGAACCTGGAGAGCTCTAACCAGATTATCCCCTGAGGCCAGGACCAGATCCAGCAGCGCAACCCCCCTGGTGGGGCCATGCACCTCCTGGACTAAGTGGAGGTCCTGGAGCTCTGCCAGGAACCTGCGGGACATCTCGGACTTGGCCGACTGCTTCTCTCAGCAGATGTCCAGGTAATTGAAATCACCCATGACAATGACATCCCTCAACCTAACCGTCTCCTTGAGCTGACCAGCAATTTGGAGGTCCAGCTCCTCCCTCTGGGGGGTGGTCTGTAGCAGACACCCACCATTAAGTCCCGTTCCCCTCGTCCTCCTTGCAGCCTGACCCAAATTGCTTCCACCTAGTCCTCAGTCGCCCCCAAGTTGACACTCAATGCAGAGAATCACTCTTTGACATAGAGCATGACCCCTCTGCCTCTTCTCCCCATCCTGTCCTTCCTGAAAATGGCATATCCATCGATGCCTACAGCCCAGTCATGGGTCGAGTCCCACCAGGTTTCCATGAGCCCATCCAAATCTGGGTCTTCTACAGCCACCAGGAGAGACAGCTCCTCCTGCTAGTCACCCATGCTGCGAGCATTTGTATAGAGACATTTAAGGCTACCCATTGCTGCCTCTCCCTCTCTACTTGTTTTCCCCAAGCCACAACCACAAACCCTCGCCTGACTTACCTGGCTCAGCGGCAGAACATTCTATCCTCTCACGGCAGGCCCGTCCCCTGGCAAAGCTGGTTTAAAGCCCACTGCACGAGGTCAGCCAACCTAGAAGGAATGAAACGCTTACTTTTAGGTGTGAGGTGGAGTCGATTGTTTGCCAGCATGATCTGCGTAGGAAAATATGGGCCATGATCGAAGAATCCGAAGCCTGCACCATACCACCAACCCCGAAGGCACTGGTTTACAGCTGCGATGCACGCCTCATGTCACCTTCCCCGTTGACTCACTGGCAGAATGGAGGAAAACACTACCTGAGACCCTAATGCCTTGAGCTGTCTTCCGAGGGCCTTGAAGTCTTCTATGATGTCCTGCGGCTGGCCTCTAGAAGCATCGTTGGTTCCCACGTGGACTACCACTAACGGATGGTAATCAGTGGACCTAACAATCCTCTGGACGCTCTCCGTGACATCCTTAACCCGTGCTCCAGGCAGGCAGCAGACCTCTCGGGCCAAGGGATCGGGACGGCAGATGGGGCCCTCCATGCCCCTCAGAATGGAGTCCCCAATGACCAGATGTTGCCAAATTGTTGCCAAATTGATGACCAAATTGTTGCCTTTGTTTACTGTAAATAGTTATATACAAGTTTCTGTATATAATAAAAGGTTGTTTCCATGTCATAACTCAAAATACTACATGGTACTGGAAATGGAAGGCACAGTTTGTTGGAAGACACAATGAGAGAGGTAATATTTCAAAGGCTGCTACAGAGCCAGTGAAACTACAAGTAACAGCAATCCCCTTGAGAATCAAGAGAAATGCTGAAACTGCCTGGAAAAGGTTCAAACAGCAATTTGAGCTCTATATGAAAGCTACAGGGAAACATAAATTAGAGGAAGAGTGGAAGATTGTTCTGCTTTTAACAACTGTGGATAGAGAAGCACAGGACATGTATAATGCCTACCATACCAAGGGGGAAGACAGAAGAGGGGAAAACCTTGCAGAAATAATGAAAATGCTTGAAGGCCATTGCATTCCTAGACAAAATATTACTTATAAAACTATATATGCCCAGGATGAGAACAAAAAGGATAAAACTGTTCCATATGCTCAGGACTGATTCTTTAGTTTTAGGGCTAACAATCATAAACTTTTCATTGAAGACCAGATAGTCTTTGAACATTATAATAAAAGAAGTCTTTGAGCAATTACTCAGAGAAAAGTGATGTGTACTAGAAAGACAATATGGATATACTAAGCTTCAGAACAAACAGAAACACAAGTAAAAAAGACTAGAAAAATGCACACAAGAAATGACTGTAAGTGCCATCACTAAACCAGCAAAAGAAAAGTCCACCAAAATGAAGCTGGTCCTGCATGGAAAATAATAACCAATATCAGCAATGTGGTGACCAGCATGAATTGTCTAGCATTTTGGACAAAATGCAGAAATTGTAACAGACCGAACCATTATGCTAAAATGTGCAGAAAAGCCATGTCTACTTGAGACATTTACTGCACAGTCAGTACTGCACAGTCATTTAGTACTTATTTCTTGTCGCGGCACACCTCACTGCACTGGTCCTTGTGAGAGGAAAACTGCTGGAGAAAAGCCCCAGCAGAGATAATGAGCACAGCTGAGGGTTGCTGAGGCAACTAATGAGGGTCAGCTGACCCTGAGGGGCAAGGCTTGGCCCTTATAAAGCCTAGAGCTGAGACAAGGCTGGCAGTTCTCTGCCAGCAGCCAGAGGGACAAGAGCTCTGGAGAAACAGAATGTGAATGCAGCTCACGAGTGCTCCAGAGGCTGGAGCAATGATGTGGAGGCATAGCCAGGAGTCTTGTGTTGTCATGGTCGGGTGCTTTGTGTTTTGTTATAGCTGGGAGGCTTGGATTTTGGTTTGTTAATTTGGGATTACACCAGTGGTTTGGGCGAGGCTGCAGGGGTTGGAGGAGGCCTCATAGGGACCCACAGTGTGTGGGGCCCTGACACCCGGGAGGGTGCGATCTAGCGCCAGAGAGGGCGCAACAACACGGGGTGTGGAGACCCCAGGCCCAGGAGGGACACTACTGAGAGGCCAGAGAAGGGGCAGCGCTGAGAGGCCCGAGAAGGGGCAACATTTTGAGAAGCCTATGAGGGGTGATATGTGAGAAGCCCTAGAAGGGGGCAGCATATTGAGAAGCCCAGGATGGGTGTGGTGAGCCAGGTCCGAGGCTAGCATGGCATTAGACCCCGGCCAGAGGCTGGCTGCTGTGGTGGACGCCGGGAGAGACAGGGGTTAGTAGCAGAGCGCCTCCTTGATAAGGGCAAGTGCTGCGGTGGTCCCTGATCATAAAAGGGGATAGCAACATGGAATGCCCCGCCTTAGAAGAGGATAGGCAAGCAGTGGGCCCACAAGACCGGAAACTTGGCAGGAAGTCCAGAAGCAGGCTAGATTATCTTAAAGTAAGCCCACGAGGGGCCATTTAGGAGTCAATGCCTCTCCCTTAGGGCTCCTATCATAGAAGGCCCGAGAAAGCAGGCGAGCGTGATTTGACACACCAACATCCGGGACATCAGCGAGGCTTGGGGCATGGTATCAGGGGCTGGTTGGAGCCACACGAGGCCCTAATGCCAGGGCGCCTGGAAGGCACCCAGCACACAGGGAGACACCCTGATGGGGTCAAGAGAGATCACAGGGACTGAGGTCCCCAATACACCATGCCCAGGGCGGTATAAAGGCAGCCTCCCAATACATACCTCTAACATCAAAGACATGGCGGGCAAGAATTTGAGGGTGCCTTGGGCTGGACTTGGCATGGGTAGAGGGCCTTCAGGAGATTACGGCCCTCCTGTATGACCCTGCCATGACATTTATACAAGTACTAAATGACTGCTCAGTTGCTGTAGAGTAGCACCAATGGAGAGCTTTTTTGTGACGTAGACTGTGCAGTAGCCTGAGACTATACAGTAGTGTTGTGTCACGGTTTCTGCCACACAACACTACTGCATAGTAGTCTTGGGTTACCGTGCAGTCAGCGTCTCATGTAGACATGGCCAAAGGGTAGGAAAATAAACAAATTAAGTGCTGAAACAGACCTAAATAAGGAGAAAAAGTTGTTCCGAAGCATAATTCAAGAAAATCCCAAAAGACTGGCTAATTAAAATAGAGACAAATTACATGTTACTTATAAGATCGATGCTGGAACATAAGCAAACTTAAAAATAGAAACAGAAATAGAGAGCCTCTTGGCTCATGAAAGTGACAGTCTAACGTATCTGTGCAAGACATTAACGGTGGGACCATTCCAGTGCTAAGAGAAAGCACAGTGACACTTAAGGTGGTGTTAGACATTCAACCTAACACTTATTAAGGGTAGTTAAAGTGAAAGAAATGCATGTTCAAGAAGCTTAGCATGTGTTAAGTGCCCACATAGTGTAATTTCTCATGGTATTTTATTAGAGGGCATATTTTCTGGACAAAAATTGAGGCCTTTAGAGAGGACATATTTTTCAGCTTTGGTAAGTGTGTACACGGAGAGAGTGATGATATTTGGTTGTTGCTTCTTTTAGTTTCATTGAATTTGAGGTTGGAGGGTCACAGACCAACTACAGACACTTCCTCAGCCTGATGAAAGGTGTTTGTACCTGAAAACTTACAAAGAAGATTTTTCCCAACTATTTTAGTTGGTGTAACAGATCAGCACTCGGGCCCACCCTCCATGCAGCCCACGCACCTGTCTCTGAGCAACCGCCCGCCTTGTCTCACCTGCCATGCCATTGATGTTAATTAGTGGGAGGCTGCCATTGTACCACCCCATTGCCAGGGGGTGCTATCTGCGGCTCCTTCCTCCCTCCCCAATACCACAGCCCAAGCCTCGCAGATATCAGCTTGACCTTCATGAGTGTTACCATGCCCTTTTCTGGGCTCTCCGTGCCCACCTTGGGACTCCTATTAACGCTGCCCCCTCTCTGGGGCTCACAGTGGGCTTCCTACTCCTTGCCCCTCCTGGGGCTCCTTAAAACACTGCCCCCAGTCTGGACTCACCACGTCCCACTTGGACCCCTTACAAGCACTGCCCCTTCTCTGGGGCTCACTGTGGCCCTGCTGGGCTCCTCCTAATAGCACGGCCCCCTTTCTGGGGCTTGCTGTGTTGGGACTTGCTGTGCCCCAGCTGCTTCCTAATAAGGCTGCCCTCTCTCTCTGGGGCTCACTTTGCCCCACTGGGCTTCCTGAATAATGCTTCCCCCTCTCTGGGGCTCACTGTGCTGGGACTCCAAATGCCCTTTTCTTGACTGGGGTCCATGTACCCCACACGCTGCGCCACCACTGGCACTGGATCATGCTCTCCCGGGTGCTAGGACCCCACACCTCTGCGGGCCCTTATGAGGCCTCCTCCAGCCCTTACTAGCCTCACCCAAACCACTGGTGTCATAGATAACAACAAAGCAATCTCAAGCCTCTTGGCTATAACTGAAATCACAAGCCACCTGGTTGTAACAACAACAAAATACAAGCCCTTTGGCTATGACTAAACAGAAGCCCACCAGACTGAACAACATTTGGTCCTACCAGTGGCCCTTCAACCCTCAGCTGCAGCCCCTGCATCAGGTTTCCTCTCTCTCCCAGGGCAGAGAACTCCTTTCCCTTTGGTAGCTGGCAGGGAACTGTCAGCCTTGCCTTGGCTCTGGGCTTTATAAGAGCCAGGCCCTGCCCCTTAGAGTCAGCTGACTTCATTGGTTGCCCCGGCAGCCTGCAGCTGTACTGCCTAACCACTGCTAGGGCTCCCTCTCTGGCAGTTCATCTCCTATTCAGGCACAGAGCACCGGGGTGGTCTGTGACAGTTGGTCTTATGAAAGATATTGAATTTACCCAAAGAACATTGTTGGCTGTGGTGTTGCAAAGTTGTTCCCTTTCAGGCAAGAGTTAGCACCTGAAAAGTACCAACTTTAATAGGCTACTACATTCCATTGTTTTATAAGTGTTGCAAGCAAACATGGGATAAGGCTCTGAGATACAAAAGTAAAACCACGAATGAGTTTGTGGTGGTAAAGAAAGCAAACCAACTAATTTTGTTCTTGTATACAAGTGAGGTACTTGATCTTATTAACAGGTTGTATGCTATAGAGGTTAACAGATGACACTGAATAAAATTTGAATACACAAGATGTATTCACAAGAAATGATGCAGCCCAGTAATATACATAATACAGTTAATAAAAGATGCAGAAGCAGTGATATATGGCACATTGTTCTGGAAGAAATATTGTCAAAAGACTGCCTTTTGCAACATGCTCAGCTCCAGAAATATTTCATCACACCGTGGGCATGTCTACCTGAATGACTTTACTTGAAATTAGAGCAAATTAATGCACAGTAAGCATCACTGTTTACACAAGCAAATGCTTATTGTGCAGTAATTTTCTCTAATCATGAGTAAATTTGCTACCTATAAATACAAGTAGTAAATTTACTCAGGAGTAATTCCCATGCAGTGGCATGTGTAGATAGCCAACCAGTAGCAAATGTGCTCCTGAATAGCTGGGCAGCAGGGGGCGGGAAATTGCTCCCTGCCTCCAGGAGCTGACTGCTTCTTGGGCAGGCTCTGCCATGAGAGCCTGGACCGGGACAGTGTACACCTGAGCCAGCAGTAGGGACTTTCCAGCCCCTACTCTGCAATCATAATCAGGGAGCAGGGGCCAGGAGATTATCTTCCAGCCCTAGCTCCATGACTGTGGGCAGTGCTAGCAGGATGCAAGGCTGGGCATGCAGGCAATGGAGAGTAACTTTGCCCTGGATCTGGACCATGTTGTCACCGCTCCAAAATCCCAGCTCTAGCCCTGAAGCAGCTCCCTGCCTAGCTGCATTCCCTACCAGCACTGCTTGGGCCAGTCTCCATGGAAGCTCTGGCCATGCACTGTCATGGCCCTGCTGCTCCTGGGGTCTTCATGGAGATCAGCCACAGCAATGTGGGCAGGGCTGCTGGGAAATGGAGTTCAGCAGCTGGCCAGATGTGCCATTTTGCTTACCCTTTATCTAAGGCTATTACAGCTACAGAAAAATCCTATACAAAAACTGAGAGACCTTTGGCCTGTCTTATGGGTGTACAAGATTTTATGATTTACTCCATAGTTAGGGATCCATTATAAAAACAGATCACAAAACACTGATTGAAATAGTCAAGAAATAACTTGGAGATGCACAACTAAAGATACAATGACTGCTTCTGAAATGGTAGAATTATAATAAGACCACTAAGTGACCGCAGACATGAGACAGGCCGCAACCTGATTATACAGAACAAACTGTAACCATACATGTGAGCATGATTAAAGCATTTTGCAGTGTGTCTCCAAGCATTTGCAATTCACTGGTGATGGAAATTGCTCGAAATCAGACACTGCAAGCAGTGATACAAGCAATAAGTAAAGAAGAAAAACAATCACCATTTTTCATTTGCATATTCTCAATATAAAGATGATCCCACAATCATCTTAAGAGTGCTCATGAAATGTACATGGGTTATTATTTCTGCAGTGATAAGAAAGAACATTATGTGATGAATATGTGAAGGCAATCTGAAATTGACCAAATCAAATCACCTGAGACAGAAATGATAACTTTGGGCCCCAAATGAGCAGTGATATTGAAGACATGATGAAGGGGTTTGGAATATATCAGGAGTACATAAGTCCAGAAAAAAGAACCAATAATACCCCAAGAGTGACTTGGTATGATATGGGACAAAGTAGGAATTGACCTCTTCAGGTTGGGAAGACATGAACACCCAATTATAATGGACTATTACCCTAATCTACCAAAATAGTGATGCTTGAAGATATCACAGTGGCAACAGTTGTCAGACATGCTAAATCTCTATTTGTACAAAATGGAACTCCAAGAACTGTCATGACTTGCAATGGACCACATAACAAGAATAGAGAATTTCAAGATTTTGCTTAAACATATGATTTTTGTCATGTGACATCCAGACCCAAATAACCACAAGGTATGGACTGACATCATGAGGAACGTGTGTTGTGAAGAATCTGCTTAAAAAAGCATTGGGAGGAAGGAGATTTATGCTTAGCACTACTTAATTGTGGAGTTACATCACTGCAGTGTAGAGAATTTCTGCAGATAATTTTCCACAGCAGGAATATAAAAACTTGATAAAGTGACATAGATCAGAAATTAAGGTTGACAAAGGAGTCTGCAATGGTCCAGGAAATGCTGGGAAAGGACAAACAGATGCACAATTATAACAAATGATCAAGACAACACCTGCAAAGATTTGGTATAAATTTGGAAAGACTTAAAGTTAAAACTCCAGTAATCAAAAAGGAATCATCACCTTACTTAAAATCATAGAATCATAGAAAATAAGTGTTGGAAGGGACCTCAGGAGGTTATCTAGTCCAACCCCCTGTTTAAAGCAGGACCACCTCAGCTAGATAATTCCATCCAAGGATTTGTCTAGCTGAGTCTTAAAAAGGATGGTAACTCCACAGCCTCTCTGCGTAACTTGTTCCAGTGTTTTACTATCCTCTTCGTGAGAATTTGTTTTCCTAATATTTAAACTAACTGTCCCTTACTGCACCTTGAGATCACTGCTCCTTTTTCTGTCACCTGCCACCACTGAGAACAGTCTAGCTCCATTCTCATTGAAACTACCCTTCAGGTAGCTGATGCTATTCAATTCCCCCTTCAGTGTTACTTTCTTCAGACTGAGTAAGACCAGATCCCTCAGCCTCTCCTTACAAATCATGTTCCCCAGCCTCCAAAACATTTTTCTTGTCCTCTGCTGGACTGTCTCCAATTTGCCTACATTCTTTTGCTAGTGGGAGGCCCAAAACTAGACACAGTGCTCCAGACACAGCCTAATCAGTGGCAAATAGAGGTGAAGAATTACTTCTCTCAGTCTGCTGGCAACACTTCTACTAATGCATCCCAGTATGCCTTTAACCTCCGTTGCAACAAAGGCATGCTGTTGGCTCATATTCAACTTATTGTCCATTGTAACCCCCAGGGCCTTTTCTGCAGACCTGGTGTTTAACCATTCAGTCCCCAGTCCACATCAGTGCATTGGGTTATCGTGTCCTAAGTGCAGGACTTTACACCTATCCTTATTGAACTTAATGAGATTTCTTTTAGTCCAATACTCCGATTTGTTTAGGTCTTTATGATCCTAGCCCTATCCTCCAGCATATCTACTACCCCCCCAAGCTTGGTGTCATCTGCAAACTTGCTGAAGGTGCACTTCTTCCTATCTTCCAAGTCTTTGATGATGATATTGAACAGGACCAGCCTCAGGACTGACCCCGGGGCATTCCACTTGATACTGGCTGCCAACTAGACATCAAGCCATTGATTCCTACTCTTTGATACCAATGGTCCTGCCAGTTTTCTGTCTACCTTATAATTGGTTAAAAGATGAAAGCCAAAACTTAAGAAGGAATCAAATACATCTCAAAATACCTGACAATTAGGACGGTAAGTGACATAGGAACAGAGATACCAACTGAAACTCACTTACAAGTTGACCCAGAATGTGTCCAGGAGACTCAACATTCAAATGCTAACAAGCTTTGATCAAAGATAGTCTGGAGTGAAGTAGATCTGGGTGATTTTTCACATGACTGAGGAGGCTGACATGTTAGTTTGGGTTTGTAATAGCTTTTATTTTAATTATACTATTCTAGTTAGGGTTTATAAAAAGGGGGAGATGTGACATACAGTAAGTCCACCTAGACATACAGAGTATTCAGGAAATGTGGCATCCCAGGAGACAGTCCGGGTAAGGCTAGCAGGAACTTCTGGATGACAGAAAAGCAACAGGCCAGCCACAAAAACCTTGCAAGTCCTGTAGTAAGAACTGTCGCCTCTTAACTGTATACATGTTTCTTCACATAATATTTGTTTTCATATCACAGAGCCTCAAGATATTGCAAATACCTCTTTCAGGAAATAGTAGACAATGACCTCTGGATCTTACTGCATGACAGGATTCAAACACTCTACTGCAGTATCTAAACTTGCATATGGCATATGCTGTATCAGTTTAAACATCTGAGAAGAAAATAGAAATCATGCAGTATGGTGCATCATGTTTATAGACTTCCAGAGAGTTTAACTCCTCTTGTGAATCCACATCAGGTTGATAATATAGTTACTAAGAATCCTGTAAATAAGGTCTGCAAACTATGGAAGTTTGAAAGATACTTTGATGTTTAGTAGGGCTGTGTGAAATGTCAGTCCCTGGTTTGATTCAGTGGAGATTCAGCAGAGATTTGGCCTAATTCAGTGGCCAAATCTCCAAATCTGAATTGAATCAGGAGACCTTTTAAACTCTTCAAATCTAATCAGAACCCTCCAAATTGATTTCATAGTATCATAGTAGTTAGAGTCGGAAGGGACCTGGGCAGATCATCTAGTCCGACCCCCTGCCTTGGCAGGAAAGAGCACCGGGGTCAGATGACAGATTCAAAAAGATTCAACAATTTGGATATAGACACAACTTTAAATGTTTTATCTATATACCTCAAGGTACCAGGTCGCTTGTAAATGTTGCAACGGTGAGGTGGATACAGTGTCCCACAGAAGCACAGAGGGGAGAGGGGGCAGTCCCCACCGCACTCAGCAGCAGATCTGGAAGTGCACCAGAAGCACTTTGGGTCCACTTCTGGGTCCACTGGGGAGCATGCTGGGGTGGCCCTCAAGCCCCCCTGGCTCAGTGACTGCTGCCTCCTGAGTCTGGGGGAACACCCAGGGTCCTCCCATGGTTGATCACTGAGCTGGGGAGGTGTGTGGGGGGACTCCCAGCACACTCAATGGTGGACCTGAAAGTGGACTGGAAGTACTTCTAGTTCACTTCTGGGTTCACCACTGAGCACATACCTTCACCCCCCATGCTCCTGTGGGATGCTCCATGTGCCTCAGCATCGCAGCATTCATTAGCCACATGTGATACCTTGAAATATGTAGAAAAAACATTTAAAGCTCTGTCTATGGCCGAATCACTGATTCTCTGAATCAACATCGAAATTTCAGATTCACCCATATCGACTTGGGGAAAAGTGATCTGAATCAATTAATCAAATCACTGTCCCCAATTTGGGCTAAATCCAAATTGAATACAGCCTGTTTCACCCACCCCTAATGCTTAGCTAATTTCTGAATAGCACATGTCACAGAATGACTGCCTTCTTTTTTTTGCAATAGGTTGGGTTTTGGAAGGGAAAGTCCCTGAAGAGTAACAATAAAGTACAGTTACTTGTGACTCAACGTTTAGAAAGGATATGAAATTTGGAAAGTTCCAGTTCAGGGTCCAGTCCAAACTGTCTTGAACCTTCAAACCTTTTGAGATTTGTCCAGAATGAATATGTGGACAAAAAATCCCTAGAATAATTCTAGATAATCAGCCCAAATTTCACCAAGAATTTCTCCTTCTCGTCTGGGTCAATTTAACATGACTTATGTTTGAAAAAGATGTAATGTGGGTGCAATTGTGGAGATACTGCCTGCTGGAAAACAAGAGCAGCTGGAATAATTGTACTACACAGATTCCAGAAACATGGCTAGCAATTGTTTTCAAAGTTAATAAACTTCAGGATGAAATATTTTTGAAACTTCAAGATATGTGATGTGTTTGTTGCATTTTTTTAACTTAATAAAGAAAATCAGCACAGTAGGCAATAATTCTAATTAAATGAGAACATTACAAAACATATGCATCATAAATTTGATTTGGCCTAGCAAAAAAGAGACATTTCAATTGCAATACCTTTGTTATGAGCATAAGTCAGATGAAATTGACAGAGAGAGGCATGAAATGATTTTTCCAAAAAATACTTTTGAGCTTTCAGAATATTTTATTTCACATAGGGGAAAACCTGAAATCATTCAAAGTTTGTCATCTTAGAAGGGTACCCAATAGTCAATAGTTGGTACTGGTGATAGTCACCTGTACCTCTAGCAGTTTATCTGTGGAAGGCTTAGATTTAAGCACCTACTTTAATTTGGAGCTGAATCAGATCTATCACTTCCCTAGTAAATGTGCTAACTACTAAACTACTGCTTATTCTGTGGTTGCTGTTTCTCAATCTTTCTTTTAAAAGTGGTATTAAAATATAATTAAATGGTCATAGTACGAACTTGAAAAGCAGCAGAGTTAGGTTTCAGATAAAATCACAGATCCAAAAGAAAGAACCAAAAGAACCTGCACCAGAATAGCTAATGGTCTAATGGATATCACCATAATCTGACATGAGGAACAGTCAGGTGAAAGTCCCTGTTCCCACTCAAGTTCAATGGAGAGTTAAAACTAGCTTTCCCAGAGCCCAATAAGTGTCCTAACCACTAGGCTATACTGGGTTAGAATTTACACAGGTTTCTCAATTACCAGAGATGCCATTATTGACCTGCAATACCCCTTCCCAATAAAGCCTTGATGAAATGCATAAATGTGTTGTTTTTTAAAGAACCATCATTTCCCAATCTAAATCATCAAATTATTCCTAAACTGCTCTAGAAACCAGAAAAAAGTTTTAGAATCATAGAAAGTTAGGGATGGAAGCGGCCTGAAGAGGTCATCAAGTCTAACCCCCTGCCCAAGCAGGACCATCCCCAACTAGATCATCCCAGTAATGCTTTGTGTAGCCGGGTCTTAAAAAACCTCCAGGGACAGAGATTCCATAACCTCTGTCATCTGAGTAATCTGTTCTAGTGTTTTACTATTCTCCTAGAGTGAAAAGTCTTCCCAATATCTAACCTGAATTTCCCTTGCTGCAACTTGGGACCATTGTTCCTTGTTCTGTCATTTGCCACCACTGAGAACAGGCTAGATCCATCATCTTTTGAACTCCACTTCAGGTAGTTGAAGACTGCTTTTAAATTACTTTTCAGTCTTTTCTTCCCTACGCTAAATAACCTCAGTTCTCTCATCTTCTCCCCACGTCATGTGACCTAGCCCTCTCACCGTTTTTGTTGCCGTCCTGTAGCTGGACCCTAACAAGTGCCTGCTCCTTAAGGCTGAAGTAATTGGCCACACCTGATGACATCACCTGACCAGGAGGAGGCAGGATTCTGGGATATATAACCCCAGGCTGTAGCTAGCAGACACATACTTTCCCACTAGTAACTGACAGAGAAGGAGCTTCTCTCTGCTGAAGCTACTTGAGACCCAGTACTGCCTGCCTAGCTCTCCTTGCTACTGCCTGCTCTGCTAGCTAGGTGCTACATGCCTATAGGGAGTCTCCCAGGTACCTAGATGGGGGCATGTTATTCTGAGTGGAAGTTTGTTCCCTTAAAGGGACATAGCATGGTTGTTATTTTTAGTATTTAAGTAATAGCTTGGGGGCTTGTGTGTGTGCTCATGTTTGCCTTGGAGGATGGGCATAAGGGAAGAATGGGAGGTTTGGAGGCCTCATTAGTTCCTGGAGAGAGAGGGCATATGATTTGGTAGAGCTCAGTATCAGGCACAGTGAGCATCGTGCCAGAGGGGTGCAGCCACAGGGGTGCAGTGAGCTCAGAGTGCCAGAGGGATGCAACCAGAAGAGCTCAATGAGACCATAGTTCCAGAGGGGTGCAGGTACAGGGTTGGTCTAGTCCATACTGTCAGAGGGGTAAGCCAAAGTGGCACAGCACCAATAGCACCAGAGGGATGCAACTGAGGGGGTGCTGAACCAAGTACCCAGGAGAGAGGCACTGAGCCAGGCATGCAACAGAAAGCCAGTCACTAGAGAACTTGGTGCCTGCATGTTGCAGAGAGTCAGGAGCCAAAGGGATCAATGGCAGGGTCATATAGATTTGATGATGATAGTAACACCTGAGAGGCATGGGACATGTGTAGGGAAGGTTGGACTGTGTATGTACCACCCTGTATAGCTGGACACACAAGGGCAGCCTCCCATCTAATGAAAAACTTAATTACTTACTAACAAGGTGGGCAGACTGCTCAAGACAGGTGACACAGAGGTTGGCCTCAGGACAGCCCCCTGTTACACCTCTGCTAGATTCTCTCCAGTTTGTCCGTATCCTTTTTGTAGTGAGGGGCCCAAAACTGAACACAGTACTCCATATATGGTCTCACCAGTGCTGAATAGAGGGGAATAATCACTCCCCTTGTCCTGCTGACAACACTCCTAAGAATGCAGCCCAGTTTATCATTAACCTTCTTGGCAACAAGGGCACACTGTTGACTAATAATAAGCTTATTTTTCACTGTAACCCCCAGGTCCTTTTCTGCAGAACTGCTTCCCAGCCAGTCAGCCCCCAGCCTGGAACAATCCATGGGATTGTTCCTTCCTACATGCAGGACTTTGCACTTGTCCATTTTGAAATCCACGTGATTCTTTTTGGCCCAATCCTCCAATTTGTCCAGGTTGGCCTGAATCCCAGCCTTACCCTCCAGCATAACTACTGCTCCCCGCAGCTTGGTGTCATCTGTAAACTTGCTGAGGGTACACTCAAAGCCATCTTCCAGGTCATTGCTGAATATATTGAACAAACCCCCCAGGACTGACCCCTTATGCACTACATTTGATACTAGCTGTCAAATAGACATTGAGCCATTAATTACTACTGTTTGAGTTGAATGGTCCAGCCACTATTCTGTCCATCTTACAGTCCATTCATCCATACTGCCTTAGCTTGCCTGTGAGAATGTTGTGGGAGACCATATACAAAACCTTGCTAAAATCAAGGTATACCATATCCATTGGTCTCCCCACATCCACAGAAACAGTAATGAGGAAGAAATCACATAGTTAAACTTACCACATTTTTTCCCACTCTTTTTTTGTAGTCTTAAACTCTCATTTCCTACAGAAAACAAATCATGGATCAGGGAGTGGTATAGAATCTGAGAGATATTTACTACATGTGACACCTACTTAGACTCTCATGTTGCAGAGAGTCAGGAGCCAAAGGGATCAATGGCAGGGTCATATAGATATAGATACTTAGACTCTCTAAGTAGGTGTCTCTAATTATTTCTTTAATTAATAAAAATAAGCTTCCTAGAGAACTGCATTGGGAAGGGTATCAAGGTCTGTAATTCCCTCCAAGTTAACCAGAGTGAAATAGAGAACAACTGCTACAAAAAGAATTAATTCCAGGACAAGAAACAGGAAAGGGGAGAAAGGTTGGTTAGTTTCATACTTATCTTCATGTGTGAGTCATCTTCTCTCTTTTTTCTTTTCTTGGATAGTGATGTGGATGTGTTGTTAAAATAAATAAATAAATTAGAAAAGTTATGGTGGGGACATAAATGGAATTTGGTCTGACTCAAGGGGCATCTCTGCACGTTACAGGTATTGCACAATTAACAAGTTAATTGGAAAATTACCATAAGATGAACTACATGTGCAAAGTAGCTATTACACAATAAATAGCTCAAACCAGATATAAAGATAGACCTAAAAAACATGTACTAACTTCATAGCTGCTTGCTATTGAGCTTTGATTTGCATGTGTAGCAGGGTCTTAACTGGGCCAGGAGCTCCATCAGTTAACAGGGCTCTCAACCGCAGGGCTGAGCTTTGCCCAGAATGAAAACTCTGAGCCCTGGGGATCATAGCTGCTGTGAACCTCAAGGCTGAAGGGGTGGGGGACAGGGACAGGGAAGGACTGTGAAAGCCCCAGACTACATGGTCAATTAGTCTGGGTCCTCAGCCACGGTGGAGAACAAGAGACCCCACAACTGATGTAATTCAAGATCCTAGCTGCACCTCATATGCAGCAGGACTCAGAGCCAGGAACTAACAGGGCTCCCAGTCCCAGCTGTGCCTTACTTGCAGCCAGTACCAAGAGTCCAACAACTGATAGTGCTCTTGGTCCCATCTGTGCATGGCTCCCATTGGAGCATCCTCAGCAAAGGGGACTCTCTGAGGTGGGATCTTGTTCTTGCCAGTGCAGGGGAAGCCCAAGATCAGACTCCCCTTGAATTGGCAATATGGTGTGATTGGATCTAATGTGCAATCTCACAATCATGCCTCCTGCCATGTACATGTAACATGGCAGGAGCCCAGTTGTGTGGATCACACATTAGATCCAACTGTGCCTTTATCTGCATGTATAGAGGGGGCTAAGGAATTATAAAAGAAAAGTCAAACTGAAATATAGGAATGTGTTTAATTAGAAAGTGATAAACACAGAAGAAACCCAGAAGATCTAGTGATGAGTTGGAGTCATCAGAATACTTTATCAAACCTATTCGAAAAGCTCACATCATCTCTTGGTATAATTAAATGACATAACAACAGAAACTTCCATACTAAAATATATTTAATACTATTATAATTATTTGTTTCTACCCCCAATACTGCTAATAGCCACTTATGGCAGGGCACTGTTAGTGCCTACCACTTTAAGGGCTGGGTCAGCCATCCAACAGGTGCCTGATGGCAGCAGCCATTTTTGAGAACCCACTGTATAAAGGCCACAGTCTGCTGCTGCCAGCCCAGGCAGAAACCTAGCTGAGCTGCAGTAGGAACAACCAGGAGGTAAGAGCAAGAACTTCTGGGGATGGATAGGAGGCCCTTGGTTCTGGGCATGACCTAAAACTGCACCCTGCTGGGGATGGGTGGCTTGGAGGGGCTCCTAGTGGCATGGGAGACCCCAGGAAATGAAGGTCAGTTACCACCCCAGTGAAAGGTGGGTCAGGGTGCCTTAACAACTCCAACTCCCACAACTGGGTGGATAACTCCATAGCAGGGTTGAGCAGGCAGACCCATGAGAGAGTGGGTTAGATGCTCAAGAAGCCTGACTTGAGGCATCAACTGATAAATGCTGGGGCTAGAACCAGAAGGGTGAAAAGGGCCAGGGGCCCACCACAAGAGATGCCCAGACTCAGGGGGTCTGGGGTTTTAACTGGACTTGGAGGTTAGGCCAGGGCCTGTGTGGCCAAAGGTCTCGAGGGGGTGGTACGCCTGAGAGGGGTAAGAGTACAGGGTAGCTAGGTAGCCCAGAATGAGGATGGAGTAGGCCGCCTGATAGGAGGGATCCAGTTGGGGTCTAGAAGGAAGGATTATGGGGCCCAGTTTGGAGCCGGTGATGCTAAAGACTGTGATACCATCTGCAAGGCATGGGATGTGGTGTAGGAGAGGTTGGAGCTGCAGCTACCCCCCCCTTGGCATCAGGGCTGGGAATGGGTAGCTTCCCATGTTATACCATCAGTTTATGGAAACATCAAAGTTGTGGCAGGTGAGACTGGGCAGGCTGCCCCATACAGACAGGTGGGAGGGCCGGCATGAGACTCGGCCCCGTGAGTAGCCCCTTGTCACACCACTATTAACATTCCACTAACTAGAAAAGCCTCACTGCCTAATACAAGTGCACACTTAAAATACCGTCAAAAATGAAAACATTTCTGTATGGGGGAAAGCAATAATGTATTCCTTTTGGGGGGATGCACATGGCATTTTTGCCTAAATATTAGTTTTGAAAATGTAACAATCTAACAACTTTCCTGCAAACAGGTTTGAGCTCTTCCTGAGTATCAACAGTGACTTCTGTGTTTTTGTTACGTCTGTTTTCAAATCAGTTTATGCACAATAAAACAGCTTGCATTGTCCTCCTGCAGCTACTAAAATCCTGAATTTCAAGGCTCATATAATGGTATAAAAACTAGTGGAAATATTTCATAATTTTAATGTAAAATTATTGAGTGAACAGCTGTAAGCTTAGCATTATGAAAGCTAAAACATTTTTACTGAAATTCTAAGGTATTTATATAAAAGATTTTAGATGTCTTAATTTCAAATTTTTGACAGAATAATGTTGTAAAATATATTTTAATATCAAGCATAGTTATTTTCAATCACATTTCTATTCTACAAACTAAGGCATCATGGAAATAACTGAATATTCACATCGACCAGCACTAAAATGAGAAGGATCTTCCTTCTGGGAAAAGTAATCAACTGAGACAGTGTTCTTTGCAGGATAAGGGGATAAGGTGGTACGGACTATTTGTTCTGTGCATTGGTTTTCTTTTTTAAAAAAAAGCTTTTAGCACTTTACAGGTTGGTGAAAGATTCCAAACTGACAACTTAGGTGAGTGTAATACCTATTCCCCAGAAAAGCATCTGTGGAAATGCACATGCAACCTTATCTCGTGGAAAAAGACCCATGGAGACAGTTTATTTCTTAGAATTATTACTTTGTTTGCCAGCACAATCTATTTAATGCTAATTGCAGTGGTTGTTTTGTGATCTAGGCAGGTCTCCAGCAGACACTGTTGTGAGATGACCAACTACTTCCGCATTCATGATTTATCATTATACATATTGCAATAGTGCTTGGAAGCCAAAGTCCTGACCCAGCACTCTAATTTGGAGTTCTATACATACTCGGGACAACAATATGTCCCTGCCTCAGAAGGCTTATATAGGCTACAGACAAATAAACAGATAATATTTATAAGAGAAGAATCCCCTGCTTGGAAAAAGAAAACCTGAAAGGCTGAAGCTACTGCCATAAAATTTATAAGAGAAGGTAATTATACACAAGCCCATTCCCAAAACCTATCCTGAATCTCCAGTAAAAAAAAAAAATACGTTCATTGCTGGGAAGCACCATTTTGGATCCAATGGGTGTCAGCTCTGCTGCTGCTTTACAGTTTCACATAGCAACTCACTTTGGAAGCATATTAGTATTGCAGTCCTCCTACTGAGCTGAAGTCAATGCAAACATTATCTTAGGTATCAAGTGTTAGTATATTTCCCTTCCACCAGACAATTGCGCTTTAGAGACAGATTTTTAAAAAATTGCTCAGGAGTTACTTTATGCAAGGTACTTTTTATTCTGGGAAAAGAGTAACTATTTTCCATGCATATTTGTATAAGAATGGTTTCTTATACAATAATATTAGTACAGTGGTTCTGTGGAATACTTCCAAGTGGAATGCAAGATCTGGACCTACCACCTGGTAGCCAATAGCAGTCATGATTTTATTATTTTCAAGATATTTTGTGTGTTTGTTGATGTTGTTGCTCCTGGAGTCATTAAATTGTGACAATCTCAGCTTTTTTTTTATAATGATAATTGTGACAGAGGGCCATCACAAGGCCAGTCCCTGCATCCTGTGCCCTCCTGCCCTGGCAGGGGAGTGGGCAGCAGGGCACAGCTCCCCACTCCACCACTTGGCCAACCACCTGGAGTGAGCATCATACCCCACTCCAGCTGGGTAAGCAGTAGCAGGGCATAGCCCACACTCCCAGAGCTGCTGTGTCTGCATCCTGTACCCCCCACCCTCCTTCATGAGCCTTGCACACCCCCCACTCCAACTGGGCAGCTTGTCTCAGCCCCAGCCCCAGCCCCAGAACCTCCCTCCCCCCATACTCCTTCCCTTCCCCCTCCATCCACAACAGACTTAACAGCTGGAAGCAGCTCTGTCCATTGTGGTGAGGACTTCTGTCTGTTTAGTCTATGGCCAAATCTCCAAAGCGGCGCTAAATATTTGGATCGAGTTTGGCTGAATCTAATCGGGACAATGATTCAAATCTCCGAATCGAACCACTGTCCCTCTGAATTGGTCATATCCAAATCCGAAATGAATACTTGTCACTTTGCACAGGCCTACTACACACACTTCTGCCCAGTCACTGCGTCTATCGGGGCCTTACACCCCATAGGGCTCAGGTGCCTCTCTAGGCATGTTTCAAACACGATGCTTTGTAGAGGAGTGCATTTCATGTGTAAGTAGAAAATATTTAGGGTAGAGATATATGAGAAGACCCTCATAACAAGTAAGGATTTGTTCCATGAACTAAAGGATGAAATAATGTATGTATTTTTGCATTGTGTCATGTAGTTTGCTGTCACTTGACAAAGTGAAAAGTGACTTTACAGAATAACTAAAGCTTTGTCTCTTTCCTGAAAAGGAAAAACGGTGTTTGAAAAGCCAGGTGAAGACAAGAACTGGCAGTTTGTCACCTCGAAGACTTGCTAATTCAGAGTTCTCTCAAGTTTTAATACTTCTGTTGATATCTGAGAACTGACTGCAGTAAGTGGTAGAAACCAACATGACTATAATATAGCTGCTATATTGACAGTGAACAATATTGTCTATAATAGCATGGATGATGCTATTTTTCTCAAAAAGATAAAAGTAATACTTGTAAATGATTGATGAGTAAGCATTGTTGAACTTGTCAGACATCTGATCTGAATAACTGTTTGACACTAATTTGACTCTATCAGAATTGTGCTGCATTAAATTAGCATCAGAATGCTAATGAGCAAGGCCTATTCTGTACATCTAATTGGTTCTTTGCCCAGGTGAGTTAAGAAAATAGAAATGTAAAACATATAGCTTGATACGAATAAATAAAATGCACACAGGAAAAAAAAAAGCTACCAAAAAGACAACATAAAACCATAAATGAGGAATGACCTAAAAGATATTTATTTATTTATTTTTAATTTACACTTACATTTTCATCCTTAATAGCTGTCTTTCTCATACTTCTTCCTTTACAATGTTCTCAGGCAGCACAAAGCATCGACTTTTTCTTCAGTAAATTCAGGACACATAGCGGCACACATCCAAACACAGCAGTGTCTTTCATCAAGCCATACTGCATTGGAAATGTGTGTCCTTTACCCCGAGTACTACCATAACAACATTTAGATTCTACTCAAAGCTGTGGCAAGTTCTGAACCCAGATATCCTACCTAAGAATTTTGCATATTTGGTCACCAGCATTACCTACATCCAGTCTGGTTTGAATATAATTTAAAATCAAATACCTCATTACTTTTTCTGCCCTTCAGTGAGGCAGTTTACTTTTTATCTCAGAATCAAAAGTTTGATGCAGCTCTATTTCCCATTGATGGAAGGAATTAGAGGATAAAAGGAGTAGGATTTAGAGAAGAGCTTCTATGCCACACCACCGTATCAACCCAAACTCCACATAATCAGGTGAGAGCATGAGAGAACAGTGGTTGGACATCTTCGCTCCCTTAATCTCATGGACATCTAGGTCCAGGATTACCTGGGCTGCTTTAATCTACCCCCTAATGTTCTACAGTTCCACAGAATATGGTTGGTAGATGTATTTTAATAAGAAGTCTATAACAGTGATTCAGGCCTCCCTATGTGATGTAGATATCCATACAGTATGGTTTTCAGTACTAAACATTAGGAGTGTGCAAAGTGGGCTGTATTTGATTAGGATTCAGATTCAGCCTGAATCAGGGACAGTAATTCGATTCATTGATTTGGATCACTGTCCCTGATTCAATTTGGCCAAATCTGAATCTGAAGATTCAATGCTAATTTGGAGAATCTGTGATTCAGACATAAACACAGCTTTAAAATTTTTTTTCAACATACCTTGAGGTAGCAGGCACAGCTCATGATTGTTGCAATGCTGGGGCACATAAAACATCCCACAGGAGTTTAGGGGGGCCCTCCACTTCAGCGGTGAACCTGGAAGTACTTCTGGTCCACTTGTGGGTCTGCTAGTAAGCATGCTGGGCGGGGCCTGTCAGTGATACGGAGACTCCAGGTGCCTCCCCCCCCAACCCAGAAGGCACCAGTCACTGAGCTGGCGGAACATGGGGGGAGTGGTCCAGCGCACTCTCCAGTGGACCTGGAAGTGGAAAAAACATTTAAAGCTGTCTCTATGTCCAAATCTCCCAGTCATTCTCAATCTCTCTGAATCGATTCAAAGGGTTCTGATTTGATTCGGGGAGATTAAAGGGTCCTCTGATTCTACTCAGATTCAGAGATCTAGCCACCAAATTGGGCCAAATCACCAAATTGAATCAGGGACCGAAGCTTTGCACAGCCCTACTAAACATATATACTAGTATGTATATCGTTGGTGGTTATACAGGTCCTGAGAATTATTTATTTCTTCAAACTTATAAACACATACAATTCCAAGCTCTGATGCTATTGACAACCCTTTGAAAAAGCATCTTTTAAATACTTACGTAAGGAGAAATGATTGAAACTTGCAGAAATAATAGAAAAGTAAGGCTTTTTAAAACGATCCAGATGCAGTCTCTTTGAAATAACATGTCTTTATAAGACTAAGTGTGTTGCTAGGAGACCATAACCACCAAGTGTCAGGATAATGTTCTTATTTTTAATGTAAAAAAGTCTGATTAATTAACTTGATTAAAAGATAATGAATAAGGGTGTTTTATATTTGGACATGTTATACCTAAAATAAAGGGAGGAGGTAATAAAGACAGATTGTGCATAAATGGACTTCTCTGACAGCATGAAATGAACTGCAGGCTTCAGACCTAGTTTGAAGTTTTGAAAGCCAATAGAAAGGGCAGGTCTTCAATATAAGTGCTAGGCTCCGACTCCAGGCAGTGCCCAATGATTAGCAAGATGATAGCTTAATTGCTCATGGATCCTGGTACTCATTAGCCAGAGCAAGCAGGGAGGAAACACCAGCACAAATTGCTAACAACAGCTTTATTCAGAATGGAGACAGCTTAGGACAAGGGTCCCTCACAGACACACAGCATGTGAACCAGGGGACCTGCACTGAACAATAGTTTTTTCCCCAAATTTATACACCTCTGTTTATCCTCATTAGCAATCACTGCACCCTTGCTCCTCCTAAGTTCCACCCATTTCTCCTCCCATCCCAAGCCCAGCCTCTGTTTACTGTTTACTTCATTAACGTTAAATTGCCTATGCACTTCATTCATTTACATGTCTTTTGCTATAAGCACATGGCTAAGACCTTGACTTCTCTTCCTTGGTCAATGGGCAGACTTTGACCAAAACCGGGAAGCTTCTGGAGGCTTCTTCACCAATCACCATTCACCTTTTTGCATATGTTAATCTCAGATGCTGTTACCAATTACCTGTTTTTCATATTACAGTCTGTTTTTCTGTCTCAACTTGTACCATCTTCCACATTCCTAAAATGTCACCTCATTCTCTGCACATAGATTCACTTGCTGCTTGTTCCTCATCTTCAAGAAAATGGTTGACACAGTTAAGATGGTGACTTAGCATAAGCAAATGGATGGCTTAGATATCATTCTGCCTTGTGGTCAGCAGCTCTGCTAGGCTACAGGTCATGCCTTTATTCAGTTGCAGATTCAATGCTCCCTGAAAATCCAAATATTGTCACCCTAACACTCCCTCACAGAATTAGAATAGGTAGCAAAAAAGAGACCCAGCTAATTCTTTACAGGTCATAACTTTCTCTGCACAGTACACCCTTTGGGCCTGGGAAGGTAGATGGTGCTTTTGTGTTACTCAAAGGATTGACCTTTCGCCTATTTTTGGTGATGAGTGAGAGAATGCTTAGACCACTCATTTTTCAGCCTGGGACCAAGCCAGGAACTGGGACAATAGTACTATAGGAATATCTGTTGCTTTTCCATTGGCATGAATATGCAGCTGAATTGATTTGCTTTCTTTATATAAATGCAGCATTTATATACAAAAACAAAGGGTGGGGGGAGGAAACAAAAGGTAACAATAAAACAAACAATTCCGTTGCCATTTTGGTCTTTGGTATGGCTGAAGTTTGCAAGGTTATGGAGGTGATGATTTGCATGATGTATCATTTTTGTAACCACTCTTTGGGTATTTTATTGTTCATTAAGAAGTTTTGCTTTACATTTTATAGTTCAGCATAGTTGACGTTACAATTACTTATAATAACAGCATTTTACAATCTTAGTAAAACAAAATCACTACATATAACACAGTTAAGCTTGATTTTTTCTTGTCTTCAGCAACCTTCTCCAGTGATGGTTTCATCTTGTAAAATACAAGGACAAAAGGGAGGGGCTAACCTCTTTTGGTTAGTTTATTTTTGAGCTCATACACTTGTGGCTGGCTTTGCTTGGCTTATAACCAGGCTGGCACTTATTCAAAAATTTCCCTCCTTGTGCCTTGCAGAAGCTGCTTTTACAGTGGCAGATGTTTCATGTCACACATCTCTTTTCCTTGGCCTACACCAAGGAATTCTTTCTGTTGGAGTATGCTCCCCTAGCCTTTTGTTAATGAGGGATAGAGAGCCTATCCTGATACAGGTAGCTTTACTACACTAACTACACCTAAGACGGTGGAAGTTTCAGGTCATATTTAGGACTAAACTTTTTACTCCCCTGTTTTGATTTTTTTTTTTTTTTTTTTTTTTTTTTTTTACTTTTTATGGGCATGGTTTTTGACTTCTGGGCTTTTTGTCTCCCCCTTGGGTCAGCTGAGATTGAGGCTCCTGGCTCTGGCAGCTCTAACAGTCATTTTTTGTTTGTGCCCCTTCTTTGGGCTGCCAGATTACTTGGTCTTTTAGGGTTCTGCAGACTCTTTATTAGATTTGCCTTTTCCTCTCTAGTAACTCCCTAGAATTCTACCACTTTTTCTAGGTTTTACTTAACTTCTAGTTTTCCCTTTCTTAACAGATTTTAATTAGATCCTTTCTAGGCTACAGGCTTTACAATCTGTTTGCATTAGTGGTCTCTTCTTGATTTGCTCTTTACTAACTAATTTATCCATTAAATCTCTTATCTTACAGCTGTACAGACCAGTAAGTTTTACTTTAGGACTAAGAAAGTTCTCCTGAAAGACCATGGGGGACAAATTACACACTACATACATTTTTTAAAGAACATTCTTCATAATTCTTTAAATTATGCCTCTACAAAGAAAAAACAAAACATGCCTCTGATAATCTCACTCCTTTTTTCCTGCTCAGAGTAACTCATATTAAGTCTGGGCACTGATCTCTGTTTCTACATCTGTTAACAATCTCTACCTCTTCTAGGCTCTTCACTGTTCCTGGAGAAGCAGGTGGGTGGGGGGGGTGGAGAACCAAGTTTCTCCTCTCACTTCTAATCATAATTTATCTGCCACTGCTTGAACAAATGTCTAATAACAGACCTTGTTTCTTTCTGTACTACCTCTGCCTTTATTTTCTGATATACACAGGATTCTAGAGTGTCTCTCTTACATTTCCTGTTTTTGATCTCTTGTGAAGCTGTATTGCTTGCATAACACTGTCTTGCTATATCCTGCACCAGTAACTTACACTTTACAAACTTCACAGCAAACACACACCTGCTTTTGTTTTTTTCTGCATAGAAAGCTGTAGTTATTTTCAAGGACTTTAGAGTTAAAGGACTCTGTTCATTTGTACAGCCTTTCTAGCAGAGAGATGGCTTTTTTCCCCCCTTTTTAGCTTCCTATTGTAAATACAACAGGAGGTTTTTACTTAATTCCAAGCGGACTATAGCATATACTCATGTCCACTACTCTGCCTGATGTGGACAAACAAAGTCTCTTGGTTAACAAACAATGTCTCCTGCACAATCCTTATAACTGCAGTTACTTATTATACAACTCTACTGTACTAAAAATTGCAGCTAACCCCTTTAAAATAAATCACTCTGCACCAACAAATTCTTTGATCAGTCAGGTTACTACTTATGTGTCCTGGTAGAGTTGCTGGGTGGAAACAACTTTTAGACTGACTACAACACCTGAGAGTCAATAATAGATGAATTTATTGATACAGAATAAAAACAAAAAAGCAACTATACAGGCAATTAAACAATTCTATACTAAGCCTAGGGCTATCATCAGAGTTAACGTACATCTGGCCAGAATGCAGACTTCACTCTGAGGCTCTGTCTCTTAAGTGTCAGCAGTTTGGAGGTGAATCTTTAACACTCCAAGCTAAAGCCTGGACAGAAGTTGCTTTACTTAAAATTCCCTTGACCCAACTCTGGGCCATAATCCAAGACAGGCTACATGGACTCTCCTGAGGTCCTGGACCTCCATTCTATATAACCCAACTCACAATAAAAACACTGAGGTCACCCTGACCCCACACACGCACAGGAAAAGCCTCTGAACCCACTGCCACACTACTGGGGAAAGGTAAAAGATGGGGTATGATAGCTGAGATGGCCCAGGAGAACCTAAGTCATGCCAAGGCAGCACAGGCCCAAAAGAACCCAGTACACCTGCTAGGCCTTACCCTGATAGGATTGGGATGATCAGTCCTCTCCAAATGTGTGTTGATTCCTGGTGACTACACCAAGATGTTAGACCCCAACTCCATGCAGTGCCCAGCAATTAGGGGGATGATGGTTCAATTGCCCATGGATCCTAGTACTCATTAGGCAGAGCAAGCAGGGAGCAAACTCCAGCACACATTGCTCACAACAGCTTTATTCAGAATGGAGACAGTTTTGGGTGAGCTCCTCACAGACATCCAGTCTATGAACATGGCGAGCAGCAACCAACAATAGTTTTTTCCCCACATTTATATGCTTTGATGTATACTCATTACCATTTATTCCACCTTTGTTCCTCCTCCTCTTCCACCCATTTCTCCTCTCATCTCAAGCTCCACCTCTGTTTACCATTTGCTTCATTAGCATGGAATTGCCCATGCATTTTGTTTATTTACATGCCTTTCTGCTAAAAGTGAATATCTAAGACCTTGATTTCTGCTCTTCAGTCAGTGGGCAGACTTTGACCAAAACTTGGAAGCTTCTGGAGGCTTCTTCACTAACCACCACTCACCTTTTTGCATATGTTCATCTTGGATTCTGTTACCAATTATATGTTGTTTTTCACACTCCAGTCTGTTTTTTTTAGTCTCATGTTGTGCCATCTTCCACATTCCTAAAACTTTACCTCATTTACAGCACACAGAATTGCATAGATTCTTTTGCCGCTTTTTCCTCAGAAAATGATTGAAACAGTTAAGACGGTTACTTAGCATAAGCAAATGACTGGCTTAGATATCATTCTATCTTGTAGTCAGTAGCTTTGCTAGGTCATAGGTCATGCCTTTATTCAGCTGCAGATACAGTGATCCCTAAGATCCAAATATTGTCACCCTAACAATATGCCCGAAGAAAAATTGTGTGACTAGGAAACAAATAACCACATTGATTGGTTAGGTGTGCACACCTAACCAATTAATTAGAAGTGCACACAAATGATTATCCACAAAAATAAGAAAATACACCAATTTAATTATAAATGTTAGAGATTGTATACAGCAGTTTCATACTTCTGGTGTTAAATTAAGATTATTGCTGAACAAATTATTCAGATTATATGTATTCCTGTATATGGAACTGATTAAATACCCCTATAACAGCATCAAAGATTGTAGAAAAAATTATGAAAACAAGAACATCTAAAATAGGCTTTGTAAAGAATGCATTATTTTAAAAAATGTAGAGCTGTGCTATGTCATTCAATGTGTGTCCACCACACTCAAAAAAGAGAACCCTGAAAAAACTTTGTAGACCAAAGAGACGACGATGGCAAAACATGAAACCAGAGCAAAAACAAAGCACAGAATTGACAGCAATCAGTAACGTAAGCTGGTGAAATCCCTCAAAAACAGCTGAGATATACAAAGATATTTTATATTTTACATACAAAGATTTTCTGAGCCATGAGTTTTAGGAACAAAACCCACAGCTGTTGTGTACAGTTAAAAACATACAGACATAATCAAGACATCTAGTTTTTTTTTTAAAAGTGAAGTTTGAAGCAAAACTTATCTATGACTATCATTGAATGGCCCTTGAAGCTTGAATGATATTCACATTAGCTTGGAGAAGTAGTCAGAAGTCTGCCCAAAAATA
>JAGPOW010000229.1:13462470-13493052 GCA_030014935.1 Caiman crocodilus | reverse complement strand
TCAAAACCAACATGGTTCCTTCAACAAGCCAAACATACATTGAGAGAAGAGTGATGGATCTGACAGCTGGCCACTGTGGATTTTTACTTGTGACAAAGATATATCAGAGATAAGGAATTTGTTAACTTTGTTTTTGTCATCTATAATAAAGTCTTGAACAGAAGCTCATCTGAAGTTTTTACATATTGCAAGAGGCCAGCCACTGCAAATTTTCAATATGAGCCAGGGGATCAATAAAGTGTTTTTATTTATCATAATTTTTTTTCAGATAAGTTTTGGGTCTATCCAAGTTATGACTTGATTATTTTAAATTAAAATCACTTCAGACTGTTCTAGAATTTTATAACTCAGGTGGTAGTTTACTAATTTGCATTGCACTTCAAGCACAGTGTTAGTCTTTGCTGTTTTAAAATAATTGACTCAAGAGAGGATTAAGAGTACTGAAGCTAGCATCCATGACACTAATTGAACATAGTTTTTACTTTCCCAGGAAAGTCCCACAAAATGTCAAATATAATCATATTTATAGTTCACATTTTTCATGATGCCAAGTGCATGAGATTTATATATGTGTGTGTGTGTGCTAGTGTGTGTGTGTGTGTGGCTCAGTTTTCACATAAGAAAAGAAAAGCAGTAAATTTCTATCCCCGCATCATTATATGAAGAATTTAGTATAATTCTAAAGTTACCCCCGTCCCCCCCAATTGCCAGAAGAAAAAAACCCTCCTAGTTTTCCTTTTCTTTTAATGAATTTTAATCTCATGGCAGGTGTTTTGGGCCTCACCTCATGTTTGTCCACATTTAGGATTGTTTATACAGATAAGGTTAAAAAAAAATTAGGAGGCCCAGAAGAAGAGCCTTGAGATGTTTAAGACATTTTACCTCCTAGTATTAAATAGAACAGGTTGCAAAAAGTGCCTGAAAGGTTGCAAAACCTACCCTTATCATGAAAAACAGAGTAAATACTTAGGGGCTTCTATACATGAAAAGCAAGGCTGCTCTGATGCACTATAATTACAGTGCATCGGAGCAGGCTCAATTAAATGAGTCTGCTCAAGTGCAGTAATTACCATACTTCAGCAGGCTCCAATATCCCATGTATCAGTGTCCTCATGCTTAAAAATGGTGGCAGAGGCACTTTAACTAAAGCTCTTACTCTTGGAGCCTATCTAATTAAAGTGCCCCCCCCCCCCAGCATATGTATAAATGTCTTAGGTGATTAATCTGCACTGGTTATGGACACCAAAAAGGAAACCCCACTCCTACTGATGTCTCATGAACTGGATAGCTTCTTGGACTGCAAAAAGAAGCTTTAATGAATTACAAGTTATATGTTTAAGAACAAAGTCTTGCTGCCACATTTGGGTTAAAGCAGGGGTGTCTAGCATGTAGCCCTCATCTCTAAACACAGGGCTAACCATGTTAAGAAAAACTATACCTTATCATTGTGCTTTAAAGGTATTTTCTCTGAAATTTTTAAACTGAATCTGCTACCTTACTAACAACTTTTGTATTGCTCTAGGTGAAGCACTGGTGAGAATATAGTGTATATCAATCACTCATCCTTCCTGTTTCAGAAATGCCTCTGAGCAAGAAAAGGAGACCGTTTCGCCACTGATTTTACCTGCACAAGGAACCTGTCCATGGCAAGGAAATCTCTAGCAGAGGATTTATAGATGTTAGGGTTGGAAGGGACCTCAACAGATCATTAAGCCTGACCCCCTGCCTAGGCAGAAAAGAGTGCTGGGGTCAGATGACCCCAGCCAGATGCCTATCCAGCCTTCTCTTAAAGACCCTCAAGGTAGGGGAGAGCACCACCTCCCTTGGAAACCCATTCCAAATTTTGCCTACCCTTATCATGAAGAAGTTTTTTCCTGATAGCTAGACTAAATCTGCTTTCTGTCAGTTTGTGACCGTTGTTGACTTGGATGTTTGTATGGTTTCCTTTTGAATGAAGCTAATAGTCTGTCTCTAAGTAGTTATCATGACCTCTTAAATGTTTTGAAATATGTTTTGTCCTGAGACTAAAATGGTTCAATATCACTGGATTAAATTAGCATACTGGTAAGAGTGTGCACATTACAGTAAAACCTGCATGCCAGTGTATACTTTCAGGAGTAGCAGAAACCAAAAAGATGGACATTTAGGCCATTTGTGCATGCCATATGTGTTTACTTTGGTTTAATTCTCCCTAAATTGAAATGGTGGATTTTTAAAAACACTGCTTCAATTTAAGGTGAAGTAAACCCCTATGGTGTGTACACAAAGGTCAGGCCCCATCCTTACCTGCCTCTCTGGTGTTGGGGAGAGGAAAGCGAGTTGCCAGCAGATTTAACAGGTCCTCAGCTTGGGAGAGGAGGGGAAAGAGTGTGGGGGGGGCTGGTTCTTCCCTCCCCAGCAGCAACAGTACCCCCCCCAGGTGGCACCTGCCTGCAGGCACCCGGCCCAGGTGGTTCTGGGGGGTACTGTTGCTGCCATGGAGGAAAGCTCAGGTATCTAGTCAGGCTCCAGGGGATGGGGAGAAAATCAGTCTTGCCACTTTTTTTTCCCCTTCAGTAGAACCTCTCTGCACAGGCTGCTGCTGGGCTGGTTGCACAGGCTGCCTGCACAGCCCCCGAGTTGCACAGGGCCTGGTGCTTCCCTCTGTGGCTGTAAGGTAGCAAACTAAAACACCTCACACATGTTTTAATTTGCTGTGTCCCAAAGACATGCAACTTGTATTACGTTGCCAGCATGTGTAAACAACTGCACCATTAAAGCGATACAAAAGGCCATTAAGATACTTTCAAGGCCAATGTTGTGGCACGTATCAATGGCCTTTCACTTTCATGGAGTTATAAAAAAAAGTCAGACTAATCATGTTTCTCTAAACTTCTTATAAAACATTTTGTCTTAATTATTTGTCACCTGTTTCCTCCTCCTGACTAGTAGTTAAGTTAATGCTGTTTTTCTCCCCACAGCTATAATCTGAAATGCCCTGTCCATTATTACTAACTTTAATGCTTTATATTGTAACCCATCACCACTGTAATTGAACACCTCATATGTAAAATCAATAACAAAAATTAAATGCTTCATATAGTCATTTTTTTTTTTGGTGAACATACTGCTGGACATAAGATTTTGTTTAAAAAGGTTATTAACGGGTAAACTCTGGTAATTTTTTTTGCATTTGGACTTTGGAGCAATTTCAAGATCATATTGGGATACTCACTAGTCAATGGTATCCATTTCAGTGACTAGCCTTCCAATCAGAAAATAAAAGACGTCTTTGCATCTGGATTACACAGCTGCCTAATGCAGGAGAAAGTATGGAATAAATGTCCCTCTCACTTCCTTTTTGAGTTACAGTTTTTCTTTCTCCCCTTGAAACCATGATTCTCAAGACAGTTTTTTGCCCCTTGGATGCAAGAATACCAGCTAACAATCTCACACTTGCATTCCTGAGGATTGTCCATCAATTGTAGGTTGTTCTGTGGGACCTTTCAGTTTCAAATGTTGATTGTGTTCATGCTTCATTTTCCCAATCTTGTATGGGGCAGGGGATGGGGAGGGGGTTGGGAGACAGTGAAGCCAGAATGACCTGATCTATGTGACAGAAGACACATATATCATGACAGAACTTCAAATATGGCACTCAAAATATCAGGAATGGAGGTAGTACCTCCAGGGTAGAAAGGGAGATAAGCACCACAATGGCCAGAATTGCCCAAAAAAAAGTGTTGTCTTGGGAATGAGAATCAAAAACAAGAATCATAGGAAAGGACCATACAAAAGTCAGCCTTGAAGGGACCTCATGAGGTTATCTAGTCCGGCCCCCTGCTCTATATCAAGGCAGGATCATCCTAAATAAACCATTCCACCCAAGTGTCTAAACTGCTCTTGAAAATGCCCAGAGATAGAGATTTCACAACTTCTTTAAGTAGCCTCTTCCAAAGGCTGACCATCTTGGCAAGGGAATAGCCAAAGTACTTTGTGATATTTTGGAGCTATACAAACTGAAGAAAGAACAGTTGGACCTTTGTCCCAATATCTGACTTTATTGAAGATAAACTGTCTGCTTTGCTGCTTGGAACTAAGGGTGTACTCCTTTCCCTGTTGAACAGGTACACTCTCTCATTGAAAAGCAGAAATGGAAAGTAGTTCCTTTAGGTAGGGTCAAAGACAGCCAGGAAGGGTCAGGGACAAAAAGTCTGGAGTCTCAGAGATGCAGAGCTTCCCCTTACTCTGGGCTAGCCTCAGGAGGTACTCAGAGGATGCGTCTACATGTATATTAATACACCATAGTTACGGTGCATTAAATTTAGTACTTGCATAACCAGGTACTATATCAGTGTGCAGTAATTGTATAACTGGCATTATTGTGCGGTAGTGCCGGCACACAACTTTTTAGCAACACTAACTGTGCAGTATCCTGACTGTACTGTATAGTAGCATATTAGCACGGTTTTTACCCTGAATGCTATTGTACAGTATTATTAAGCTACTGACCAGTTAGCATCTCATGTAGACATACCCAGAGAGTACTCAGAGTACAAATGCCCCCGAGGGAATCCAAGACACAGGCAGGTAAAGATGGTTAGAAATTATCCAGTTAAGCAGAATTTTTTCAGACAGGGAAATACTGATTGACTTAAACCAATTTTTTCCTCAGAGATGTACAATCACTTTTGATATTTTTTGGTCAAACTGCATAAAAAACTTCATCCACTTCACAATAACCACCTCACAGTAACCCACAGCCTGGCCATTACAAAAGTCTTGTGGCACACAAGAGAATGTGTTTCAGAATCCTAGTCTGCCAGATTAAGACCAAGGACTTGAAACTCAAGGGGTGCATCTGCATGTGCATTAATGTACTTTTGCTAATGCACATTAAATTTAGTATCTCCAACATGAGGTACTAAAATAAATGTGCATTAGGCTGTGCTAATGCAGTTGTGCAAGCACTCACTTTTTTAATGACATAATGCACAATCACCTATTCTACTGCACATTAGCATATTTTTTTCATGCTGCTTTAATGCACAGTAGAATAGGCTATTGTGCATTAAAAAGAACATGTAGGTGCACCCAAGGAGTTTTCAACCATGCTAGGGAGAGCAGTTATGAAAACATGACCCACCAACTTGTTCTAGCTTTGCATATGCTGAAATAAAATGTAAAATGCCTGCCTGTTGGTGAGCACCCAAAGCTTTTTGTTAGATCAGCTCTGTGTGCAGCCCACACTGCTCTAGTTATATTACATTTTTTTTTGACTGTCAGCACACACAAAACAGTAGTGAGTAAGTGGGGGATATGTTCAAAATAGTGTTTCCTACCACTGTCTGGTATGGCATGGATACGCCCTCCAGGGAGATACTGTAAACCCCACACAATCAGTTTTTCTGGGATTCATATTTCTCAATCTCTGCCACTTTGCATTGATTTTATATGGAGTGGAGATCTGAATTTTTGTCTCCCGCATCTTAGTTTTAATGACCAGGTTAAATAGTCCTTCTTTGGTCCGATTTAAAATGATCTTCGCAAAGCAAGGGAAACCAAAGCTTCTCAAAAAAAAAAAAAATTGGCAGATTTGTTTTTAATTGACAAAACAATAGGATGCTTCCTATTCTCATTCTCTGGATTGGTTGAAACATTTTGGCTGAAAATTTCTAAAAATACAGCCCCCACAGTCTGCTGTAGCTAGCATGGAAAAATTTAGCCCAAACAGTGAAAGTTTAAAAAAGTCATAGGCAATTGAAAATAACACTCTATTAAAGAAAACATGAAGAGTATTTTCTATTGGTAAAATTAGAACTTCAAAAAAATAAAATAATTTAGGTGTAAAATCAGTCAGTCAAAAGTTAGGGAGTATTAGAACCGAGCTTTTCTGTTTAAGCATCTTTCTCTTTGTGCAGTTTATCCTGTACATTTAATGAATCAGAATCCTTTAGAGAAAAAGCTTTTAATAATATACTTTACAATATACCTGCCTTAGTGAATATGCACAAACAACTATATTAGGCATATATAAGTGTACCTTAATTCTGGTGTTTCCTAAATGTTGCGTGTTTGGCTTTATAATCTAGATGTTCTTCGAACATATAGACTATTTAATCTAAATTCCTAGGTAAATACAAGTTAACCCTAGTTCTGGAGTTTCCTAAATTTTGAGTATCTTGTTTTATAATCTAAACAATGTTCTTTGAATACACAGACTTTTTATCTTAAATTCCTTGGTCTTTTATTTTTATTAAAAAAGTAAAATATTCTATTACGTACCAACCATCAATCAGGTCTGAATCTCACCTGACACTTTTTCTCTCAACTATTTACCTGTTGGGAACTAAAACAGTTATATGGTACTGGCAGCAGGGTATATGGGCCCCTGGAGGTAGCTAAAGTCTGGCATGATTACACACCACCTTTCTGTCTTCCCTACAAGCTTTGGCAATAGTGAGGCATTCCCCATACAGCGTGTATGGCTGATCTGGCAAGCAGTAGCAGCACTTTGAGCTCAGTTCTTTAAAATGTTCATGTCCAGGTATTATTTTGGCAGGTTGCCAAAAGTTTTCTTGTGAAACGCACATAAAAATGATGAATGGCAGTTTCCAGCAGTTTATCTTGAAATACTTGCACTGAATATCCTGAGGTTAAACAAAGCACTTCTTTTGCCCTAGGACTTTGCCATTGATGAATATCAAACACTTGATGCAAATCATAAATATGCCCACACTTCCCAAAAATGATTACATGAATTTTTTTGGAAGAATTGTGCAACATAAATGAAAGGACAACTACCAGTTTTTCCCTATATTAAAGTGAATACTTACTAGTTATTTTAAACAATATTCACTCCAATTGTTTTTACTACTGTTATTTGGAAACCAAGACTAATAATCTTAGTATTCTCATCAGTAGTCTTATACAGTCCTAATAACATTTCAGCCTTATAGTTATGTATAATTGATTATTTAAATGGTTAAATAAAAGGCCAGTTATTATTATTATTATTTTATGTTTTATTTTATTAGAACTGCTAATTAAAAAAATGAAAAAAAATCAAGTACCAAATACAAGTGTCAGAAAAAGTGAGAGAAAAATTGTCATGTGTAACATTAAATATTTAGTTCATCACTTGATATACATTGATAATCTGGAGTGCAGGATATACTTGTATGTTTACTATTAATTCGAGCCCGCATTTTTTCATTTCATTCTGTAGATGTTGCTTTAATGCTTCATACAAATGAAAAACATATGTCATCCTTTAAAACAGGTGACAGATGTTACTATAACTTCAACATCAGCAAAGAATAATTCAGGTATATTGATTGGGATACCATTCACTGAGAAATCGTATTTGATATTGACTATAATTATTGATACATTTTAAGTAAGAATTCATGGTGTTTTTCAAATTATGACTACAGAGAAGATTCTGATAAATACCTGTAGGGTTAACAGTTTAAGTAAATGCAAAGAAAGTCTAATTAGTATTCAGAAAGGTCCTATACAAAGAAAGCTAGGGGAAGTTAAAAAGAATGTAAACCTGGTTTGAAAGCTTCACACATCAGGCTAGGATAAAGGAGATTTACATGTTAATGAGCTTCATCACCAAAGAGAAATTTTTGAGTGGGTATTTCAGGGACTTTTGCACCTTTTGAAGTTATTGCATAAATCAAGATGGAATAGAAATCATAATGGTTTAGCAGAGTTTGGCAACCCAAAGCCCACTGGCTGGATCTGGCCCGTAAATAGAATGGATCTGGTCTGTGACCTGGTCTTCATTTTACTGATAGCGTACTAGTCCTCCTGCTTCAGCCTTCCACATCCTGCATTTATTAGGGCCCCCTGGCATTTTACTACTATTTAAAACACACCTTAACTTGTGTCCAGTTACACATTCAACCAATAATGGCATATTAAAACAAGCGATAAGTACAAAGTTATTCCACAAGCAAAATGTGAAGTGTAACAATACTTGAAGTCTCTGTGCTATTAAAGTCCTAATACCTGATTGCTGTTCTGTTTCCAGAAGAATCTTACTCCTTAAAATTCTATCCACTGCCATGGAAAGAGGTTGTAAACGGCAAACCAGCTTTGAGAAGAGTTGCCATTTCTTTGTCCTTTTGAACAGATGAACATCAGCATTTAGTGACCTACCATTTTATCTTTGTTCCAGCCATATCCTTTCTGTTTTAAATTAATGTAGAAGCAAAAGAAAGCAGAAATACACTTCACATTCAATTAACAAGAGTCCTCATACCAAACAGCATTCAGAAGCTGTGCGTAAACAGAGTCCCCTAATCTTTACAATAATCAAGACAAAATTGGCTTATAATCAACTTCATTTTCTGACTGAAAAATGGATTTGTACCTCACCTTTGCCATTTTGGTTGTTAGTGTTCTTTAAAATCAAATAAGAGCATCACAAGCTAGCTTCACTAATATAGAGAAACAATGCCTCAATATATAAATTTTACCATCACTAATTGGTTCATTTTGGTCATCCTTTTCAACAGTAAATTCTGTTTTTTTGGAAACATCTGCTAAAATGGCTATTTCTGGAAGAAGTACCTGATTGAGTTTGGCTAGTATTGTAAACCATCTGCATCTCATGTAAATAACTTACATTATTTTCAACCACTGCATCTCCCCTACCTTTGATTAATTATTGTCATTGCTGAAAATGGAATAATCAGTTGAAAGAAACATTCTGACATCCAAATCAACATGCCATCATATCAACCCCTGTTCACCCTGCAAGTAAATTCTCTTGAAGCACTGCAAGGATTTTTTTTTAATCTGCTCAGTGCTAATGCATGGTTTCCATTTCTGATCTTGGCAGTTAATTAAAGATACTCTGACATAAATGGAATAAATATAGTTCTCGTTGTTTTCATACTTGAGAGTCTTTTCTAAGATTTAGATCTCTTCCCTCCCCACTCCCCCTTTTAATAATTAAGTATGGACTAAAGGAATATTGCAGATTTAAAAATATATATTCTATCAACATGATTTCTCAACATTAATACCTAGGGCCACAACTAAACAAACAAAATGGATGTGAAATACATATGACTTAGCATATATGGAAATATATGCAAAACTGTGATAAGAAATCCAGTGTGCAAAATCTATGATGGACCAATGCTTAGGTAGGTTTGTCTAAAAGTCCTGGAGGTATATCAAATGGTATTTTTGTTTGTTTGTTTTTGGTGGGGGGTTGCATAGTTAGGCAAAATACCTCAAAAGGTGAGATAAATTAATGCATTTAGCCTCCATTTCTAATGGACTCATCTCTTTGGCATGGGAAATCTGTGAGTTAAGAGTCTCACTAGAATTTTCTTATTTCAGTTAGGTTAGACATAAAACATTCCTATCTCCCCATTTTGGTACTGTTCCATTTTGGAACAAATACCTGAATTAAAGTTCACTGACACCATTAAAAGTCATCCTATTAACTTCAAGATACCTTGGCTCAGAACTCTAGTCTTAAATGCAGAGTGCTTTACATTTTTTAATTTTCCATTTGAGTTCTGTGTAAGGTTGTATACTGAAATATTTTTTCTGTAACCTATTATATGAAAATTTAGAGAAAGATCACAAGTGCTAAGGATTATTTCAACATTTTCCATTACATATTTTTCCATCAGTCAGAAGTAAAGAGGGAGAATATTAATGTAAACATACCCTTCTTCTGAGGATGAAAACAAAAACCCAGTGATTTACAATTTTCCAAAATCTATTTCTTCTTTATGGTAGTTTTCCAGCTGATGAATTGAAAGAGAAAAAGGATAATATAACTTGACAATTTACATCACCTACTGTATAACACAGGCCAGAGATTTTGTAGATGAATTAGAACATATCTGTAAAGAAGCAAAAACAGGTTCATTCTCATTACCCTAATCTATATGTTTAATTTATCTATGCATGCCTTAAACTACAGGAAATATCTATTTCCAAAGTAATATTAACTAATTTGGTATTGTATATTTATATCCTTTATTTTATTTAATGTGTGATATGGGAGAACAGACTAAAACAATATTAGTTATGAATTGGGTGGAAACAGATTATTAACCAGGGTGCCTGGAGATACTTTCACAGGTGTTGTGGAGTGCTACACAATGTTAGCACTGTTAGGTGCAAACATAATTAACAAGATTTCAAATAGGAATTCATAGTGTTAAAAGCATTCTAACCTGCTGTGGTCTTTCTGAGTTTTCTGCAACGGAAGAATTGCCCTATTACTTTTCTGTGGTTATAAAATCAAGCGAAGACTAAGAGCTGACATTTTCTGAGTGGGGCCTTGAGTCTAAAAATGTTGAGAACCATGGGTGTAAACTATCCACTGAGGTTATATCACAGTCACCTGTTGTAATTCCTTGCAGCCAATCCATATCCTGAAAGATTCCAAATGTTGGTCAAATTTAAATTTATAGGTAGGCTATTAAAAATGTTATATCTAGCCTTTTAGAGAAGACAAACAGAAACAAAAACACTTTGATGCAGAGCCATCAGTTCTCACTCCCAAGATTTTCTGCAATATGTTCTGATTATGAGAATCCAGTAGTTTAATCATCAATAACTTTCCTTTTTGGGAAATATGTAAGTTAAGGCAAAACTCAATCTTGTTTCAAGTGGAATATCCCATTGAAGAGAATGGAGTTGTACCTGACTGACTTGGTTATGAATTTATCTTTAAAAGTATTCAAAAGAAAGCTCCAAGTATACCATCATGGGGCATGGCCCCACAAGTACTTTCTCAGGAACAAACTGCAGCAGCACATATTTGTGCCACAGCTAGTTATTCCCAGAGGTATGCCCTAGCATGCACACTGTGGTGCATGGCAAATTGTACCAGGTGGAGTAGAGGAGGCTGGGGCCAGTACCTGGGCAGGTCTAGCAGCTTTACCTGGGAGCCTGGGTGCATCCTGGGGACCTCCCAGAACTTCAGTGGTGGTGATCCAGGTGTGCAAAGCCTGGCCAACAGCTGGAGCATGTCTTTGGCTGCTGGCCAGACTCTGGTTTTGGGCAGCGCACACTGCAATCATGCGGGCTGCTCTGCTTTTCTTTTCCACACTTTTAAATACTGGAATTTCCCAGTATCTAATTTTGCCACTGCACTGCAAATATGCAGCATGGCAAATCAATTCACATTCACTGTGTTCATTTTGAAGCTTCTGAGGTACCACAAAGCACATGTTCCTGCTTGTGGAGATGCAGCCATGTGTTTTGCCTCACACAGGAAGAGAAACCACATACTTACTCTCTAAAACAGGTTGAAAATAAGACAGGAGGAAAAGTAATATGTTACAAGCAGCAGTAGCTCTCAGAGCAAAAATGGATCTTAAGCTTTGAACAGAGGTAGGGTTTGTAGAGTGTTTACAGGTACAGAAAAAAGAAAACAAAGTCTCCATCAATCTAACTGCTAATTTTACAACTTCTTCTTGGCATAGAAGCTTAGATTATTGTCTCAGCCCTTTACGATGCAGAGACCAACTTGTAACATGGTGTGTTTGGTTTTGAAAGATTTTTAATCTCAGTTTCCAAGTATACACTCTACGTTCATGAAAGAAAATGATGAGTAAATGATTATTCTGACCAAATAGTTAGGTAAAACAAAGTAATCAATAGACCAACCCTTTAGAACACTTACCAAATGAAAAAGTAGTGAAGCTTGGAAGTTAGAAGGGATTTTATTTAGATGTGCCACACAGCACAATTAATGCAGCTGTTAACATTTATATGGAGGTTGATAAGTTAAGACTGCTTTTTCCCCTCTTACTATTAAAATTGTGCAAAGCAATGGCTCAACCACAGCCAATAAGTCTCCAGTTAGCTGTAAATAATAAATCGATATCTTGTAGAAAAAAGAGCAAAATAATTAAGATTCACCATTATATTCAGTACCTTTTTGGTGCTTATTTATACAGTGCAGTGGTGAGAACCCCTCCAAGCACATGTCTTTAATAGCCCTTGGCAAACACAGTTGTGTCTTTCACATGCAACTAATTCACATCAACCTGGTACCAGAGCCTTTCTCTAAGGGTACATACAGACTTTTGGGGAGGTTAGATTATGTTAAAAATGGCCAGCTGGTTTAATTTAGTTTACCTAGGTGTGGACCTTACACTCAAATCCCTAATTAGGTGGATCTAAGTGTAAATTCTACAGGAATTTAGGAAAGTTAAATCAGTCTAAAAATGGCTGACCTAACACAAGTTAACTGTGCCTCTGAGGTAGTCTAATCAGATATGGCAAGACTGATCTGACTGAACTTCTATAAAGTTCCCAGTGCATCCCAAGGCTGGGAAAGCCCAGCCCCTGGCCCCAGGTCTGGGACTGATCTCTTCCTACCCACCCCTCTGGCACTGGCACTAATCCCCACCCTGGGTCCCTTACCCTACCCCCAGATGGACAACTCCCTCCACAGACCAGGCAGATCCTCCCTCCACTCCCAGGACCACAAAATGCCCCATCCCACCAGCCTTTCCTAGTACTAGGAGTGGAGGAAGTAATTTGGGAGAGGGGCAGGTGGGGTGCAGGCTGGTTTGCCTAGGGAGAGTTGTTCATCTGGGGGTGGGGAGGTCTGGGGAATTTAAAGAGAGACCCTGGTTGGGGAGAAAGAACTCCCACATCCCCCCAAGCTCTCCTGAGGACCCCACTAGTCTCCTCCAATCCCGTCAAACCTTCCACCCTCTCCCAACCCCTCCTACAGCTCCAGTTCCCTCCCCAATCACCCAAGCTCTCCTAGCAAACTGCGCTAGACCCTCGATCTCCTCCACAGATCCTACCTGCCTCAGTTCCCCCAACCTCCACATAGACCCTGCTTGCCCCACCTGATCCCCATAACCTCCCTATGGACTCTGCTTGACCTCTGATTTCCCTCATCAAAGCATCCTTTCTCCCTGAATCTTCCCCAAGCTTTCCCACTAGCCACCCATCCCAAATTACCTTAGATCAGGTAGGCATTTTTAATGAGACATAATTCTCATTAATTCTCTTTCTCTAATTTCCCTGAATGTCTATATGTATCCTGAGGTAATTCAACAGTACTGGTAGCTTATTAAAATAAGTTGGGGTGAGGTCAGGGGGTAGGTTTTCTGTGGAGGTTGTTCACCTGGGAAGGGAGGGACCGGGAGGTAAAAATAGCCCCTGGTCTGAAAGAAGAGAGCTCCCTCCTCCCCCAAGGCCCCTATGTGGGCCCTGTTAGCACCCCAGATCTCACCAATCCCTCTATACCCCACCAACATCCTGCAGATTCCACTACCCCCCAAAATCCCTTCAAACCTCCTGTGGATCCCCATTCCCCCAATCACACCAAACCCTGCCAGTTCTCACCAACCCTTCTCACTAGCCCACTGATCCTACCCACTGCAGATTCTGCATGCCCTGCCTCAACTCCCCTGCAGACCCTGCTTGCTCCCCAAGCTCCCCATTTCCTTCCAATAGCCTCTCCCATCCTGATTTACCTTAGCTTGAGTGGCCATTTTTAACACAATCTAACCTCCTCCTAAACTTCCTGAATGTTTGTATGTATCTTCAATATCCATTTTTGTTCTAACTTCACTGGATGGATTATTTAGGATATGTCCATGTGCCCATGCCTATATGGACTTTATAAAGTTCATTTGTCAAGTGATATTTCCCATGGACTGCCAGTTGTAGTGTGGTAGTGCAGTGTGGTTTGCACTGATTGGATACAGATTAATTAATTACTGCATAGCAAGGACAAAATATTTGCTGATCATATTTTCAAATCCTTTTTTTTATTTAATAAAATGGCACTCCCGAGGGTGCTGATTAAGAGCATGCCCTACCAAACTACCTGCAACTTTCATTCTTAACAGCACCAGGGAGAGCTTCAAGAGTAGGGGCAGGGAATACCCTGAGGCAACCTCACTCTTCCTTTCTGTATTTAGTACATGTAGTATGGGAACCAAAGCAGGACTGTCAGCATATGGGCAAGGCATGTTCTTTCAAAGCAGCCTAAAGACTGCCATGCAGTAGACATGTAGCCATGTTCTTAGTATCTTTCACACAGGTTTCTACTGCTGGGTTAACAAAAATATCAAATGAACACACTCAAGAAGATTATGTACTTGACAAAATATTATTAGCATCTTTGTAGTAGAGGCAACAGCTGGAAAACACTTGAAACTTGCAACTGATCACATACATGTTTGCAACAAGTGTGTTTACCTCCATGCTCAGTTTCCCAGAAATATTCTACTTCAAAAGGTATTTCTGAGAAAGGTATTTCTTGAAATAGCTAGAATTTATGATGGCAACTGAAATAATGGTCCTAGAGCATGACACACCTGAGAATGGGAAAATACACATTTTTGGTAGCACCAGGTGGCATCTGTTGGCTCTGGATTTAGGTCCCAGATACCTTGTTCCAGAGACCCACCTTCAGACTAACCACAATGTTTCTAGTCAATAATAGGCAAATTTATTGATACACAGTAATAACAAAGAAGAAATCATACAAATAATCGAGCAATTCCATATCAAACCCTAGGGCTATCATCAGAGTCAAAGTACATCTGGCCAAAGGCTGTGTGAAACTCTTTGTGTGAGATCCAACCTTTTAAAAAATCAGTTAACCATTACTGCCCAACCTGAACCATTCTAATACATATATGTATACTTATAAGTCAGTTCCCAAAAAGCAAACCTTTAAATACCACTTCTAAGCCAATGGTATCCAGTTGTATAGCAGCAAAATTCCCAATCTAAATTCTGTAGTCCTTTGAAATTAGCTTGTGCCAAGGTAGTCATATGCTTTCTGAACTTGTTTGATTCATCTCTGCTTGCTAGACAAGAATACACTCCCTATGGATCAGTCTGATAAGTCCACATATTGAAAATTGCTAATCTAGGAATTCCATAGGCTGAATAAACTACCCCTCCTTTTTCTGGGGTGTTTCAGAAATTTGATAAATGAAGTGGGCAATGAACTTGACACCTATGATAATTGTACAACCCTGAGAACTGTCTTAGCTAAATGAAAAAAGCAACTTGACTAAGTCAAATAACAGAATTACCTATCTTATCTGATGTTAAGGAACAATAAATCCCCATATTGGCATTTAATAGGAATATGATTTGTTTTCACCTTTCTTTTTCATGTATTTGAGGCAGGCTAAATAAATCGATTTGCATTTTTTAGTTTCATATACCTACCTGAGGAGAACATTTTTATTACAGCTTTACTTGGTCTGATACACTTTCAGAAATAATCCTGGGAAGAGAATGATGTACCTTAAAAGACTAAGAAAGTAAAGGGGAAAAAAAAATCAAGGTTTTGGAATTAGTGGTATGGCATCTAACCAAGAGACCACAGAAATGTTTCCACAAGGAGACTTTTGTCTAGTATATATGCAAAATGTATTACCATCTGGCTTTTAAAAACTATTATGTCTCTCTACAGGCAGCCACAAACAAACCAAGATACTAATCAGTTTGCATCACTCACTATGAATTTACAATCTGAGTATAAATTCAGATTTTCACAGTCAAGTATTTTGGTATTGGTAAGATTACCTTGTTTAAATAATAAATTTATCAGTAATTAAATGTTAAGCCACAGAGGGACAAAAATGAAATACACCACACACACACACACACACACACACACACACACAGAAACACATACAACCAAGTAATAAACATGATAAATATAAGCCTGGCTAGTTTATTTGGTAGAGGATAAGACTCAGGATCATTGATTTGTACCCCACCTTGGATGCACTCTATATAAACCTTGTAGGTATAAGCACATTTCTAACTCAATGGGGGTTCATCTGCACATGCATTAATGCACTTTTCCTAATGCACATTAAATTTAGTACCTCCAATGTGGGGTACTAGATGAACATGCATTAGGTTGCCCTAATGAGCAGTACTGAAAGTGTATGTTTTTTTAAAGTGATGCTTAAAGTGCAGTAGCCTATTTTACTGTGTATTAGCATCATTGCATGGTTTTACATGATGCTTTAATGTCCAGTAAAATAGATTTATAGATTCTAGGGTCAGAAGGGACTTCAGTGGGCCATCTAGTCTGACCCCCTGCCCCTGGCAGGCAACAAAAAGGGTCACCAAACCTGGGGTCACGTGAGCCCAGCCAGGTGCCTGTCCAGTCTCCTCCTGAAGATCCGCAAGGATGGGGTGAGCAATATCTCTCTTGGAAGCCCATTCCAGATCCTAGCAACCCTGGCCATGAAGCACTTTTTTCTAATGTCCAATCTAATCCTTCTCTCCAGTAGCTTATGGCCATTGTACTTTGTTGTTCCAGCAGGTGCCCTGGTAAACAGACCATCTTCTACTTTATGTTGCTCTCCCCTCACATTGTTACCAAGGATCATAAAAGTATGGTGGTAATGTATTGATGGCAGCTGTAACAGCTCTTGTATTGTCTTGTTTTTGCCTTTCATTTAATTGTTGGAGAATACTGTTGACTAATTTTGCTCTTGGAGTTTTAGAGAAATTAAGCTGGAGTTTAGGACACTGTGGGCATGTCTACATGTGCATTTATGCCAGCTAAAATATACTGTACAGTCTACTGGGAATAGGCCAGTGTCTATACGTGCAGGCATTAAAGTGCATTTAGTGCTGTGTGTGGACTGACTTGGGACTAACTTACCACATTTACACCTGATTAGTTGCTGCACAGTAATGCACATGTAAGTGCCTTTCTGTGCAGTAACATTGTGTGTGTGGACTGACTTGAGACTAACTTTAGTCCTATGTCAGTTGACATACACAGTGTTACTGCACAGTAAGGTGCCTACGTGCGTGTTACTGTGCAGCAACTAATCAGGTGGAAATTTGATACCTGCATGATACAGGTATCAAATTTATGCTCAAGTCAACATAAGTCACCATATTTACTGTGCAGCATGGGCGTGCATGTGTAGACAGGTGCCTGTACTATGCAATAATTTCAGTTACTATATAGTAAATACACACATGTAGATGTGCCCTGTCAGATGTGCTCTCTTAGCTTCCTTGAAAACATCTGTCCAACTAGATTTCTACAGGACTATACAGTCAGAAGCTTTTGGAGATGGCATCAGTTGAGATGTGTGGCCAACTGATTTGTTTGGTTCTTTGAGAACTTATGGAAAGCTTTGAACTCCATTATATCACAAAAGGAGATTGTGTGGCTTTTAAATGTGCGAAATTTCAGGTTGGTTTCAAAACTACAACTGTCTAGTTTGATTTTGCCCTAATGCTTGTAGTTTGTCTACTTTTCTGAGTAAGTTCTTATTAGAATAGTGGAAGGTTGTTTTTTTTTAAGTTACATAGCTTTGAGGTCTACAGAAATAGGGGCTGATTTTTTAAAAAGAAGCATTCTTAGAAGACTATTAAAGAAACAAATACTTTGTAATTCAGCCATGCCAAGGTGCAAGTGTTTCCTCTTAATATGTGCTACATTACCTAAGTCAGATGGTAAGTTAATTCATAAAACACCATGACATAAATGGCACAAATGAGAAAGCTGAGAAAATAGCCTTGAAGGTACTGTTAAAGATAACCCAGTAGCTGGTTCTGGTAGTAGGATTCTCTAATCATAGCTCTAAATCTGAAATCTCTACTCATAATGATCAGCACTTACTTCTATGAGGGGTATTTCCATCACATGGAATAGAACTTACTCAGCTGATGAATCCCAGCATGGATAACAGTTGTAGAAATAGATCCCAATGTAATTACCTCACTTGGTATCCAACAGTTGCTAGTGTTAGCTTTCTGGAGATGTGAAAAAGAAATGTCTTCTAAATTTGTTAAATTCAATAAACTGTACATTCACTAGTCTCACTAGGAAAGGAAGGAATGATTGTTTGTAGATGCTCTAAAACTAAGCTATCTTGGGGTTATGTATTGTAATTCAATATATTCAATAAGACTATATTCCTAAATATAAAGCTGTCAGCAGATTATTCTAAATCGGACCCAAGGAAAGAAAAAAAAAAAGAAGCATCTTCCCTATTATTATTCCAACTGTGGAACCTTGAACCACCCATGCACAACCTACTAATATCTCACTTTTGTCGACTTGCACGTCTCACATCCATTAGTGGTGGATACAATCCAGTACCCACATTATAGCATAGGACTGTACTATGTCATATCTTCTGAAGACTTTAACTGCTTAATTGCCATGCTTTCCTACCTCTGTCCACAACAAATATCAACTCAGCATATAACATACTATCAAAAACAACATTATTGTAACTTGTAGGTGTACAGTGCGGAGTAAAGTCAGAGGGAGAAAACTAACAATATTGATCTGGACACTTACTAATGTGAAAGCCTATATCAGGTTGACATTTTGATACTGACAACTCAGAAAGCTATCTGTCCAAGTGTAATTTAATATCTTCTTTGTTGGTAGGTGTGCCTAATGTACTACTACAAATTTATTAAATTTTAGACATAATGGGAGATTGTTCTGATTGATTCTACCATACGTTCATTGCGGATGTCTAAATCTGCTTCAAAATAATCATTGGCACTATTTCAAATAGCACCAGATGTACTATTTGCATAAGTAGGGCGTTATATGTAGGCTGGTATTTTTTTAGCTGCTTCCAGATTTATGCTACTAAATGATTTTGCACACAGATGGACAAAAACAAAAAAAAAAACCCTAGGAATTTTCTAGATGTCAGTGAACAAGATACTGAATGGCCTTCTAAGGTATTTGTCAAGATATCATAGCTCATTTAATTCCCTTGTGATTAAACTGATGTAATTTATAATCTAAATATTTTACCAACTTGCAATATCCATTCTACACAAAGCTATATTGGTCACTCAATCTATTAAAGAACCCAAAAGGCAGCCAACCTATTTTTATGTTCTTTCATGCTGATGTTCTCTATTGACCTTCATATAGACTAAGACACCTGGGAGGAAAATTCAGATGGCCCTATACATCTATATTTATACCCAAAACAAATCCATCCAGAAATAAGGTTTTAGCTCATAAAGGGAATATAAAGAAACCAGTCACCATATAACTAAAAATTTAGACAAGCGAATTATAAGTCTCTTCAGGAAAAGATTAACACTTTCACAAAAGGAAAAATATTCAAGAAAAGAAATAATGTAAACATTTTTTTTTTTTACTGCCACTGTTTGGAGGGGTGGGGCGTGGAAGGGAAGGGGGGTGTTTGTTTGTTTGTTTTTGGTATTCTCAAGAGATGTCATATTTGTTCCAAAACAAAGTTGCTTGCTTCTGGTGAATATCAGTAAGCTGTTGTGACTGCATGAAGAGAGCAAGGTAAACCAGTGAAAGTCCATACAAACACAAGTTTTTGTCTGTGCAAGGGCCACTGCAGAATAGAAGAGTCATAACATTTATGGTATATCAAAACTGCAAAGTATCTTTGACAGCTGACTTTGTGGCCTGACAGTCCAAGCCAGACAAGTTTACCCTGACTGTCCAGATTGCACCTTACATATTAAGTCCTTGGTACTTGGATTCACACTGTTCTTCCTGATACAGTATTTGTACATCTTGTAATTAGGACTTGTAGGGATCTCTCTCATATTTACTACTTTCACACAGGGTAAAGATTTTCAAGGAACTGTGGTGCATTGTGGGAAAACTACCTTTCATGGCTTCAAGGGCAAAAGTTATTGCCTACTGTATCATGTAATTTGTTATCTAAATATTTTATCAACTTGCAGAATCCATTCTACACAAAGCTATATTTATCACTTGATCTATTAAAGAACCAAAAAGGCAACCAACCTATTTTTATGTTCTTTCATGCTGAAGTTCTCTATTGACCTTCATGTAGACTAAGACATCTGAGAGGAAAATTCTCTGTTAATGTTCTGTGCATTTGTATAACCAAATCAGAGAATCATTAGAGATGACTTTCAGCCATCTGTGTAGGCAGTGGGGTAGGCAGTTTAAGGATTTTCTGAAAACCCCAAAGAATGTTAAATAAGAAAGACAAAGAGGAAATGTTCACAGATGATTGGGCAGAAAAAATGACTATGGAAATTTTTCCCATTTGCTGGTATTCATTAAGCAGAATTTTTATGGTGTAGCAAGATCAAATCATTTTGCTTGGATAAGATCCACATGAAGATCCTTATGAAGCTGTATAAGGAGCTTGCCCCAATTTGCTGGCACCAGACTACTTCAGTAAAAGTATGGAAGCAAGTCCCTATTGCTATAGCAGATTAAAATGCACCTGAGTGAAGATAACAGGTGACAGAAATGCCATTAATATAATGGTAGGAATTTTTTATAGGCCACAAAGTCAGGGAAAACAAGGCAGATGAGGCATTCTTTAAGGAGGTGACAAAGTTATTCAAAAGTTATTGGATGGTGCTGATGAGAGACTTTGATTTTCTCGACATCTATTGGAAGAGCAATACAGCCAAAAATAAAATGTAAAGTAATTTTCTAACTTGTATGGAAGACAACTTTCTGTTTCAGAAGGTTGAGGATACAACTAAAGGATCATCTCTCTTGGATCTTGTTCTGACCAAAAGGGAAGAACTGAAGGCAGATGTGAAGGTGATGGAAAACTTGGAAGGAAGTAATCATGATGGCTGCTTGCAGACATTAAAAAAAAACAAACCAAAAACAAAATGATGTTTTATTTTAAACTCAGTGTGTTCCCTCACTGAGCCCAGGACGTGCCCAAAAGAAGCAGTGCATTAATTTGATCAGGTTCACCTGACATCTGTATATATTCAACACTTTAGTGGGCTTTTCTGGCACTTTTACATAATAACTGATAGAATCACCTTTAGATAAAAGTGCCAAAAAGCACCACTGAAGCTCCCAATCTATACAGGAACTGCAGAGACATGGAGTAATGTGCTGCTTCTTCTGATAAAATGTGTTTTTTGTTTATTTTTTTAACATCCGCAAGCAGCCAAAATGATAATATAAGATGGTGGAAGCATGAGGTCAGTAGAACCAAGATAGTAGATTTCAAAAACGCAAATTCCAACTAACTCAAGGAGATAATAGGCCTGGTGACATGGGAAGACAGGCTGAAAAATAAAGGCATCCAGGAGGGCTGGAAGTTTCTAAAGGGCACAGCACTGGAGGCTAACAACAGACTGTTCCAGTATGATGGCAGCACAGTAATGGTAAGAGACCAGTGTGACAAGGAGATTCTAGGATGCCTCAAATGCAAAAGGAAAGCATTCAAGCAATGGAAAAAATGGGCACATCACCAAGAAAGAATACCAAAAAATAGCAATAACCTGCAGGGAAAAAAATCAGAAAGGCAAAGATAAAAAAAAGAAAATGAATTGAACCTGAAAGTTCCCTGAAAGGGAACTTAAAGATAACAAGTAGTTCTGCCAGAAAAGGAAGACCAAGGAATTAACAAGGATGAACTTTTAACAGAAGATGCAAAGAAAGTAGAGCTACTAAACAGCTACTTTGCTTCAGTCTTCACAAAATCTTAAACTACAACCAGACACTTAATAAGGATTATTTGGTTAAGGGAGAAGACAAGCTGAGGGATGATGGAAAAAAGACATAATAAGAGAGCAAATGAATTTGAATCAGCAGGGTCTGATGAACTTCATCACAGGGTACCAAAGAAACTGGCAGAGATCTCAAAGTCCTTAACAATAATAGTTACAAAGTTGTGGGAGATAAGCAACATACCAGAGAACTGGAAAAGGGCCAGTGTAGTGTGTCTCTTTAAAAAGGCAAAGAGAAGAACCCAGGGAACTACCGACCAGTTACCCTACACTAAATACCCAAGCAGTTACTGGAGCATATCCTATGGCAGGTTATTTGCAAGCATCTGAAGGAGGAAAGGCTTTTCATGAGCAGCCAGCATGGATTTAATCCATGAGAACAAATCACTTCAAACAAACTTGATCTCCTTCTTTAACAACACACTGTATTAACCTGAAAATAAGATGACATTGAATACAAGACAAACCCCCAATAATTAGATTTATATAGAGAAAATGTATATTGTTATCAATTCCCAGGTAAAGAATCAAATTATTGGAGGCTTGCCTTGAATTGGTGCCCCTCCCACCACTACAACAGGAAAAGTAAATCTGGGGGTTCAGGTATCCCTCTTACTCTCTGCTCCCATCAAACTTTCCCCTTTCATTATTCTCAAACCCTGCTGTTCCTGAGCCCATAGAAATGAGGGACAACAGTCTAATTATAGGAAATGTATTTAATGAGGTTTCCTTGTATGTGATCACAAGATGTGGGGTTTTTTTCCATCCATGATGTTTGGGGGTGGGGGGAACTTATGTTGTTTTTGAGTAAATATGGTAACTACTTCAGTGGATGAGGGATATTCTATGGATATATTATGGATATGTCTTTAACAGAATCCCACTTTACTTTCTCCTAAATAACTTAGAGAAGTGTGAGTTAGACAAAACTACTATAAGGTAGATCAACAACAGGCTCAATCTACAATATGGCAGTTTTCAGGTGGAGTCCCACAGGTGTCTGTCTTTGGACCACTGACTTACCATATTTGTTAATGATTTGAATGCCATAATAGAGTGCTTCCTGGGCCAATTTACAGATGACATGTAGCTGGGAAGGATGACTAACACTTTGGAATTCAGGAGTACAATTTAGTAGGACCTTGACAGACTGGAAAGATGGGCTGGAATTAACAGGGTGAAATTCAGTGCTGACAAATGCAAGGTGCTACATCTCAGGAAGAATAATCAAAGACACAAATGCAAAATGGATGACACCTGACTGTAATGAGGCCAGATCAGCACTCCATATCAAATCAGTCTCCATCAAGGCATGAGAGCAAATCTTCCACTGAACAGCCACCACCTGCAGCAAGCTAGCAATCAGGGCAGCCTTCTGGCACTGGATTTATGACCCAGATACCTTCTTTCATGTGGACCCAAACCCTCAGAAGAACTATGAGCTCTCCATTCAATAATAGGCAAATTGTATTAATACATTGTGAGAGCAGATAAGAATAATACAGGCAAGACAAACAAAATAACCCCCATGATTCTATATCTACCAGTCCTACGACTCTCACATAGGGAAGGTATTTCTGGTCAGTATGTGAGCTTCACCCTGAGGTTCTTTCTTGAATGGCAGATGTCAGAAGCCTGGAGGTTGAAGGCTGAGCCACATCCCCACCATCCCTCAGTGGGATGGGTGAGACGGGTTGCTGGTATGCCTTCTATCCATGGTAGCCTCAGGTTCCCTTCTCAGGGAGCCTACTCTTCATCTCTGGGTATCATTGATTGGTCTCCCTGTGGTTATTATAGTGTCCATGTTCTGTCTTGTCAGCATATTTCTTTTTTTCACAAACACAGCATATGCACACCTATCTTAATGTGGGCATTAATTGGTCTCTATCCACCAAAGGCAGAAATCTCAAGAGCTCTGTAATTGGGCACTGTGAACTGGTGCCAATGCTGCAGAGTCTCTTATCTCTAAGTACACTGTTCATTAGGGCTATGCAAAACTTCAGACCACAATTCGGATTTGGAGATGATTCGGATGATTTGGAGGCTGAATCTGCAAGTCTGAATTGAATCGCTAGATGCTTTTGGCTTTCTCAATCGATTAGGTGATACTGAATCAATTTGGAAAAGATTCAGAGATTCAGATGGCTGTCTGTATGGAGAAACAAGAACACAGAAAAGGGAGGAGGAGCGGGAGGGAGGGGGAACAGAAGGGAAGGACTGACATATCTAGGTGGCCAGTGAGCATGATTTTTTTCTGACTGACCTTCCAATTACAGTAGCTGGGGGGAGGGACATAGAAACAGCATAAAAGCCTCTGTCTGCAGGCTTGCTGTGCCTTCTGTGAGCTGGTTCTGAGTGAGCAACAGTGTAGAAAGGTACTGTGTTGCCTGGCTTGCTTCATAGTTGGTCAGGTGCAACTTGCCTGCTCCTTTTTGTTCTTAGGATTGGATAGGATTTAATTTATCTTCGTTTAGCTTAGCTTAGAATCTCTTTACTTAATACTATCCAATTATTTTTTTTCAATTTATATTTATGAGTTGGGCTTAGGGAGTGGAGTTGGGCTTAGGGAGCAGCGCGAGGTGCACAGGTGAAGGCCCATCATGCCTTTACACCCCAAAATCCCCCTGTGACCCCCAGAACCTATGGAACACACCTGCTGACCCCTGGCAGAGCCATAGGTAAGCAGGGCCCATGGAGGGTTGGGCTAGCTTAGTTCAGCTGCAGGGAGGCAGCTGAGAGGAGCTGAGCGGGGTCTCGCCCCACCTCAGCTTCTACTTGGCCCAGCCCCCCAGGGAGAGTAAAAAGGGGGAAAATGTACCTACCAGTCCCTCTCTGGTGGGGTAGGACCCCTGCTTACCCAGGCACTCTTGTCTGCCAGTGCACAAGTTAGTGTGGAAGCTTGTGCATGAGGATGAGCAGAAGGGCCTGAGTCCCTGCCAGTGAGCCCTAGGGAAGCTAGTCTCATCACTAGCTGACATACCAGTGGCATGATGCAGATGGGCACATGCTGCACCCCTAGGGTCCCCGCAGAGTCTGTGGCCTCCCCCTCTGGCACATCAGAGGGCTCCACATAGACAGAATCCCTGGTTCTTGGCTGCAGGGGTTGCCTGGCACGTTTCCAGGTTCATGGAACTGGGAGCATGGCCACCTCCCCTTGCAAGGTTTGCTCCATTTTGGAGTCTCTGGGGCACCAGACGGAGGAGCTCGAAGGCACAGTCCAGAGACTGTGTATCATCATGGATGGCGAGCAGGAGATAGACTCCTACTGCCAGGCCCTTCACTCCCTGGAGGGTAGACCACGGTAATCTTCTAAGACAGGGGAGGACTCAGGGATTTTCCATACTGCCTAGCCAGAGGGTTGGACCAAGGTCGTCAAGGACCCCAAGGCCTGCTGCACCATGGTCCCTTCCCCTCTTGGGCTTTGCACCAGGTATGAACCTCTTGCAGCCCCAGCAGAGCCTTCAGAGATGCCAGCTCCTGCAGGCAAGAGAGAATCACCCACCCCCTTTTTAAAGAAGTCTATGGACCAATGAGAGGCAAAGTGCTGCTCCACCTGGTATTGGCAACCGAGGATGATTTAATCAGCAACCTAACAATCAAAGGGAAGCTGGGAGACAGCGACCATGATCTGATCACCTTCACCATTCACCTTGTAAAGCAGGCAAGTCAGTCAGCAAATCAGAAGTCCTTGACTTCAGGAAAGCATACTTTGACAACCTCAGAAGGCTTGTTGGCAAGGCCCTAAGGGACCACAACCTAAAAGGGAGAGGAGTTCAAGAAGAGTGGTTGCTCCTTAAGGGAGCGATCCTGGAAGCTTAAGCAATATCTATCCAATCTCAGAGGAAAGGCAGCAAAAGGGCACAGCAGCCACCTTGGCTCTGCAGGGAACTAGTGGATCTACTGCATCTAAAAAGAAAGACTTATAAAGGATGGAAGGCTAGATCCACCCTGAAGGAGGAGCACTCTGCACTGGTCTGGACCTGTAGTGAGCAAACCAGGAAAGCCAACGCTGTGACTGAACTCCAGCTGGATACAAGTATCAAGGACAATAAAAAGGCATGTTTTAGATATGTGAGGAGCTGGAGGAAAAGCAAGGGTAACATTGGACCCGTGCTAACCTATAAGGGTCAACTGACACTCCAGAAAAAGCCAACTTGCTTAACAGGTATTTTGCATTGGTTTTTCACCAGACCCAAGGGATGACCCTATTCAATATGGTACAGGATGGCCAGGGCAAGAGAGAACTGTTTACCTTCATCAATGTTGACCAGGTGAAGGAACACCTTGAGAGGTCTAACACCTTCAAATCAGCTGGCCCAGGCAGCTTAAACCCCAGGGTACTTAAGGAGCTGGTAAGCATTATAGCTCTGCCACTGTCAGAGATCTTCAAGAACTCGTGGCATTCAGGCAAAGTGTCCAAATATTGAAAGAAGGCCAATGTGGTGCCTATCTTCAATAAAGGGAGGAAAGTAGATCCAGGGAACTATAGGCCCATCAGCCTGACCTCTATCCTGGAGAAAATTTTGGAAAAAATCATCAAAGAGACCATTCTTGACAAACTGGCTGAAGGAAATTTCCTGAGGGATAGCCAGCTTGGGTTTGTTGTGGGTAGGTCTTGCTTGACCAATCTCATCTCCTTCTATGCTAAGATGACATATCACCTGGACAAGGGAGAAGAGATTGACATCATATATCTTGTCTTTAAAAAAATTTTCGATCTGGTATCCCACGATCATCTTATAGAAAAAACTAGCCAACTGTGAACTTGGCTACATCACAGTCTGCTGGCTGGGGAACTGGCTTTGAGATCAGACCCAGAGAGTAGTAGTTGAAGGAAGTCAATCATTGTCATGCACCATGACCAGTGGTGTTCCCCACGGCTCCATTCTTGGGCCTATCCTTTTTAAGATCTTCATTAATGATGTGGACATTGGTGTCAGGAGCAGACTGGCCAAGTTCGCTGATGACACCAAACTTTGGGGTAAAGCATCCACATCTGAGGACAGGATGCTGATCCAGGCCAACCCTGATAGGCTCAGAAAATGGGCAGATGAAAACCTGATGGCCTTCAACACCAAAAAATGCAAGGTACTCCACCTTGAGAAGAAAAACCTGCAGCATGCTTATAGGCTGGGCAGTGCTATGCTTGTTAGCACCACAGCCGAAAGAGACTTGGGGGTCATGATTGACCACAAGATCAATATGAGCCACCAATATGATGTTGCAGCCAGCAAAGCAAGCAAAACTCTGGTTTGCATCCATAGATGCTTCTCTAGCAAATCCCAGGATGTCATCCTCCCACTGTACTCAGCCTTGGTAAGATTGAGCTGGGGTACTGCATCCAATTCTAGGCTCCACAATTTAAAAAGGATGTGGAGAAGCTTGAGAGAATCCAGAGGAGAGACACATGCATGATAAGAGGGCAGGATAACAAGCCTTATGATGAAAGGTTGAGAGCTATGGGACTCTTCGCCTTGGAAAAGCACAGGCTCAGGGGGGACCTGGTGGCTGCCTATAAGTATATAAGGGGTGTACATCAGGATGTGGGGGAACACCTGTTCACCAGAGCTTCCCATGCGAGGACTAGATGAAATGGTCGCTAATTTCTCCAAGACCATTTCAGGCTGGACATAAGAAAAAACTTCTTTACAGTCTGAGCCCCCAAGGCCTGGAATAGACTGCTGCCAGAAGTGTTACTCTGCATTTACTTCATGTTACCAAGCACTTACTCTGGACTCATTTAAGAGTCAACTGCATGTTTATCTTGCTGGGATCCTGTGAACCCAGCTGACTTCCTGCCCCTGGATTCGCTCTTCTGAGGTCCCTTCCAGCCCTAATATCTATGAAATTTATGAACATTTGCTCCTTTTGTTTGTTTGTTTTGTTTTGTTTGTTTTTTGAAAACTTTTAAAAAAGAAAGCTCAGTGTTTTCCCTGCCCGTGTGATACATCGCTGTGCAGGAAGGCACTCACATGCAATCACTTATATACACACACAAGAAGAAAAATCAGATATTCACAGAAGAGACTGTATAGCTATTACATTAATTATTAATACCATTAGTTATAGTTAGTTTTAATAGTTTACATAATTTCTAAAGAGAACACAGTATAAGTTGGATAGATTCAGAAAGAACGAGATATTTAGGTACATTACACATCACAGAACAGTACAGTAAAGAAACACAACCCAGAAGAAGAGGGAGAAGTCAGACAGTCACCCATTTTGAGTCAGGGCAGAGACCACACAACTGAAAAACAACACAAACACATACACTGTACACTTTAATTATGAGCCAGCGACAAGCAAGCTGCAGTCTACAGAAAGAAAAGCAAAGCCAAACAATTCACACAATATAGACAGGAAGAAGTCCTATACTCACTCAGTCTGAGTTGGGGCAGAGACCACACAAGTGGAAAACAAGACAAATACACACATCATATACTTTACTTACAAGTCAGCAACAAGCAAGCCGCTGTCTACAGAAAGTCCATTAGTTTCTGAACTCAGTATGGATTAGACAGTGGAATTCTGGCACACTGCAACCTGCCAGACATCTGACTCCCCAGGTATCTCTGCTTTTTTACCTGTGCTGCTACATCCCCCTTTCTCCCCACCCCAGCCTGTTCTTCACCCCCTGATGCCTCCACATCCATTTTCACTGACTGGCTTTCTTGGCTGCATTGCATGCCAGGCCAGCCTCTGGCTTCTTTACTATCCCTTCCATCAAGGACCAGAAGACATACCAACTGCAGGTACTTCCTCAGCCTGACAAAGGGTTTTTCAACCCAAAAGCTTCCTAAGATATATATATTGTATGTATTGCTTTTCTTTTCATCATAAACTTACAGACATAAAAAAATAAGATAAGCCATCACACACCATGTGAAGGCACCCACAAGGACAGCCCAGCCTGAAGAAAGAGAACATCGGGAACCTGCAAACCATGGGGCGGCCAGCAGTACAACACAGGTAAGCAATAAGCAAGTAAGCAATAAGGGGACCTTTGGGAATCAGAGCAGGGGGGCAGCAAAGGCGCCAGTCACAGGGCTCAAGTAGAGCATGGGGAGCAAGCAGGATGAACTAGCACTCCTGCTTGCAGAAAACACATACAATTTAGTAGGGATAACAAAAACCTGGTGGGATTCTTCCCATGATTGGGTGGTATATATTGAGGGCTATAAGCTGTACAGAAAGGACAGGGTGGGGAAGAAGGGAGAAGGAGTTGTGCTCTATGTCAACAAGCAATATACTTCGACCCATATAAAGACGGAATCAAAGGAGGAGAAAGTAGAAGGATTGTGGGTTAGCTTACATGGGGGTCAAGGAGAAAGGGATTTGGTGGCTACAGAACCCCAAACCAAGGCGAAGAGCTAGATATGGGGCTCCTGAGGCAGCTCTCAGAGACCATAAAAACTAGGGAGACGGTAGGCATGGGGGACCTAAACTACCCAGACATCTGCTGGGAGACACAGATAGCAAAGTCCCACCATTCACACACGTTCCTATCCTGTATACAGGACCTACATCTGACACATGAGGTACACGGTCCCACTAGGGGGAATGCCTTACTGGACCTGGTATTGGCAATGGGGGATGATATGGTAGGGGACCTACAGATTGGTAGTTACCTGGGGGACAGTGATCACCAAATAATACAATTCACCCTAAGACATCAAGTGGGAAAGGTAACTCATAGGGTGAAAGTGCTAGACTTTAGAAAAGCTGATTTCAATGAACTAGGGCGCTTAGTCAAGGACACACTGCAGAGTAGGGGTTTGGAAGAGATGGGAGCCCAGGAAGGGTGGCTGTGGAAATGATCCTTTGGGCACAGTGGGAGACGATCCCAATGTGAGGAAAAAGAGGGAAAAGGGCCAGAAAGCTTCCCTGGCTGACCAGAGAAATCCAGAGCAGCCTACAGGCTAAAAGGGGAGCATATAAAAAGTGGAAACAGCAAGAGATTACCAAAGAAGAGTATACCTCACCTGGTCACACTTGTAGGGAGGCAGTTAGATGGGCCAAAGCTACCATGGAGCTGAGGATGGCATCCCAAGTCAAAGATAACAAGAAACTGTTTTTCAGCTATATAGGGAGTAAAAGGAAGGCCCAGGGTGGAATAGGACCCCTACTAAATGGGCAGAAGCAATTGGTGATGGATGTGGGGACAAGGCTGAACTCCTCAATGAGTTCTTTGCCTAAGTGTTCCTAAGTGACAGGAAGGACAAGGCTCTCACTGGGATTGTAGAGAGGCAGCAGCAGGGCGCCAGACTACTAAGCGTAGACCCTGAGATGGTGCAGAGTAACATGGAAGAACTGGATGTGTTTAAGTTGGCAGGCCCAGATGAGCTCCATCCAAGGGTACTGAAGGCACTGGCTGACGATATTGCATAGCCACTGGCGGGAATATTTGAACACTTGTAGTGCATGGGCCAGGTCCCGGAGGACTGGAAAAGGGCCAATGTGGTCCCCGTTTTCAAGACGAGGAGGAAGGAGGACGTGGGCAACTATAGGCCAGTCAATCTCACTTTCATCCTTGGTAAAGTCTTTGAAAAAATTATCAAGGTTCACATTTGCGAGAGCCCGGCAAGAAAATTATGCCGAGGGGAAACCAGCACGGGTTCATAGCAGGTAGATCATGCCTGACTAACCTAGTCTCTTTATTACCAGGTTACAAAATGCCTGGACGCAGGAGTAGGGGTTGACGTCATATACTTAGACTTCAGGAAGGCCTTCAATACGGTATCCCACACCATACTGGTAAACAAGTTAAGAGGCTGTGACTTGGATGACTACACAGCCCAGTGGGTGGTGATTTGGCTAGAGGGTCGTACCCAGAGAGTTGTAGTGGATGCGTTGGTATCAACCCAGAAGGAGGTGGGCAATGGAGTCCCGCAGGACTCGGTCCTAGGACCGATACTCTTCAATGTCTTTATCAGCGACTTGGACGAGGGAGTGAAGTGTACTCTGTCCAAGTTTGTGGATGACACAAAACTGCGGGGAGAAGTGGACACACCAGAGGGCAGGGAACAACTACAAGCAGACCTGGACAGGTTGGACAAATGGGCAGAAAACAACAGAATGCAATTCAACAAAGAGAAATGCAAAGTGCTG
>JAGPOW010000229.1:13426184-13436625 GCA_030014935.1 Caiman crocodilus | reverse complement strand
TCCTGCAGCCGGCCCAGATCCCGCTGCAGCATCTCCCTCTCTTCTGGTGTCCCCACCTCAGCCCACAGTTTGGTGTCATCAGCAAACTTGGACAGCTTGACTATAAGAGGTGACTATACCCAGAGAATGAGCATGGTAGAAAATAATTTTGTTGGTCTCCAGGGGCTAATGGTCATCCCTGGAGAAGGTGCTTTGCTACAAATGAGAGTGCAATTTTCAAGGTGAATCTCAAAATTGCAAATGAGAAACCAAAGAAAACAGGCACTATGCACTTTGCCACAAAACAATATCTCAAACCACAACAGCAAACCATTTCCAGCAAATCTAAATTATATTTTGACCTATATAATTAAAAGTGACAAGGGACGCAATGTCTATATGTAAGTAAATGAGTGGGAATATTCTTATTCAGTTTCATGTGCCTTCCATTTTTACAATTTAAAAGAATCCAGGAGGAGCTGGACATCTGATGTTTCAGAAAATAATAGTGACCTCTCTTCTAATGGCAAGTATATTTGTTTTCTCTTTATTTTTATTTAAACCTTCCTGTCTTTCCCTCCTAGTTGAAGCAAAACAAAATAAAAAAAACCCCAAATCACAACCCTACACCATTTTTCTTTTTCGGTATGGGAAACTTGTACGGTAAACACCCTTTCTGCATTTTGGGGTTTTTCTCGAGTGTTTTCAATAGGCCAAAATGTAAAGGAATCAAAATCTAGAATATTCTACAAAGGAGCCTCTTTATATTATATTAGAGAAAGTCAGACCAATAGAGAATATTGAGCCATAGTTCTCATTCCCAGTCATACCAAATTCTATGCACTTGCAAACACTCATTTCTTATAGTGTCTTCCTTTTCTCCTGTTATTCCTGTATGTGGTTACTATTAGTTATATGTAATATCCAGCCTATGAATGGGCATTACATTTGTCCTACTAGAGAAGATTTTGTCCTACAATCCTATAAACCTACATTTCTACAGTCCTGTTTCAAGGCCCTCTGAAGCGTTCCAGATAAAATGCACTAACAATTTTCCCCAGGACATCCTATTTCCCATCTGTACTCCAGTTCATACCGAGGTCAAGTCAGTCAAGATGCGTGCTCTCACTGGCCACCTACAGGCAAAGGAACACCAACACAGCTTGGAAGGTCAGCATCTGTAAGTGACTGTGCTGCTCCTGTTTTATTCTGGGTCAAACCCCAGGACATTTAGTACTAAGGCAAATGAGATGACTGTTTATATACTAGAGACTCCAGTCAAGGCTCTGTTCATCTATACCAGGTATATTTTTTTTTAACTTAAGAACTCAGCTCCAAGGAGTTTACATTGTGAGTATGTATGCGTATTGCCCAAGCAAGCTAAGATGATGCCATTCCCAGTGAACCGAACTCAGGCTGTGGCTCCCTTTTCCCCTCCTTCCCCCTAGAAAGCACTTCAGATTTAAGTTTGTTCTCCCTATCAGAGGATGATAAGGAGCGGATCTGAGATGAGAGCATCCCACAATATTCTGCTTCCAGCAGTTTCAAGATGGACACTGGGGAGTCCCTTCTCTTTTTCAGGACTGCCAAATGAGACATACTAGCTGTCAGGATAGAATTGCTCCAAGATCAGTGACGTTGGGAGCATACTGGCCAACGCGTGCAGCACCATCCCTATAGCATCCAGGACTCATCTGTCTGGAAGAAATGCCTGAAAAGGCAGACACCAAACTGCCAGTAAGTAGCAGTGCACTCACCCTCTGCATAAACCCCAAGCCAGTCAAAATGGCCATAGGCATCCACAGATCTGCGTTATGCAAACTCTGAGTCATGGCTAGATCCACAAATGTCCACTAGTACTTTCATAGTGCCTGGGTGCCTAAAGTCTATACTAGCTCTGAGGCAAGAACAGGGGTGCACATAGGCAACTAGTTGTACACTTGATGACTTTAGGGGGTAGGGTGCTACCCTTGCATGTAAGGATAAAAGATTGCTAGCAAACCTTATCATAGTATGCTGTACAGAGTTGATTGTGAGGCTCACTTATACACCATGGGAACAGAAAGGGAAGAGGAACATGCTACGTCCTTTTAAAGGACAACATGTCACACTGGAAAATTCTCTGGGGCCACTAGGAAACATCTATTTTGGGATTTGCCTACAGCTAGTTCGTTCAGTTAATGGCAACTTAATATTAAATTGTGTGTCTCCATGTAGGGCGTAACACTGTTCATTCCCTACCCCCATTCTAAGGTGGTGAGACAGATGAATCTCTGCACTCACTTCATATACCTTGTCCAGACCTGGAACCTATCGCCTGCTACTGGGGACAAACCCAAACAGAGGAAGAGCCAGATCCCTGGCCTTCACAGTACTGCTGCTGCTTCCTCTCCCTCCTCAGCTGTTTACCAAAGCCTCTACCACCTTCTCTGACACCCTCCCTATTACTTGTCTTTGGATGCCCCATCCTTCTGTTGCTTCACAATGTCAGCTATGGGAACATTAGTACTCTGCCTTCCTGTATCTAAATCACCAGCTGGAAGAACCATCCCAGTGCTTCTCATCCCTGCCCATGGCCTCTATATCTGTGATTCTACTGCTTCCCACTTTTCTCCTACCTGAAGCTCAAAGCCTGCAGGAAATGTGAAAGTTTTCCAAAGAAAGGAATTCATCAGGGGAAAAAATGAGAGAGAGAGATAAATACTTACCCAAAGTACTGTTTACACTTCCTAGTGCAAATAATTGAATGCAAAGCAGCTAGAACTAAGGAGGAGAACATATTCATAGAATGTCGTAATCACTTGCAAAGCCATGAATAACCTTACTCATTCTCTTCACCTTCTAGTAATTATCCCTCCATGCAGCTTGACACTTTCCAGAAATACAAACTGGAATGCATAACGAAAAAGCCAAAATGCGTGTATGGGGGAAACAGTGAACAATGCTACTGCTCTGATTGTGGGACCCCAGTCATCCAGTTCTCCTGATAGCTGGAGACTTAATTAAAAACGTGGGAATTATAGTAGTAGGCCAGGACAAATTATGCTTTTTATAGGACACAGTGGAAGCTAGCAGCCTGTCCCTTCTGTCCCATGCTGTTATAGCCCACATTTTCTCCAGATATTTGAAAATATACCTCCAGCAAGATGGCATGCATACACTTGAGGTTGGGAGGTCTTTTGGAGCTATGGTACACATCCTAATCCTTAAATGCTGGGTGTTGCAAGTGAGAGAGGAACAGTGGAATTAAAAATACTGGCTATACCCAGTTCTCTCTTCCTTTGAGCACCCACTCTTTGCCAGCATGATACAGGATACTGGGCAAAAGGAACCTACAGTCTGATGCAGTAAACGACAATTCATATATTCTTATGCTAAAAGCATCATAAACTGTTACTGCTTTGGCAGTGGATTATCATTCCAGGAGTTTCCAACAGAGACAGCAGGATAAGATTTTCATGGAGCAGGAGAGAGTGCAAGTTCTGTAAAGAGAGACCTAGTACGGGATGTGTCTAGGTGACTATAAACAAAGAACCATCCTGGGTGAAGTGGAGAGAGGGAAAGGTTGTTAAAGGTACATAACCGGCTCTCAGACACTGGTAAGCTTGTCCAGGAATCCATAGAGGACCTTCCTATTGTCCAGTCAAGAAGGAAACTTTTGCAGATGTGATAGCATTGTTAGGTATGAAAGTTGTGACTGCAGAAGATTGGTATGTTCTGATTGAATGCTGACCTGTCCAGGAGAGGAATTTTCTAGGCCAGGTATACTGAAGTCTCCTAATCATGGTGAAATGCTGAGACTACCAAAAAAGCTGCTGCTGTGCTGAGGCAAAATCTGGATATGAGAATCTCCATCTGGAGATGGAAAACATCCAAGCCGTACAAGCTTTGCCCTGCTAAGCCTAGGCATTTCTTGTATGGGAACAAAACATGCTAGAAAAGGATGAAAAACATCACCAGATAGATAATGACTCTACTACGAGTTGGAGAACACAGACAGTATCCCATGGTTCTGTCCCATGAGGAACTGGAGAGTAAGGAAAGACTATGAATCCATTCTCTTCTTCTTGTCGAAATGTATTACATGTAAAACTGACCAGCTTTACAATAGCAGGAGGCACTAAGAAGCCTAGGAGTCCGATACCTATAAGCTACTACCACTTTTACCTGGCTGTATTTGTAAACCTGTGGAAATAATAGCTTAGGGCATACTGGGATGCTTGTTTACCAGTCCCCTAGCTGTAAAGCAGCATAAAAACATTGTCCTGACACATATGAAAAGATTTAATGGTGAGGAGCCTATATGTTGATATGGTACTGATACAATCCACATTGAAAACACTTCAAATTAGAATAGAATTTGAAGTGTTAACATTTATATTTGTCCTGGTGTATTCTTCAGAATGCTTTCATCTGTTGGAAATTTCTTTTTGTAAGAAATCCTTTAAAAAATACATTGATTCATTCTTAAACATCTCAACTACTAATAAATGATTTAAAAGTAAAACAAATTCATATAAGTTGTTATCATTAAACTGACATTCACTTCTTACATAAAGATATTTTTTAGACTTAATCAAAATCAGTGACTGTGTTAAGAATGAATGAATGTTAGCAACAAAAAATTATGACAAAATTAGTGCCAATCAAATTCCAGCATGAACTGTAAGCTTAATAAGGTCTTCAGGATGTATTTAGTACTGATTGTAAAGGTTTATTCACCGTAGTTCCTACTGATGCTAAAGGGAGCTGTCCAGTTTAGGCCCTGTTGAATTGAAATGATTCTGCATTTCCAACCCTCGAACTCTGCCAAGTTTTACTCTGAGCTTTTCTAAACTGTGAAAAAGCTCAATTTTACAGGCACTGTGGAATGATTAGCTTTGTGGAAGAAAAATACCCAACAGCAGTAAGCAATTATGCAGATGCATTTGTATTGTAGAAGCTAAAGGTTTATTATGTTTTCAGATTTATAAAATAATGCCTCAGTATAGAGCTAGCTGATTCCTTTAAAAGTTTGAATTTCACATTTAATCTATTCCTATAATTTAATCGAGATAAGCTTATGCATTATACTAAGGTTGAATAAGTGTGTAATTATCTGAATGCAGGATTTTTATGCATGAGATAATTACAGTGCTACAGGCTATCCTCACAATATAGACATGGATAGATGAACCAATTAATTTTTTTCACTGTTTATACCTCATGCAACTCTTTCATATTCCTGGGTAAATTTAGAGGATTGTGCATACATTCATATTTGTGTGAACTGAGTTTGGGATTATTTTTTACCCAAAAACAGGGAAGGGTCTCAAATATCATGAGTCTGAATGTTATAGTGGGTCTTCATTCAGGAAATTAAACAAAAGTCTCTTTGTGGAACAAAAGTGACTATAAAGATTTTCCAAGTGAATATAGACTACCGTTACATTTTCAGACTAGAATAATTTGCATGCCCAGTTATTAGGAAAAATTAAAATGCCCTATTATTTCAACTTAAACCTTTTGTCCTAATGTTCCTATGAAATAATATAATTAGAATGTACACCGAAAGTAAAATATTATGTTTGTAGATAAGAGGACAGTTCAGGGATTTTTGTAATTTTTATATGAAAGAGTGAAAGTTGCCTCAAGGGAAGAAAAATGAGTGAGCATTTTCATTGTTCAGCTCATTATAGGCAAGGCTAGTGGAAAAATAAGCAATGAGAGGAAGATTGTTTCAATCATAGATAGTTTATATCTTATAACTACTACCACAAATATTAAAAACATCAAATACAATGGAGGGCTTACCTTAGGGCAGCTGAGACCTGTCCCTTTGGTTTTATTTTTGTCATTTTGCTAAGTCAATCTTATTCCAATTATTACCATACTTACAGCAGTTTACATAATGCCATAGTGCTTTTGTCTTGCAAGGAAAGCCATGCTAGTGCTTCAAATTATACAGTACACATTCTACCTTGCCAAGGGTTCTAAGACATTTCTTTCCAGGAGGAATTGCATCTTATTAAATAAATTATTCTTATCACCTCCCTGGACATTCATGATTGTCTGGATCTTTCAGGTGACATTCCTGATCAAACATCATTGCTATTTCTGGCATTGCTTTTGTGGATAGCCAATACTTGCAAAGCAGTTTGTATATTTTAAACTTAATTCTCATCTGGAAAAGAGCAGGGGAAACTTTATCACAAGCGATCGTGGCATAAGTTCTCTGCTTATTATGACTTGTCCATGAACTACAGTTAGCGAACACTCAGGAGAAATCAGCATCTGAACTTCAAAAGAGCCTCCACTTCTCATTGAGCAGCTTGTCTAAGAATACAGACACACAACACATTGACTATGACATAAATTTAAATGACTCTGTACTTCACATGAAACAGGCGTATGACGCACAACCTTATACAAGTTACTGATGCAAGCTGAAGTTATCCCTCTTAAAATAAAAAAAAAAACAACTATATATCAGTATAACCCAACCAAATCAGTTACATCAATAACCCAATCCTATGTCAGCACGCAACTACATTCCTATACAGCAATAGCTAAATTTCAGTTGGACCCCTGCCTGTCACCATACTGCCAGGATGTAATGCAGCCACCACCCCCTTACTGTAAGGACTGGAAAGGCATTTCAGAAAAATGGCTGGTTACCCCAGGTGCAGAAAATACAATCAGGGCTATGATTGACAGGCCTGGTGGGAAAGTGATGGGTCTAGAGCTGAGAGGGCATGGCTACAGGCTTCATAAGGCTTGGACCATTGCTGACCTGCAAAGGAGTTCAGACTACAGGAGAGCTGGCAAAATCTCAACAGTACCAGGCATCAAAGTTCTTTTTGTTATATGTTAATTTGTTATCCCTATAGTGTGACACAGACCCAGGCTGTGTCTGAGTTTTAGTTTGATAACAATTAGCTTATATTTAAGTTTACACCAGAGGACTGAAAGCAGCTGTGAGGAAAGGCTTGGAGGTCTCAGGAAGTGCTTGAAGTGGTTCTTCCAGTTTCTAGCAGACACGATTGTAAATTGGGAATCAAAGCCTGCAGTTAAAAAGGCTAAATAGGTCCAGTCCAAGAGGGAAAGATCAGAGGGCTGAGGCGCCTGGAGCCTGAAAGGACAAAACCAGAACTAGGGCTCAGAAGCAAAAGTTTGGAGAAGTGCTCCTGGGCTGAGGCGCCCAGTTGGAGTAAGAGAGCCAAAGCCAGAAGGCCAACAAAGGTTTAAGATCTGAGGGTCTAAATGCTGCACTGGGGATAGGGGGTTTCCCTTTGATTCTATACCAAATGACACCTGTGAGGCATGAATGTGGCTGTAGGGAAGAATGGAAGCCATGATTCTAGCCCTTAAGACAATTATGGGAATGGTGATCAAGTTCTGATGGTAGAGAGACTGTGCAGCCAGGGTAGGAAGAGCATCTCGAGCTCACTGGCCTCAGGTCAGTCTCCCCACTTTACTTTTACTTCAAGGTATGGCAGATGAGATGGCAGAATGAAACCCTGGGAGGCCAAAGTAGGAAAGGGTCCAGACAGCCACTAAGGGGTGATACAGATACCATGAGGTCCTGATTTGGTACACTGGGACCTGCTTCTCTCCTCTCCCCTGCGGCTCTTCCCAAGCCCACTGCCCCCAATCAGGGAGCTGGGCTCAGAGCTCCATGCTGCTGGAACAGGGGGATGTTGTCCCAGTCTGGGCTCTTCCACCAGAGCCCAGTCTGGCACTAATCAGCTCTCAGGGGCAGGGAGCAATCTCTCAGCCTCCACCAGGAGACAGCTAACTACTGGCCCCATGCTCCCTGCTAGTCCCTGGCCTAGCACCCAGGAGGAGCCTGGAGCTCCCCCTGGATACTGCAGGGGAGCAGACCAGGGTGGGAGCAAATCTTCTCCCAAAGAGAAGATCTTCTACTTGTGTAGATGCCTACCCAAAGTGGGTTTATTCCAGAGTAAATTATTCTGGAGTAAACCCATCCAGCAGCATTTGCACATGTAGATGCATTCAGTGCTGAGTAAATTTACTGCAGACTTAAATCTGATATAAATTACTCCATAGTTGTAATGTTGTGTGTCCATACCTTAAGACAGAAGAAGTCAGAAAATAACAGTTTTAAAAGAGAATTTACTTGATCTATACCCACATTTTGATTTGTGTTACACATGTGGGAAAAGGGGAGAAAAAGATGTTTAGCTGATTTGTTTGTTAAAATACAAGGAGATATATATATATATATATATATATATATATATATTGGCCTATTAAAGCTAAGAATACATTTGCCACATCAAGCATATCTACTCAGCCAAGTGAATATGTTTGATATTTAACTCACTCTTATATTAGGGAATTTAAAGCAACAAAGAATCAGCCTTTCCTCTGAAGCGGACACTGCAAAAGGAACCAGAAGCATCTCTATAGTAATGCACTTGGATGAGGAGGAATTGCCATCTTTGAACAAGAAAAAAAACAAACCATTTACTGAATGTCAAACATCTAATATAACATATTTTAATTTTATTACAAAATATTTTTGCCATGATTTGTGCATGTATAGTGTGTATAGAAGTGAGTGAATAATAGCTCAAAAATAAAGTCTTACTTTTGTATGCTGTGTGTGTGGGAATGTGTGGGATGTGGTGGGTGTATTTATATGGTGGAGTGGGGGCGTTTGCACGTGCATGTGTGGGGAGGTGTTTGTAAGAGGGTGTGGTTGTGTATGTGTATAGAATAGGATATGTTGTGGGAGATGTATATTGGGGTGCTGTGAGGACAGTGTGGGTTTGTGGGGTTTGTGGGGTGAGAAAAGGTGGGTGTAGCATGAACTGAACTAATGTAGCTGATGTTAACATAGAGTATAATAATAGTAAAATATAACCATGTTAGTTTTGTCCTATAAGCAACTTGAAAACTCAATTTTGTATTATTCTGCTTGCCACAAGTGAATACATTCTGCATAACTTTTATGTATGAGTCTGTGTAAAAGGGTGAATGGTGAGAGAATGGCATAGAGCTAGGCGAAAAATATTTAACTGTTTATGTAAGCAACAAGGTACCAAATGTAAGTTAAAAGCCAGCAACTAACTAATAAATGGCTGAAGAATCCCTTTGAAGCTCAAGGGCACAAAGGAGATAACAGAGAAGAAAGTCTGTCAGATGGACAACAAGAACACTCCAAGGCTAAGATAAGCTGAAGACAAAAGAAGAACAACCACAAAAATAGAAGCTGGGTATGGAAAAATCCCAAAACACTGAAACAAAGGATGCCAATCCCTATACAGGAACACTTTGAAAATGCCAAGTTGGGTGAGTCACTTTCTCTACTGCTATTTCACTGAAGCATAGATACATTTGTTCACCCTGCTCCAGCTGTTATCTTCAAACCATCATCATCTACTCAATAATGCTGGGCTGGCTACCCTGGGCTGATATTGAGCAACTATTGCTGGTAACTATATCTGGTGTATGTGTGGATGAAATGGTTGTTTTGTGTATGTGTATGCCCATGTGTAATGATGTGTATGGTGATTTATATGTGTTTGTACTGTAGCAAAACCCCCAGTTTTTTCTTCTTTTTATTTTATATTTATTTTCATAGATTCGTAGATGCTAGGGTTGCAAAGGACCTCAACAGATCATTGAGTCCGACCCCCTGCATAGGCAGGAAAGAGTGCTGGGGCTAGATGACCCCAACTAGATGCCTGTCTAACCTTCTCTTGAAGACCCCCAGGGTAGGGGATAGCACAACCTTTCTTGGGAGCCCATTCCAGACCTTGGTCACTCTAACTGTGAGGAAGTTCTTCCTAATGTCCAGTCTAAATCTGCTCTCTGCTAGCTTGCGGCCATTATTTCTTGTAACCCCCAGCGGCGCCTTGGGAGAATAAAACCTCACCAATTCCCTTCTGTGCCCCCATGATGAACTTATAGGCAGCCACAAGGTCGCCTCTCAACCTTCTCTTGTGGAGGCTGAAGAGGTCCTCTCAACCTTCTCTTGTGGAGGCTGAAGAGGTCCAAGTGCTCCAGTTTCTCCTTATAGGGTTTGGCCCGCAAGTCCTTAACCATATGAGTGGCCCTTCTCTGGACTCACTCCAGGTTATCCACATCCCTCCTGGAGTGTGGCGCTCAAAACTCCACGCAGTATTCCAACTGCGGTCTGACCAGCGCCCGATAGAGGGGAAGTATCACCTCCTTGGATCTGTTCGTCATGCATCTGCTGATGCACAATACAGTGCCATTAGCTTTTCTGATGGCTTAGTCATACTGCCGACTCATGTTCATCTTGGAGTCCACTAGGACTCCAAGATCCCTTTCCTCTTCCATTTCACCAAGCAGGTCATTTCCTAGGCAGTAGGTATGCTGGAGATTTTTCCTTCCTAGGTGCAGCACTTTGCATTTCTCTTTGTTGAATTGCATTCTGTTGTTTTCTGCCCATTTGTCCAACCTGTCCAGGTCTGCTTGTAGTTGTTCCCTG
>JAGPOW010000229.1:13369891-13426084 GCA_030014935.1 Caiman crocodilus | reverse complement strand
CCCAGTAGGGGGTGAACATGCCCTGACAACTTAACTTTGGTTTATTTCTGTCCCTTAGCTGGCCAGGCCATACATTATCTGACAAAGTTCTTCAGCTGTTTATCACTAGGGGTTTGCCTCCCCATAGATCGATGTTTAAGGTGGAAACAATTGTGATTCCCTTGCAAAATATGAATCCAAAAGTTAGCTTAATCAACAACACAAGACTTAGTGGAAAAATACTTCAGAACAATGCTATAGACCTAAAAGTGAATGCATTATGTCACGGCAGGCTCCGCCAAGGAGAGCCGTGATCTCTCTGAGGTCCCTCTCGCCGTGTCGAAGACCAGCCCAAGGGCACCCTCTTATTGTCTCCCACCACATCTTTGATGTTCAATATATATATACACACACACACACACACACACACACACACACACACACACACACTGGGAGGCTGCCTTACACCTCCTTGGGCACAGCTAATCATGGGGACATGTGGGGCAGCAGGGATCACCCCCCACTGGGCAGAAATGATGAGTCCAGGGTTTTTTGTTTTTTGGGTTTTTTTCGTTAAAGGGCCGGAGCTGGAGCAGGTAGGGCAGCCAAAGGCGAGGGTTGGAAGAGTGAGGGAGGTTCAGGAGGCAGCAGCCGAATCTCTGAATCAGATTCAGCTGAATTTATTTGGGAAGTGATTCGAATCGCCAAATTAAATCACTGCCCCCTGAATTGGCTGAATCCAAAGTGAATACCAGCCATTTTGCACAGACCTACTGTTTCCTGTCCAGTAATTATATCCTCTGTCCCTGTGATCTCCCGGACTCTCTGGGATCTTCCTGTATAATGGGTGCTCCCTAGGCACTCTAGCCTTATGGGCTATGCGTGGCTCCGACCAACCCCTAATACCACACGCCAAGCCTCGCAGATGGGAAAGACGTTGTTTAGTCACCAATATACGCCCGCTCTCTCAGGCCTTCTCTGTAATCTAGCCTGCTCTCTCAGGCCTTTTGTCTCCGGTTCCGACCGTTTTGAACCGGTTCCCTGACCGGTTCCGACCGGTTTGAGCCGGTTCCGACCGGTTCCGTTTTGAACCAGTTCTGACCGGTTTGTACTGTTTTCTACCGGTTCCAAGCGGTTCTGACTGGTTCCGACTGGTTCCGACCGGTTTGAACCGGTTCCGACCGGCTCGATCTGGTTTAAACCAGCTCCGACCGGTTTGAACCGGTTCCAACCAGTTTGTACCGGTTCGGTTTTCAACGGTTCCGACTGGTTTCAACCGGGTCCGACCGGTTTCAACCGGGTCCGACCAGCTCAAATGGGTACAAACCGGTCGGAACCGGTCAGAAACGGATCAAACCGGTCGGAAGCGGATCAAACTAGTTCCGACCGGTTCATACCAGTTCCGACCGTTTGGGAGCAGTTTGAACCAGTTCCGACCGGTTCGGATCGGTTCTGACCGGTTCCGACCAGTTCTGACCTGTTGAACTGGTTCCCCGACTGGTTCCGACCGGTTTGAACCGGTTCTGACCAGATCAAATGGGTACAAACTGGTCAGAACCAGTCAGAACCGGATCAAACCGGTCTGAAGCGGATCAAACCGGGCGGAACCAGTCGGAAGCAGATCAAACCGGTCGGAACCAGAGCAAACCAGTTCCGACCGGTTTGAACCGGTTTGATCTGGTTCTGACCGGTTCCGACCGGTTTGAACCGTTTTGAGCCGGTTCCAACCGGTTTGAACCGTTTTGAGCCAGTTCTGACCGGTTTGAACTGGTTCCGACTGGTTTGGTCTAGTTCTGACCGTTTCCGACCGGTTTGAACCCCCAAACCTAGCACTTTACTGAAAGAGGAAGTGTGTTAGTTTGACCCAGCTCCCATTGGCACTTCAGCAGGGTTTTTTGGAGAAAAATCCCAACTGAAGTGCTCAATATATCCAGATGCTGGGCAAACTGGATTAAACTAATGTGATGCCTCTTCTGGACATGCACTGACCTCAGCATGGGGGTATGATAAATTTAAAGTAAAGTACTATTTTTTGTGGAGATTCAAAATTGGGCTAACTGACATCAGATCCCACACTGAAGCACCTTCCTGCCCTAGCCAGTTGCTTCATGGCATGTGGAGCCCAGTCAGAGCATAAATGGGCTGGCAGGCTGCCCTCACAGGTCTCGTCAGCCTGGGCTGCTCTGACCAGGTTCCAAATGCACATGAATAAGCCCTCTACCAATAAGCAATATACTCCAGAGTTTGTGCATATTAATCATACTTGTAGATGTGCCCTGTGTGTACTAAACCTGTGGGTCATTGCATCTAATAAGGAACCCCTATTATATTATCTATATAACTTCCATGATACTTAGGGCATCATTTTCCTTTATTTATAATGAAAGTATAATGAACACAGATGGCGAAACTTCATGAAAACATGAGAAGCTTTTACCTTTTCATTAAAACAGTTTAATCTTACTTTGTACCAATATCACTATGAAATGCATTCTCTTTCTACTCTTAATTAGTAAGTAGAACAGATGGTGATGTTTTTAGTTTAAAGTGACAAGCATATTTAAAAAATCTTTTGTAATTCTTCATTTTTACAGTGGTATAATCATTGGCAGGAAATTAGATTTTATTCTTGTTTATATTATTGGTATGGGGACTTTGATAACTTTGCAAGGAACTAGTCCAAAGCATAGTGAATTACAAAGAGCCAATAATATGTAACCTTCTCTGATGGACTCTATTTGTTATTGGCTGAGGCTGGACATACTCTTTGGAATGTGCTTGGCCATGCCCCAATATGTTGCAACACAGCTGATCCACTTCATGGATGTCTAACAGATGTTGCTGGGATTACAGTACCCTCAGAGTGACTACATCTGTTACCTTGACTCCATGGCACATGAGATTTGTTGCCTGCCTGGAGCTCATTTTTGGGATGTCACAGAGATGATCATGGACCTCATCTAACCCTCTGATCAATACCCCATGGTCCTCATCCACAGAGGAACAAATGCATGGTCAGAGGCAACCCAGACCACATCATGAGAGACTACAAGGCTCTAGGGATCAAGCTTAAGGAGACAGGGGCACAGGTGGTTTTCTCTTCTATTCTTCCAGTAAACAGATGCAGACAGTGCCATGAGGCATATATTGGTGAAGTCAACCAGTGGCTTCAGAACTGGTGTTACCAGGTGGGCCTTGGATTCTTGGCCCATGACCCACATTTCCACAAAGAGGACATGCTCAGGTGGGACAGGCTTCATTTATCCCTGAAAGGTAACCATGTTTTTTCTTCCAGGCTGGCTGAACTCTTACAGCAAGCCTTAAACTAGGTTTGTCAGGGGATGCGGATGCAGAGGAACATGAGGACACTTCACCATCAAGCCAGGGAATGCATGCAGGTAGTATCCAGGTAAGTGACAGGGGCCAGGGCACACTTAAGAACAAGCCGGCAGCACAGGCACCTACATACTCAAAGCATGGGGAATAAGCAGGAGGAACTCACCCTCCTACTAGCTAACAAAAATCCAGACCTAGTGGGGCTCAAAGAAACCTGATGGGATTCTACCCATGACTGGGCAGTGGACATCAAGTGCCACACGCTCTATAAGTGACACAGAGCAGGGAAAAAGTGGGGAGGGTGTCCAAGAGCAATACACATCCTCAATGATCAGGGTGCAGTCAGAGGAGCAGCAAAATGAGGCACTCTTGGTAAGAATGCAAGGGGGTCATGGGGAAAGGGACTTGATAGTGGGCGTCTACTACAGACTGCCTCACCAGGAGGATGAACTAGACCTGGTCAGCTCATGGAGGCTGTAAAGTTGAGGGATGTGCTGGTGATAGGTGAACTAACTACCCATATATTTACTAGGAGGAGCAGTCAACCAGGTCCAACCACTCATGTAGATTCCTAGACAGGATACAGGACCTCCACCTAACCCAGGAGGTGCATGGCCCCATGACGGGAAATGCCTTGCTGGATTTGGTCCTTGCCACAGATGATGACCAGGTGAGGGGTCTGCGGGTACTCAACTACCTGGGTGACAGTGATCATCACCTGCTGGAATTTACTATCCAGCAGAGGGTGGTGAAAGGAAGTAGTAAGGCAAAGGTCTTTGAATTCAGGAGGGCTGACTTCAATGAGCTAAGAAGATTAGTAGGAGAGGCATTGGGGTCTCAGAGCCTCAAGGAGATGGGAATCCAAGACAGGTGGTTGTTCCTCAAAGAGACAATCCTCTGACCTTAAAGGGAGTCACTCCCAATGTGCACCAAGTGGCCAGGAGTGCTAAAAAAAAACCCCGTGGCTTAGCAAAGGCATCCAGGAATACCTGTGGGCAAAAAAGGAGGTACACAAAGAGTGGAAGCAAGGGGCTATCACCAAAGAGGATTGCACCTCCGTTGCTCATAACTGCAGAGAAACTGTTAGGAAGGCCAAGGCAGAGATGGAGCTAGGGCTAGCGACCAGAATTAGAGATAACAAAAAGTCCTTTTTCAAATGCATAGTAAATAAGAAGGTGGGGCCCCTACAGAACATGTTTGGCAATCTGGTGATTGCAGCAAACAAAAAAGCAGGACAAGGACCCGGACATTTCCCCCACTAGGATTATAGAAGGACCCTGGAGAGGCACTGCTATGCCTAGAATCAGGGATGACCTAGTTAGGGAACTATTGGAGGGGTTGGATGTGTTTCAATCAGTCAGTCCAGATGCTCTTCACACAAGGGTGCTGAGGGAGTAGGTGGGGGTCATAGCGGGGCCCCTGGCATGGCTCTATGAGTGCTCACTGGACTCTGGCCAGATACCAAAGGATTAAAAAAGAGCCGATGTGGTCCTCATCTACAAGAAGGAGAAAAAGGAGGACCCTGGCAACTATAGGCCAACCAGCCTTACCTCAGTCCTTGGGAAGACTGTCGAGAAAATCATCAAGGAGCACATCTGCAAGGACCCAGCAGGGGAAGTAATGCCCAAGGGAAACCAACATGGGTCCACTGAGGGTAGATCCTGCCTGACTTATTTGGTTTCCTTTTATGATCAGGTCACAAAGTCCCTGGACGACTGTGTAGAGGTGGATGTCATCTTCCTGGACTTTAAGAACGTCTTTGACATGGTTTCCCACCACCTCCTCTTAAAAAAAATAAGTGACTATGGCACTGATGCCTACACAGTGAGATAGATAGAAAATTGGCTACATAGTTGTACTCAGTGGTGGTGGATGGGTGGTTTTTGATCTGGAGGGATGCTGGCAGTGGAGTCCCCCAGGGCTTGGTCCTGGTGCCTTTACTGTTCAACATCTTTATCAGCTATCTGGACGTGGTTGTGGAAAGCATACTGTCCAAATTCCCTGATGACACCAAGATATGGGGTCAGGTGGGCATGCTGGAGGGGAGGAACAGAATCCAGCTACATCTAGAGAGTTTACAGAGTTAGGCAGATAAGAACAGAATGGAATTCAATGCAGACAAGTGCAGAGTACTGCATCTAGGTAGAAGGAACCAGCAACACACCTGTAGGCAAGGGAACACTCCCCTTGTCAAAACAATGGCAGGAAGGGATCTTGAAGTCATTCTTGACTCCAGGATGAATGTGAACTGCCAATGCAAGGAAGTGATCAGTAAGGCTAACTGCACTTTTTTGTGTATCTACAGATGCATAACAAGCAGGTCCAGGAAGGTGATCCTTCCCCTCTATGCAGTGTTGGGCTGGCCGCAGTTGGAGTACTGCATCCAGTTCTGGGCACCGCACTTTAAGAGGGATGTGGCTAGCATTTAGAGGGTCCAGAGGAGGGCCACTCGCATGGTCAGGCGGCAGCAGGCCACATCCTGTGAAGAGAGGCTGAAGGGCCTAAATCTATTCAGCCTCCACAAGAGAAGGTTGAGAAGGGATCTATTGGCCATTTACAAACTCACCAGGGGGGACCAGGAGGAACTGGGTGAGGATCTGTTCCCCTGGGCACCACTGGGAGTTACTAGGAATAACAGCCATGAATTGCTAGAGAGATGGTTCAGGCTGGACATCAGGAGACAATAATTTACAGTTAGGGCTGCCAGGATCTGGAATGGATTCCCAAAGGGGGTGGTTCTCTCTCCTACCTTGAGGGTCTTCAAGAGGAGGCTGAACACATATTTGCTTGGGGTGTTATGACCTCGGAACTCATTCCTGCCCAGGGCAGGGGGTCAGACCTGATGATCTGTTTATGATCCCTTCCAACCCTAAGCACTATGAAACGATAAGAACCGGTCTCCTGCCCTTCCAGCAAAAAAGTACTCTGGGTATGTTGCTCCAACTTGGGGTGCATGTCTGAAAGTGCAGACATGCTCCTATGTTGAAGCATGTAAGAATCTTCCAACAGGGGATTCCCCTGGCACTTTCAGGTGTGCTCTGGGAGAATGATTCCCTTGTACCTGGGGTTTTTTAACATGGCCTTGCTTTAAACCTTCACCTCCTCATCAGAACCCAAGAGAGAGAGGTAACCTCTACCCCCATATGTTCCTCGGCCCTGGCCTAAGCTGCCAGGCTCAGGTCTCACTCACCTTTTTCATCAATGCATACAATCCAGCATCTTGTTTGAAGCAAGGCCCTGTCACTTTGCATCCCAAAGTAGTGTACTAGCCAGATGGGCTTGGGAGCTGATGTGAGTTATATTTGGATCAGGGGTAAAAGGAAAGCTCACCATCTAAGCCTCTGAAAAAAGAGTAGGCATCTCTGCCTGGCAAAAGCGTAGAATGACAGCCTTGACCTTGTATCTTCTTTTTGCAGCCCCAAAATCCAGATCCTTTCTTACAGATGGACAAGTCTATAGGCAGGAGCTTGCCAGCTCTCCAGCAAGGCCTCTGGAGAAGTCCTTGCAGCATGGGCATGTAAGCATATTCATATATATAATTAGAATACGCACTAGGTTATGTACTGGTTGGGCAGATACATGGCTATCTGTGCATAACTCCTTGGTAAAAAATAACCCCCCCCCCCCAAAAAAAAAAAAATAAGACCATTCTGTGCTTCAGCAGGGTGGTAAGACACTTGCCCAGGAAGCAGCAGATCTTGTTTCTATCCCCCCGCCCCCACCACTAAAAGGAGAATTGAACCTAAAGGTCTTAACTTCATAACACAGTGCTTTTACCACCAGAGCACAAAGTAGTCATTGTATCCAGTCTACAGCCTTCATTTTGAAGCTGGTGCTATGAACACCAAAGAGAAGGAGACACTTTGGACTAGAAGAAGGATGTTGCTCATGCAGGAAGCAGGTCTTAGGTTTTAGTCTGGACCATTGTTCCCAGTGGGGCAGAAATTTCTCCACCTGATTACATTATTGCATCTAATGATTGTTAAATGCCAACTACACCAGCTCTATAATTGCTGTTTATCTTAAGAAAGTTAACGAAGCACACAATGGTAGGTTTTACCCTCATTTCTATTAATTTCCTTTGCATCAGAAAAGGAGATGCAATCCTTTAAATGTTTTATTGATCTTTTTTTCCACATAGACACTTTCTGTATGCTGCCAATGGATATTTATTGCATTGTTCAAAGGAAGGAAGGTTAGTCCACTGTGAAAGAGATGGGAGGGTAAGATGTCTCTACTGAATGGTGGTCCCAATGGGGAAAACCATGTCCATACCTGCCCTAGCATTATGTGACACAAGAATGAGCTCAATACTCAATGGCTCTAGCATAACATGTTGAAATAGAAGTAGAGCTCCTGTCAGACAATTGCAATTACAATATTACAGATTGCAAGTCAAAATTCTTTAGCTATCTGAGAGGTGCCTGCTCTTGACCTCATTTTGGCAGAACATCTGTCTGGTAAACAATTTCCTAACAGATGGATAGACCCCCAGTTTTCAGGATAGAATGTGTTGTTACTGCTGCTCTTGTAAATGTGTTGTCCATTACAGCAGGTAATGAAAAATCCATCTGCCCATGTCCATAATCTCCCATAAAAGCAGCCTTGTGTGAAATTTCACACTCTCCACTAATACTTTAATAAAGAAATAAATGGCAGCAATGTAATTCCCAAATATTACTTCATTCTTAAAGATAAAAAAAAAAAAATCAGAGTTATGAAACATAGTTCAAAGGATCAGGTTATTCACCAAAATTAAACCTTCAGTTAAAGGATGATTTTTTTTGGAGGAACATGGAGTTTATCTGTGAGATCCAAGCCAATACTTATATACTCCTAGGAAATAGTGATATCTTTGTAAATTGATTATGGATCTTTTAAAATTGATACTAATATAGTTCTTAATTCAGAGAAGATAACCCAGCCCTAAATAGACAGAATGCAATTTATGTTAAAGAGTGGAAGGAAACAATATCTGATAGTAGTAGATTTACTGTGAAACAAACTGTGTGATGGCATGGGGCCCCCAACAGTACCACCACTGCCTGAGGAGGGTGGCCTGGCCCCCGGCTGAAGAGCCTACTGCATTTGGTTTGTGGCCCTCCCTCCCACCCAGTGGGTTGTGGGCTTCTTCAGCAGTTTTGACCAGAAATTCTAGGCACCACCCCTACCCCAAAGCCGGTGCGCTTTGCTAATTCCCCCCTGGACATGCCATGGGGTGGGAGGCGGGGCCCTGCACCCTGCTTGGATCACAGGGCCCCACTATCCATAAATCTGCCACTGATATCTGATGTGAAATTAATTAAAATCTCATGCTTAGGTGTGAATAGTTTTTTGTACAAATAATCCATTCAGCTAGAGGACACAATCTAACTTATTCAATGCCAGTAGAAAACAGATGAATCTAAGAGTATCCTAGCAATGGTCCTTCCAAACTGATATCAAATAAAATGATGTTGAATGACACAAGGCCTTAAATCCCTAAAAGCCAGAGGAGGACCAAGTATAGGTTAGTTAGTTCCAAGAGTTATATAAAAGCAAAGTGACTGCCTCTATTTTCCTCCCTCCTATTTTTCTCATGCTATTTGTCCCCATCTCTTTCCATGCCATACATTTCTCTGCTCTGCATCACTTCAGCTAATCTTGTCTATGTCTAAACACTTCTTGCAATTGGAAGGATTAAATAATTCCTACTTCTTCTATAGCAGCATTTTAATAGTTTTATATAGAGGCAACCGGCTTGTTTTCAGTGGCACAGCTAAGCTGCAGGGAGTCACAGGGTGTCTTCAGGGAGACAGCTGTTCAAGTCCTCCTGGGAACAGTTCACCAAGTGGTACTACAAAGGGTAAACTGAGACCTGATTTTTAAGCAGACTTGTGGGGAAGAAACAGCGTTACACAGATCTCTGATCTCTTAGCATTTTCTCTCTCATTCTCATATTTCTCTCTTAAGGAAAACTATGTTCTATTGAGTTTTCATGGAAGAAAGTCACAAGGTTAACAATATTGACACAATATATGTCAAAACTAGTAGGTTTTTAGTGCTCTTGTAGCTGTGATGCTCCAGAGAGAAGCAAAGTTTCTCCACTGCAAAGTTGGAGGAGATGCTAAACAGAATTTTGAGCAAAAAGTGCCCTTTCTCAGATGTGGAAAATAAGTAATGCTTTGACAAAGTATGACGGCTCTGGCTTATGAAACCACAACATAAACCAAGTCTGGAGAGACCTATAAACCACAACCCTCACTGCAACCAGGGATGTTTTAACCCAATCTCTGAAAGCCCTAGCTATTGGCACAGAATTCACAACCCAGCTCTGATATCCTGTTCCAGGTGAGCACAACCTTCAGACCAGCCACAATTCCTCTGGTTGATAATATGTTAATTTTATTGATACACAATAATAGGAAATAATAGCAATGCAGGCAAAGCAAGGAAGATGATTACAACATACACTACCCAAATTCCCCAGTGCCCAGAATATATGCAAAGCAAGCGGTGCATCTGGCGATGCATCTGGCTGGTACATAAACACTACCTTAAGGTTCTTTGCTTGAATATCCAATATCAGCAACTTTGAAGGTCAGGTGGCAATGCAAGCTTGTTCTGAAAACTCCTCTTTTCTTTGATGACTCTTCATTTTTGGGCATCATTGATTGATCTTCCTGTGGTCATCATATTGTCCACATTCTGTTCTGCCAGCCAAAATCCTATCTTCATAACCTATGACATGCACATACCATCATTTGGTCATTTGCTTTGAAACCAGAAATCCCAAGAGTTTTTTGCAAGTGGTTATTATATCCCTGGAGCCAGGCCTATCTCTACTATGAAAATAAAGTTTGGGTGTTTTTTATTTCCCAGGACATGCATGTCCATTGGCCTCAGACACATTGTCTTCCCTGTGAAGCCTATGAAACTGTGTGACAAACAGGGTTTTAGAAATCAAATAACCCTTGCCATTCTCTTAAACCTTTGTTTTAATGCAATATCTACTATACCTACAAGCCAATTCCTAAAAGCAAACCTTTAAATATTATTTTCTAGCCATCATTAGCAACCCTAACAAAAGCCCATGCCCTAGTCTGGAGAGTAGGAGGATCACAGCCTGGAGAACTCTGAGACCTGAAACCTGAGCCTTTGTTCCTCCAGCCCTAACCCTAACATAGCAAGATCTAGCAGTTACAATACTTTACCAAACTGCAATGCTACCTTTATCCAGAGAAGCAACAAACATACCAAAGCGAGCCGTTTTCTATGATTCTAGACACAGGTCAAATCATAGAATCCTTGAAAAGTAGGGTTGAAAGGGACCTCAGAAGGTAATCTAGTTCAACCCCCTGCTCAAAGCAGGACCATCCCCAACTAGATCCCAGCCAAGGATTTATATAGCCAGGTCTTAAATACCTCCAAAGATGGAGATTCCACAACTTCTCCAGGTAACTTGTACCAATGCTTTATTACTCTCCTAGTTTAAAACGTTTTCCTAATATCTAACCTAAATTTATCCTGCTTCAACTTGAAACCATTGTTTCTTGTTCTGTTATCTACCACCACTGAGAACAGTCTAGCTCCACCCTCTTTGGTAGTTGTTAGACTGCTATTAAATCCTCCCTTAGTCTTCTCCTATCCAGACAAAATGAGCCTTATTCCCTCAGGCTCTCCTTATAGGTCATGTGCCCCAGTCCCATAATGATTTTCACTGCCCTCTGCTGGACTCTTTCCATTTTGTCCACATCCTTTCTGTATGGTGTGCCCAAAACTGAACAGTGCTCCAGATGTGGACTCACCAGTGCTGAACACAAGGGAAGAATTACTTCTCCCAGTGTGCAGGCAACACTTCTACTAATGTAGCCCAATATTCTGCTAGCCTTTCTCACAACAAGGACACACTGTTTGCTTATATGCAGCTTACTGTGAAAAGTAACCCCCAAATTATTTTCGACACAGCTGCTGCTTAGCCAGTTGGTCCCCAACCTGTAGCAGTCCATGGGATTATTCAATCTTAAATGCAGGGATATGCACTTGTTCTTATTGAACCTCTTGAGATTTTGGTCCAATCCTCCCATTTGTTGAGGTCTCTCTGAATCCTAGTGCTACCTGCTTGGATATTTACTACTGCTCCCAGCTTAGCATCATCTGTACACTGGCTGAGGGTCTACTCCATCCTGTATCCAGGTTTTTCACAGAGATATTGATCAAAACCAGCCCCAGAACCAACCCCTGGGGCACTCCACATGATATAAGCTGCCAGCTACACATCAAGCCATTGATTACTACTCTCAGGGTGTTTATACATATGATACAAGAGTGGGGAGAGGGATCTTTAATTAGAGCGTCTTGTGTATCAGCGTCCCCACACTGAAACCTCATCGAACAAGATTTAGTTAAGTGCCTCTGCCATCATTTTTCAGCATGGGGACGCAAGATGCTGGAGTCTGCGGGAGCACAGTAATTATCACATTCCAGCATACTCTATTGAGTCTGCTCTGATGCGTTATAGATACCACATGCTAAAGTAGCCTTGCTGCTCATGTATGTGTCCTTTGAGCCTGGTGATCCAGATAGGTTTCTGTCCACCTTACAGTTCATTCATCCAAACCATACTTCTGTAGCTTGCTTGTGATAATATTATGGGAGACCATATCAAAAGCCTAGGTAAAGTCAAGGTATATCATCTCCACTACTCTCCCCATATCCAACAAGCTAGTCATCACATAATATAAGGCAATCAGGTTGTTAAGGCAACTTGCCCTTTGTGAACATGTGTCAACTCTTCCTGACCACCATCTTTTCCTCCAAATACTTGCAAATGAATTATTTGAAGACTTGTTCCATGATTTTTCCAGGGACTGAGATGAGGCCGACTGGTTTGTAGTTCTCCGAATCTTCCTTCTTCCTTTTCTTAAACATGGGCACTATGTTTACCCTTTTCAGATCATCCAGGACCTCTCCTAATCATTGCAAGTTTTCAAAGATGATGGCCAGTGGCTCTGCAATCCAGCAGCCTCAGCACCATTGGGTGTATTGTGTCCAGCTCCACAGGATTGTATGCGGCCAGCTTTTCTAAATAGTACCTATTTCTGTTCTCTCATCTCTGTTGGCTGTTCACCTCTGCAAACTATACTGCCAGGAGCAGTAGTCTTGGAGTTGATCTTATCTGTGAAGACTGAGGTAAAAAATGCACTGATTACTTCAGCCTTTTCCATGTCATCTCTCACTAGGTGCCTCCCCAGTCAGTAAGGGAACCGCACTTGTACAAACCCTTCTTGTTACCCTTCATGTCCCTTGCTAGCTGCAAGTGCAATTGTGCTTTGGGCTTCCTGATCCCTCTCTTAATCCCTACATGCCTGAGCAATGCTCTTACACTTCTCCATAGTTGTTTTTCCAAGTTTCCACTTCTTGTAAGCTTTCTTGTTGTGTTTTAGCTCATGAAAGAGTTCCCTGCTAACCCAAGCTGGTCTTCTTCCATACTTGCTAGTCTTCATGCACATGGGGATGATTTGTTCCTGCCCCCTCAGTAAGGTTTCTTTAAGATACAACCATCTCTCCTGAAATCCTTTCCCCCTCAGACTGGCCTTTGAGGGGATTCTGACCGTGAGTTCACTGAGTGAGTTGAAGTCTGTTTTTCTGACATCCAGGGTTCTTACTCTTCTGCTGCCCTTCCTTTCCTCAGGATCCTGAACTCATTCAGCTTGGGGTCACTGCTGCCCAAGTTGCCATCCTCTTCTATATTCCCCACCAATTCTTCCCTGTTTGTGAGTAGCAGAAGAAGAGCATGGTCCCTAGTTGGCCTCTCCAATATTTGTACCAGTAAGTGTGGTTAGAAGATCCAGAAACTCAGACAAGGGCTGACAGAGGGTGTGGGATGAAAAGAGATCCAAACAGCCAGAGACTGCCAGAGCAGAGGAGTCTGGAGATTTCAACTGACCTGCAAGTGGGGCCAGGGTCCATGAGGGACGAAAGGTCCAGCAGGAGGGACCACAGCTAGCTCAACTGGCCTGAAGATGAGGCCAGGGCCCCAGAGGGCCCAAAGGTCCAGGAGGGACTACAGCTACATTAACTGGCCAGAAGTGGGCCCAGGGCCCAGAAAGGGCCGAGGGTCCAGGAGGGACTACAGCTACATTAACTGGCCAGAAGTGGGCCCAAGGCCCAGAAAGGGCTGAGGGTCCAGGAGGGACTAGAGTCACAAATAACAATAAGAGGTAACATGTGCAAGGCATGGGGTGTGATATAGGGAAGGATAGGGCCAAGCAATTTGCTCTTAAGGCTACAAGTACCCCTGCAGAGGCATGTATAGGCCTGGAGGCTCTATTAAGCTTGAGGGCTGAACAAAAACTAGAGAAGTCCAGGAGTACCCAGTGGTTATTGTACAGACATAGGTTCACTCCAAGGTCTCTAGGCAGCCTCCTTTATCTAATCCTTAATAAGAACAAGATGTGGTGAGCAAGTAATCAAGGGAGGTCTATCCTAGAGACTGAGCTGGGCAGGGGCCACATGGCCACCAGGGGGTGTCATGGCTGTTCCCATTCTCAGACCTGCTACACCTATCAACAGTAATCACAGGCATTGATCCCTACAAGCTCCATTTTTAAACCTAAATTCGCAAGCTCTATCAGTTACAACCCTACCCCTAGGTACATACAATACCCCTGGGGAACCCTAAAAATCTAAATTACAAATACAGCACAGAAAGCTTACCAGCCACAGCTCAAATTATAGCCTAGGGAGCCCAACTCACCCCAAAAGCAAATGGTGTTTTAGTAGTTACCAACAATGAATGGAAGAGAAGAAACATTACAGCCCATTCTCCTGCCTGTTTTAGGGACACAGTAATGGCCTTCTATTATGCTGCTGATATAAACATTGAATTCTTGACATACTGAGTATATTGTAGATTACGGGGAGGGTCATTTATGTGGACACCTTTTTAGACATTGACAATGTATTTATAAATATGAAAGCCACTGAGATAATGCATTTTAGGAAGTCATTTTCACAGAAGTGTATTCCAGACTCCGATTGCACTGTAGAGTTTTCAGTTTAGCTTTCAAACAATAATTAAAATGACATATTTGAGCATGGGAAAGCAGAGAGGAAGGCAGTTCAATGGAGGCCTGCAAAGTGCATTTCGAAAGTTCTCTAATGCATGAGTCAGTGGCATGCTGCTAAATTCAGTTGTCTTATATAGCTTACACTACAATCAGTAAAGACAAACTGAAGCAGTTCCCTAAAGAGGCACTTGCCGACCAGATCCTGTGCTGGATCTCCTCATTAGTGGATACATCTACATGAGATGCTTTACTGAACATTAGACTAATCTAATGCACAGTAAAGCCTCTCTCTATCTTTGTTTAACCCTAGTTTTGTCATCTGTTTTTCAGCCTTCCTGGTGTTTCAGTAGTCCCCAATGACTGCTGCCTGTTTCAAGGATGCAGTATACAGTGATGTTTTACTGTCCATTAGATTAGTCTATTGTGCAGTAAAGCATCACCGCCTACATATGCATGGTTATTACTGTACTTTAAATTAGTCTAACAAACTGTTTACTAGTTCCAATGCATACAGGTACTAGAAGCTAATTAACTAATACGCTGAAGTGCATGTGTGGACCCTCACTGGGAGCAAACTGCTCCTAGTCAGCCCAGGCAGCAGAGGGCCACAGCTGCTTCGTGGCTAAGCCCTGATCTCTGTGGGGTAGGGAGAGTTATCTTGACTCTAAGGGGCAGCTGCCTCCCAGCCACATGAAAATCAGGGCCTGGAGTTCCTCCTGGCTGCTGCAGGTGGCTAAACAGGGAAGGAGCAGCCCTGGACTGAACTGATCCCATATGGAGCAAATTTTCTCCTGATGGACCCATGTTTAGATGCATGCTCAGGTGCAGTTTAATGCTTCTGAATTTTCATCACATAAAATTCAGGTGCATTAAGTTCACGAGTAGATGCACCCAGTGTTCACTCCTCTGAACTATGTTTGGTCATTCTGATTTATTTTTTTTTATTGAATCAAGTAATGTTTAGGAATTACACTGCCGCTGCTCATTTCTTTATTAACACATAAGTAGGAGAGTGTGAAATTTTATGCAAGGCTGCTTTTATGGGAGATTATTGCCATGGAAAGATTTTTTTTTATTACCTACCGTATTGAACTACACATTTACAAGAGTAGCAACAACAACGCATTCTATCTTGAAAACTGGGGGCCTATCCATCTGTAAGGAAATTGTTTGCCAAGCAGATGTTCTGCCAAATGAGGCCAAGAACAGACACATCTCAGATAGCTGAACAATTTTGGCTGGTAATCTAAAATTGCAATGGTGTGAACTGCTTGTAAATGTCTGACAGGTGCTCTGGTGATCTATTTCAACATATTATGCTGGAGACATTGAGTACTGAGCCCATTGCTATGATACAAATCACTAGGGCACGTATGGCCAAGCTTTTCCTTATTTGAGTAGAGAGATCATTCCCTCTCATCCTTTTCACGGTCATGCGGATTTACCTTTCGTCCTATCAGTGATGGAATAAGTCCCCAGTGGCAGCCACAGAAAGTACTTACACACAGAAGCACACGCACACACGCGCGCACACACGCACACACATCAGGATATTATTTAATGCTAAATAATTTTGGTTTTGATGTAATAAAATGCTTAGAAACAAGGATGAAAAAACACTGCTTTGTGACTTACCATTCTTCTAAAGACCAGGAGCAAATGTTCTGTGAATAAATCTGGCCATCATTACCATATGGCTAACACGTACCTAAAATCATGAGTCAAGAATAAAAGGAAATACAGTAAAATAGACATTTATATTTTCTACTCATATTTTAAAAATCTAATTGCTGAATGTTGAAAAAAAAAACTTGCACTCAAAATCTAGTCTGAAGTGGGGCATGGTTTTAGTGGTAAAAGCCTCAGTGTACTTGAGTAATTAGATTATAATCAACACTGTGAATCTGCAAATTCTATTTTTTTCCACCCCATCATTTAAAATTTACTGAATAACTTCTTATTTATTTATTTCAGTGTAAAGTATTATGTTATATATTAGCACACATTATAGTAGTGTGGTCAAAGAAATGGATAATCAAAAGACTTTTCTTCTGTCTATGGTTGTGCCAGTGGCCTAACTTGGTCAAGTCAGTTCATCTGTCTAAGAAATATATTGCCAGATGTAAAAAGATCATACAGACCTCCTTTGTAAAAGGACTCTGATATTTAAAGACGAAAGGTACTAGGTATTCTTGTACAGTAAACTTTTCACAGAATTAACTCACCATTTATTAACAGTTACAACATAGAGACATGCAAGATATATAAACAATATTTCTTAAATGGGTATTAAGTAATTAGTTAACTACAAATGCTTAACAAGCCCTAGATAGTAACTGAACACAATATTTCCTGTTATCTTTTTCATTTACAGGGATAGACTGCCCCAGACAGAAAACTGTTCCAAATTGCAGAGTCCATTGAAAGTTCAATTTCTTAAGTGTGGTTTGCTACAACTACAGCATACTTCTTCAGCTACTAACCCATTTAATGTGCACCATGTTAATTTTATATAATTCTGAGTCCGTTATGTCCCATCTCCATTAATTCCTATTTCCCCACCTCTGGTGTAAATGGATACAGTATGTTGGGCTTGTACTAAGGTTCTGATGCTTTAAAGGGTAGAAATTATGTGAAAGGCAGCTTCCAGGTGATATGGGGGCTGGTTGGAGGCTCACTTGACCACAAAAGGGCCAGGCAGGGCCTAGATAAACCCAGTGCCTGAGCTGGTCTAGCTCTGAGAGCCTGAGAAGAAGAGTGCTCTGCAGCAGGGCAGAGGGTCTCCAGAAGAAGCAAGGAAGGTAGGGGAAGCAGAGCAACTCTGCAGGCTGGAGAACAAGACAATATTACCCAGAACAGAGAAGAAATGGGTTTATGAATGCAAGGGGCCTTTGTTTTATGTTGATACTATTAGAGTTTCAAGCCTTGAGCCCTGCTAGACACAGGGTCAAGGCCTGCAGGGGATGTGCCCCAGCCTAAAGCAGGGGCTGAGCAGGGATATAGAGGGTCTCCCAGCCCAAAGCAGAGGCTATGTGAGGAGCCAAAGTCCAAGGGCCCAAAGAAAGAGGGCAGAGAGATTCAGAGGGTCCAGGAATCCCAAGACGGGGTAAGACATTTGTCTAAAGTGATAACACCCCCAAAGCTTGTTGCAGGAGAGAAACAGAGCCATTAAATTTGGCCTTAAGGCTAGTAGTGCTCTTCAGGGGCACAGACAGGCCAAGAGGATCTAGCTAGCACAAAAGCTAGATCAAGACTAGTGGGATCCAGGAGGGTCCACTGATGAGTTGACTGGACTCAGGCTCACTCTTAGGCCATGGAAAGCTTCCCTTAATCAATCTCAATAACAACAAAGTGTGGCAAGTGAATAATCAAGGGAGAACTATTTTAGATCTTGAGCCAAGCAGCAGCCAAACAGTCCCCAGGGGCATCATGGCTGCCCCTGAAGCCATGGCTCTTCAAGGTTTCAGACCCAGTCTTGATAGCCAGTACGATTTATCCAATTTATAAAACCCATTTGATTTTATAGCCTGTGTAATCTCGTCAGCTATGGCATCTAGCATACTTTCATTAAATAATTTCACATGATCTTCAAAATTTTTAAGATCAATTTTCCTGATTGTCTCAGTTGTTTTCATCTTTATGAAAAAAAAACCTTCTAAAAATCCACTCATTCTGTTTGCACACATCCACTCACAGGTATATATTACTGTGGTGGTCATGCTTAGGATGTCACCTCATACCCCTGTATAATCACCTAACTGGCTGCCAGTGTCTTGACTTTTCCCACCGCCACATCTTGGATGTCACAATTATATTCTGATGTTGTTGGGGGGTGGGTTTTATGTCACTAGCTGGAGAGGTTGATATGTCTCATCTCTTCTTACTATGAGTAAATTATCTCACTCACTTCTCTGGATATCCTCATGAACTTGAAGATATAGGTAATTACAGTCAGACTCAGATCAAACTTATCTTTATTTTTATCTTTTCATACCCTGTACATTTTTTTTAACCTTACCTCAAATAACTTATATAAAGTCCTTATATAATAACTACCAACTAAGCTCAACAGAATCTGGTGTTAATGAGCAAAATCTTCTATCTTGTCTGTCCATTTTCAAAAAGACTTTTTTTTTTTCAGGCTTCTATCTTCATACCCCACTCTTCACACTCTCTTTGACAAGATGACAAATGAACCTACTTTTTACCTTTAACCCAACTGGTGTCCGGAATTCCACTGGTGTACAACTGGGAACCATCTCCCAAGCTAAGAGAGAAAAATTCCTTTCTTTGTTTACTTTTGCAGGTCCGCAGCATCTGATGCAACCCATGGTTTACCTCCTCGGGGATTTGCCTCCACTCTTGGAGCTTCACTCTTCCTCAGCGTTGCAAGGAGTCTCAAGGTAAGTTGCTGATACTTTGGGGATCCGCTTTCTTCCTTTTTTTCACTCCTTGTCAGCTCCCTTTTTTAACTGAAATGCTTAGTTCTTCTTTTCACTCCACTCTCGGAGCTTCTAAACAAATATGGTATTGGCTCTGGAAGCAGCATCCACCAGGTCTTTTCGTCATGTCTGCACTTGTTCTCTCGCAATTACTTATTTTGACTTGATTCTGATTGCACAGATGAAATTATATTGTGATCACCAACTCAACCTGTAATATCATGATAGGTTCCTTTTATCGTGGTCAGACCCAGAGGGTGGTAATTGATGTAAGTCAATTGTCATGATGCCCTGTGATCAGGGGGGTCCTCCAAGGCTCTGTCCTTGGACCTATATTGTTCAACATCTTCATTAATCATGTGGACATTGGAGTCAGAAGCGGACTGACCAAGTTCACCAATGAAACCAAACTTTGGGGCAAAGCATCCACATCTGAAGACAGGAGGGCGATCCAGGCTGACCTGGACAGACTCAGCAAATGGGCAGACGAGAACCTGGTGGTGTTTAATACTGAAAAATGCAAGGTTCTCCACCTTGGGAGGAAAAACCTGCAGCATCCTTATAGACTTGGCAGTGCTACACTGGCTAGCACTACGGAAGAGAGAGACTTGGGGGTCATCATTGACCACAAGATGAACATGAGCCTTCAATGTGATGCTGCGGCTAGTAAAGCGAGCAAAATCCTGCCTTGCACGCATAGACGCTTCTCAAGCAAATCCCAGGATGTCATTCTCCTCTTGTACTCAGCTTTGGTGAGGCTGCAGCTGAAACACTATGTCCAGTTTTGAGCCCCACAACTCAAAAGGGATGCGGAGAAGCTTGAGAGAGTCCAGAGAAGAGCCATGCACATGATCCAAGGTCAGGAAAACAGACCTTATGATGACAGGCTGAGAGCTATGGGGCTCTTTAGCCTGAAAAAGTGCAGGCTCAGGGGTGATCTGACGGCCACCTGTAAGTTTATCGGGGTGACCACCAGTATCTGGGGGTACGTCTGTTCACCAGAGCACCCCAAGGGATGATGAGGTCGAACAGTTATAACCTACTGCAAGACCATTTCAGGCTGGATATAAGGAATAATTTCTTTACGGTCCAAGCCCTCAAGGTCTGGAACAGCCTGCCATCAGAGGTGGTTCAAGCACCTACAATGAACACCTTCAAGAGTAATTTGGATGCTTATCTTGTTGGGATCCTATGACCCCAGCTGACTTCCTGCCTTTTGATGATCTTTCAAGGTCCTTTCCAGCCCTAATGTCTATGAAATCTACTAAGAGGAAGTTGAATTCATTTGGATGCAACCTTTTTTTTCCACTTAGGAAATAGCCATCAACCATGTTTAGAAACTTCAAGAACATTTTAGAAATGTCAGCACGAGATCTTCAACATATCATGGGAAACCTCATCCAAGTGATAATATAGCATTTTTTGTTTTCAGTGCATTATGATTAAGGGCCTCAGGACCTGGTTATCCTAGTCTCAGATGCAATTTTCTTGGCTGTAGCAAACACAAATTAGTACTTAATTCTAGTGCTTTAGCTTTACAAATAACACATATAGCAAACTTTCTGCACATACCAGGCTATAGCCTCCAAAAACAGTTCCAATTTTCATAGTCTTTGCTGAATCCCCTTCCTGTATGTATCCTGTAAGCCCAACAACAAACAAGAATGCATGGTAGAAGCACATATAGAATTAGAGGGTGGGAAGGGGAAGAAAGAAGGTGTTCATTAGTTTAATGTGCCTAAGTGGCCACTTTTAGTAAGGGAATACTAAGGGGCAGAGGAACGGGTAGAGTAAGTCTCAGACAAGCAACCCAAGCATCACCTGCAGAAGCAGCCCAACCTAAACTGATGACAAGTGAAACAGGTAATCAGGTAATTTACATGGCCTGGGTACTGCTGGGATTAGCGGGGTGGTTCATTCATCTTCAGGAGACCTCAAATGCCTCTATACTAATGCTCGCAGCATGGGGAACAAGCAGGAGGAACTAGTCCTCCTGCTAGCCAGCACCAGCCCAAGCATAGTGGGGCTCACCAAAACATGGTGGGACCCAACACATGACTGGGCAGTGAATAGGCTACAGGCTCTACAGATAGGACAGGCAGGAAGGGTGGGGGGCTCTATGTCAAGGAGCAACACACATCTACAGTGAGTAACACTAAGTCAGAGGAGGAGCAAACAGAAGTGCTCTGGGTTAGAATACAAAGGGTTCGGGGAGAAAGGAACTTAATGGTGGGGGTCTACTACAGACCACCCAACCAAGGAAAAGACTGAGACCAGAAATTCTTAAGTCAGCTCACAGTGGTAGTCAGGTCCAAGGTTGTGGTCATCACAGGTGATCTGAACTTTCCAGAAATCTGCTGGGAGGAGCAGACAACCACGTCTGACCGCTCATGCAGGTTCCTAACTGACATACAGGACCTCCATCTAACCCAGGAGGTACACAGCCCCACCAAGGGCAACACCTTGTTGGATTTGGTCCTGGCCACAGGCAACAACCTGATGGTACGGGGTCTGCATGTACTCGACCACCTGGATGATAGCAATCATCATCTGCTGGAATTCACCATCCAGTGCAAGGTGGCAAAAGACAGCAGCCCTCGACTTCAGAAGGGCGGACTTTAACAAGGTGAGAAGACTAGTGGGGGAAGCACTGAGGTCCCAGAGCAGGAGGGAGTTGAGTGTCCAGGAGGAGTGGTAGTTCCTGAAGGAGATGGTCCTCCAAGCTCAAAGGGAAGTGTTGCAGAGCACTGAGGTGCCCTGCTCCTAGAGAGGAAAAACTGCTAGAGGAAAAGTTCTGGCATTGCACAGGGAGTCCTAGCAGTGGATAAGCAGCACAGCTGTGGGTTGCCAGGGCAACTGGAGGCAGCAAATGACCCACACCTGTGAGTTGGTCAGCTGTCTGTAAGGGGCAGGGCCTGGCTCTTATAAAGCCCAGAAGGTGAGGCCAGGGCAGTTCCCTGCCAGCAGCCAGACAGAGAGGAGCTCCTGAAGCTAAGATGCAAGAACTGCTGGTACTACTCAAGCCGAGTAAAGGATGGTGGCTCCGGGGCATTGGAGCAATGTGGTTATAGCCAGGTGGCCTTCAGTTAAGTTGTAGCCAAGAGGCTTGTGTTTGCTTTGTTGTTATTTGTTACACCGGTGATTTGGGTGAGGCTATAAGGGGTTGGAGGAGGCCTCAGGGGGAACGCACAGTGGCATAGACACCCCAGTGCCAGTGAGGGTGCAGTATCCTCATAGGGGCCTCACAGAGGAGTGTGAGGACCCCGGTGCCAAGGACAGCACAACATATGGGGTGTATAGAACCTCTGCCCTAGAGAGGGCAGTGCGGGCATGGTGAGCCCCAGAAAGGGGGCAACGTTATTGGAAAGCCCAAGTTGGGCGTGGCGAGCCCCAGAGAGGGGAGCGCCTTATTGAGAAGCCCTAGTGTGGGCATGGCAAGTCCTGGAGAAGGGGCATTATTGGGAAGCCCTAGTACAGGCACATAGTGCCCCAGAGAAGGGGACAGCTTACCGGAGAGCCCCGAGAGGGGGGAGCTGTTACACTGAGAAACCCAGTGTGGCCACGGTGAGCCCCAGAGATGGGCCGTTATTGAGAAGCTCTAGTGTGGGCATGGCAAGTCCCAGAAAGGGGGCAGCACTTAGAGAAGGCCCCAGAGAAGAGGGCAATCATACAGAGAAGGCCCCAGAGAGAGGGCAGTACTGCAGGAGGCCCAGGAGAAGGCAACAGCACTGTGGAGAAGACCCAGACTGGGCACAGAGCCCCAGGAAGATATCAAGAAGGCCCAAGAAAAAGACGGCACTACAGAAGAGACCCAAGAAATGGGTGTGAGTGCAGACAGAGAGACAGACTAATGTCCATTCCAACTGCGAGGCTTGGGGCGTGGTATAAGGGGTGGTTGGAGCCACGCATAGCCCATAAGGCTAGGGTGCTCTGAACCACCTGTTTGCAGGACAAGACCCACGAGGGATCCAGGAGTCTACAGGACTAGAGGGTACAATGGATCATGTCCAAGGAGACCTAAGGCAGCCTCCCAACTGATTTAAACCAAAAATGTGGCAGGCAAAAGGGTGCCCTTGGGCCAACTTGGCACAGAGATGGGGCCTTACGGAGATCACGGCCCTCCTGTAGGACCCCGCCATGACAGGAAGTAATCCCTACACAAGTCAAAGGGGGCAAGAGGGCACAAAGGCCCTCATGGCTCACCAAAAGCATCTGGGAATGTCTCCAAACAAAAAAGGAGGTGTACACCCATTGGAAGGGAGAGGCTATCACAAGAGAGGGCTATACCTCAGTAGCTTGGGAATGTAGGGGGGCGGTCAGGAAGGCCAAGGTGGAAGTGGAGCTGGGAATAGCAACCCAGATCAAGGATAACAAGAAGTCCTTTTTTCAAATACATAGGGGGGCAAAAGAAGGTGCCAAGTAATGTGGGGCCTCTGCAGGACATGCTAGGAAATCTGGTGATCTCACCTGATGGTAAAGCTGACATAGTCAACAATTTCTTTGCCTCCATATTTCTGAGGAGGGACCCGGATATCTTCCCCCACTGGCCCTTCTGAGGGCCCTGTGGGTGGCACACCCAGGTCTAGGGTTAATGAAAACCTTCTCATGGAACTTCTGGAGGGACTAGATGTATTTAAATCCACAGGTCCTGATGATCTCCACCCCAGAGTGCTGAAGGAACTATCAGAGTTCATTGCAGGACCTCTGGCACAGCTCTATGTGCCCGAATGCCATGAGTGTTATGTGCCAGAGGACTGGAAAAGGGCCAATATGGTCCCCATCTTTAAAAAAGGGAGGAAGGAGGACCCAGGAAACTATAGTCCTATAAGTCTTACCTTAGTCCTAAGGAAGCTTTTCAAAAGAATTATCCTGGCACATGTCCAGGAAGGGCCAGCAGGGGAGGTTATGCTCAGGGGTAACCAGCACAGGTTCATTAGGGGCAAGTCTTGTCAAGCCAACCTGGTGGCCTTCTATGGCCAAGTCACCAAGTCCTTGGATGCAGGTGTTGCAGTGGATATAATCTTTCTGGACTTCAGGAAGGCCTTTGATATAGTCTCTCACCCCATTCTCAGTAAGAAACTAGGAGACAGTGGTGTTGATGCTTACATGGTCAGATGGGTTACAAACTGGCTGGAAGGCTGCACCCAGAGGGTGCTGGTGGACGGGTCTCATTCAACCTGGAGGGATGTGGGCAGTGGGGTTCCCCAGGGCTCGGTCCTCATGTCTGCACTATTCAACATCTTCATCAGTGACTTGGGAGAGGGGGTAGAAAGCAACCTGTTCAAATTCGCAGATCACACTAAGATGTGGGGGGAAGCGGGTATGCTAGTAGGAAGGAACAGGCTGCAAATGGATCTAGACACGTTAAAGGGGTGGGCCGATGAGAACAGGATGGGGTTCAACACTGATAAGTGCAGGGTAATGTACCTGGGGAGGAAGAACCAGCAGCATACCTACAGGCTGGGGAGCTCCCTTCTTGACAGTGTCAAGACAGAAAAAGATCTTGGAGTCATCATTGATGCCACAATGAACGTGGGCTGACAAAGTGGGGACGTGGTCAGGAAGGCCAACCATACCTTGTCGTACATCCACAGATGCATCTCAAGCAGGTCCAAGGAGGTGATCCTCCCCCTCTATGCGACACTGGTCAGGCCGCAGCTGGAGTACTGCATTCAGTTCTGGGCACCGCACTTCAGGAGAGATGTGGCCAATATGGAGAGGGTCCAAAGGAGGGCCACCCACATGATCAGGGTCAGTAGAGCAGGCCCTACGAGGAGAGGCTGAGGGACCTGAACCTGTTCAGCCTCCAAAAGAGAAGGCTGAAAGGGGATCTGGTGGCAGTCTACAAACTAGTCAAGGGGGACCAGCAGGCATTGGGAAAGTCCCTGTTCCCCCAAGCACTCCCGGGAATTACAAGAAACAATGGACACAAGCTAGTGGAGGGTACTTTCAGCCTAGACATTAGGAGGCGCCATTTCACTGTTAGGGTGGTTAGGACCTGGAACCAACTTCCAAAAGAAGTGGTGCTGGCTTCTACCCCGGGGGTCTTTAAAAAAAGGCTGGATGAAAATCTGGCCAGGGTCGTTTGACCCCAGTACTCTTTCCTGCCATGGCAGGGGGTCAGACTAGATGATCTCCTCAGGTCCCTTCCGACCCTACCAACTACAAAACTATGTAACTATGAAATATATAGTAGATGACAGTAGTCACCACTCTTCCCTGAAATAATGTCTCCATTAATTCTAATTTAACATGTGGCCCATTTTGAACTACAGAATTTTCAAAAGCCCTGAACAGGACTTTTAGTTCATGTTTCCCCTAGCAGAGATTTTGAGGGCAACCTAGTCCACTATAGTTCTGGAAGAGGTCTAGACGTTTTAGTAGCAAACTGAACCTATTGTACCTTATGAGAAAAAGAGCAAACAGGACATTTTTTTGAAAAAAAAATAGAAATCAAAATTTTTAATAAAAATGCACATTACTGATTTAACACCTCTAGGAAATAATTTCTTGTTAGAACTGGAATTAGCATTCAGATCAAGAACCTGAAGCTCAGTCTTCCACATCCCAGATGAGCTCCACCTTTTAAGCAAAACCACTTTTGAGCCAAACTCTGTTCCCTGGAAGTAGAGCTCTGGTACTGGTTTTGCTCTTCATTTAACAATGAAATTTCTTTGTTGCTGAAATTTTAGTTCAGTGTCATGTATCCTAATTTCCTGTATGTTGGACCATCTTGGGTTAAGCTGTATTAGTGTCATAGGTAATGGCATCCATAGTCATTATCCCATGAGCAATTCAGCTGGAGAGAGTCCTGATGTCAGTGGTATACATTAAGGTGTCAAGAGTGCCAGATATAGATCTCTGCATTTATGTAGAAACTGTTTCAGGGTTTGTAGGGCTCTCTCAGATTCTCCATTGCTCTGAGGACAGTAAGAACTGCTAGTGCAATGCCGAAAATCAAAGTTATCTCCAAATTGTAAGAACAACTCCAAGGTAAACTGATATTAGGACCTAAGGAATGACATGTCTTACACATATACACTTAAGTTTTCAGATGACCTGTGCTGATGAGGTCTGTGGAAGTAAAGCTAAATCATTATATTTGGAGAAATAATCTACTACAATAACACATGGGTGGCCATTTCAGAAAAAAATAAATCCATTGCTACCTGCTGCCAAAGTCTATCTGGTATCTTTGTAGGAAGCAGTAGCTCTGTTGCATTCCTAACAACGATCTACTAAAATCTGAATTTGTTTCCTCAGCCTGGACCACCATACAAATTGTTGTGCTCTTGCTCTGCATTTCTTTATAGCCTAGTGTCTTTCATAGATCTTTGAAAGGGACTGCAATGAACCTTCCTCTAAGGAGCAGACCACTGGCTACATGGAGGTCATTTCAGCCATTCCAGTGTAGTTGTAGGTCTTTTGGAAGTTGCATTCTGTGATCCCATCCATTTTGACAGAACTCAACTACTTTTCAGAAAGCTTCTATTGCTCATTTGTAGTTTACTCAATTTGCAAATGTCAGAACATAGTCAATATATATATTAACATCTTTGTGTAAATGTATTTCTTCTTCTCTTGGTGGTTGCCTGATTGGATGCTGTGGATAGAGTGTCTGCACTTATGAGCAGTTTCCTTGGTAAATGTTCAATTGTGTAATCACACTGGTCAGAATCAGAATCTCTGGATACCAAGTTGAAAGTCATCCACGACTTTGGATCCCAGCAATGCCTTCAGTGGATTGTGAACTGTTTCTATGTTTTTGGGATTAGAGAAATGTGGAGGGAGTTCTTGGGGTTCAGTAAGACTAACCCAGGCTGCATGAGAAAGTTTGCTCATGCAGTCCAGAGCTGGCTAGAGAATGCCCAAAATGGGACAGTCTTCAGACTTCCCCATGCAACCCAATCCTGGCCAGGAACTCTCCTAGTCTGAGGCAGGCGCAGGAAGCCCATCTCCGCAGTTGCAATTATGGAACAGGAGCAGGGAGCAATCTCCCGTCCTCTGCTTTGTGATGGCAGAGCAGGGCTGGGAGCTCCCTGCTGCTGAAGCAGAGGGACAATGTCCCTGCCTGGGCTCTAGTGGTGGAGCCTGCCCTGGTAGAAGGAATTCCTGGGGGCAGGAAGCAATCTTCTGCCCCCGCTGCTCAAATTTGCACCTGGTCGGCTGTCTACATGTGCCTTACTGTACAGTAATTACTTGGCAGTTACTCTGCTACTTGCATTTGCAGGTAGAAAATTAACTGCTGAGCAGAGCAAATTCCTATACAGTAAGGGTCTGTACATGTAAATAGTGATGCTTACTATGCAGCGATTTGCTCTACTACAGTAAAGCATTTCATGTAGACACACCCAGTGAGGGGGAGGGCACACAGAAAATCATCTGAAGCTTTTCCCATGGCAAAGATGAGGGCATTTACCTGGTATTCCTTTGTTCCTTTTGATAAGCCCAGCACTGTCCAGAATTGTTCATACCTTCTGATTCAGGCAGGGTAACTGTGCACCCCTAGTCAAACTTCTCTAGTATAGCCACCTGTGTTATGGCTTCCATAGCTGCACTGGACTTTCAGCTTGTCTCTACCTTGCTGCAGTGCACACAGTATCTTCCTGACTCTGTGTTCACTCCGGCAGTTTAGTTCTATACACAGATGTCTTATTTGAGGTAGAGTCTTGATTGTCCCTGGTTTTGACATGGATCAGAACAGGAGCAGCACAGCTATTTGCATGTGTATCATTTCCAAGCTGTATTGCTACTGCTTTGCCAATAGGTAGCCATCAAGAACACACAGACTAACAGGTTTGTCCCTGGAAGGACTCTGAATACCACAATATCCCAGGAAAAAACAGGGGTACTTGCATACTTGAAGAGGGACATTGATATCTGTAGGACCCTGGGAAAAAAAAAAAAGACTTTCAGGTGGGAGAAATTCTATATCCGTTTACAGTCATAGAGATAATGTTTTTGTTGTTGCTAGCTTTCTGTGGTACCCAAATGATACTTTATATGTAATGGGGAAAGAGGGAAAAGAGTGTTTTGCAGAGATAATTTTAAGTCCTAACACAGTTTTCAGTCCCATCTACAATTCTTAGACATCACTCAGGTAACTACATTGCCTAACATTTCCATTTTACATACTGAACCCCAGAACTAGGCCTTCCTTGCCCTTAAGATCCCCTTACAAAATTAAATACTTGAAATAAGGTTATTCTGATCCAGTCTTGTATTTAAGAGGAAAATATGCTGTAAAACAAGTCAACTCTAACACAGGCAGTCCTTGGATTTATGACATAATTGCTTACCAAAAACTGCATCTTACATCAAAATGTTGCAACTCACAACCATTTTTCCCATAGGAAACAATGTTATAAATGAGAATTGGTTCCTGAACCAAGGCCTGATACCCTATTTTCACCAAAAATAACCCAGAATTTTATACTCAATTAATTATAGATAAGTAATAGAGCTTCATTAATGTATTTATATTGTAAATAGCAATCATATTCATTTGGAAGGACTTCTTTGAGGTGAGTTTGCTGGACTTTTGAAAGGTTCTTGGTTGGACTTTTTGAAAGGTACTTGGCTGGAGTCTTCTCAGGAGTCTCAACTGCAGGTTTTTCTGGAGTCTTGTCTGCTTTCTTAAAGAAAGTTCCCAAGCAAGTTTGGACAAATGATCTCCAGAGACATGGGAAATGCATCATACTTGTTCATTGGTGTGGCATCACATCAGATCAAGCATTTTAAAGTAAAAACTGACATCAGAAAGTTGAAACCAGGTGTCAATTTATAAACCTTTCAAGTGCAAAATGTTATAACTTGAAACATAGTAAGTTGAGGACTATCTGTACTTTCTCCCAAATTTTTTTAACAAAATGTCATAAGGTCTTTTATACTTCAACAAAGTTATTACTTAGAATTCATTCTGTCTTTGACTATGATGTTGAATTTAATATTCATTCAAAACTACTTAATGCAATTTAGAATGACAATGCAAAATAATGAATAATATATTTCTATCATCCATTAATAACCATTCATCCATCCAAGAGTTTCATCCTAATGCTTTCTGGAAATCTGCAAATTAATTATGCAAAACCTGAATGAATATAAAATTGAAATGCTTAAGAATTGAAATGATACAATTAAAAGCTATTGCATGTAACTCAAAGTTATTTTCTCTTAATACTTAGGCATCAATCTTAATTTCAGTGTTAACATTTAGGTACAGAATCCCTTCTTATATCTTGTTAAAATATTAGCAGTCTGAGAAATAGCTGTGTTTTTTTCCCCTTGATTGTGTTGTGTTACTTCCAGTGAGAAATTTAAAATTTTACTGAAACAGAAATGACTTCAAAAAGGATGCACTAAAATATACAACACACAAGGCAGGGCAAGGTTTAAGGGTGTCTATTCTGATTTATGAAGAATACTGGTAGTTATTTTAAAAGTTTAATCATATCTACCTACAAGCAGATGGTAGAATCCTAAGTACTAGCTCCTGTAACAATAGTAAACAGGATATTTTTTATGATTCTTGAGATTGAAGATCAAGATGTCTAAGACATTTTTATTTCATTGATTTTTATAACATCATGATATTTTAATTAATTTTCCATCCTTCAGAATGCAAACATATTATGGAAGAAAAAAAAAAAGACATCCCATCTGCATAACTCTGGAGAGCTATCTGTCTGAAAACAGTTATTATTGCTGTACATAAAGGAAGAGGAACAGCAACAACAAAATTATTACCTCTTGCATTCCTAGGGATGCAGAAGTACCTCATAGACAAGGTGCAGGATGGGATGAGGCTGAGATTGTTTATTACCAGTCATCTCTAAGATCAGTCCCAAGGAACCCACATTTGGCACTTGTTTTCTTCCTCCATGGTGGTCATGTCTACAAAGATGTTTTTTGAGAAGTAAACTAATTAGCTCCACAGTAAATGTCTCAGGATTTACACGTGAAGGGCTATTAGGCTGGAGTAAACTAATAAACTCTGCAGCAGTGCACATGTAGATGCTGACACAACTGCCCGGGGCACAAGGATGATAACCTGTCAGCTAGACATGCATTGGAGCACCTTTGTGCTCCAGCCCACCTCACTGTAACACATTGAGCTCAGTCAGAGTAGCCCCGGGCTGGCAGGCTGAACCCCTGGGCCCCCTGCCAGCTGGGACTGATCCAAATTGGCTCAAAACATTGTGGTCCCGGATGCAAGTGTAAATATAGCACCTGGGAGCAATAACCTTTGGTGTGATAAGCACGTGTGATTAGAACTTAGTTAAATTGCCCTCACTGTGACAGTGAATGAAGCAAGGCCGCATCATTCAGCTGTGTCATAACTTCTTGTATTGGTATCACAAACCTATTCACAGGGAACTTCAGAGCCCACAGTTTCTCCCTGCTATCCTACTACTTATCCCAAAGAACAGAACAAAATTTGTCCTGGAATGACTTCTTATCCCTATACTCCTCAGCTCTATTTCTGTTATGCTGGACCTCACAGATGCAGCAGGGAAACCTCTGCCAGTGCCAGGGGGCCTCCCCTTTGGCCTTTGGAAGAGATTTTAGATCTCCTTTTCTGTAAAATGAGTTAGTCTGGAATCTCTCTCACCTGGGGATCGCTTTCCAAAGGCAACTGGTAAACATACAAAATAATAAAAGGATTTATTCTCTAGGGGAACAGAATTATGCAAGCAAAACTGACTGTAAGTTTAAAGACAGAACAAAAAGAGAGAGTACAAGTTTCTTATCCTCTTATCTGGTCACCATCTAGCCCCTTGACAGTCTTGTCAATGTTTCCAGATATCAGCCTTAGTGATGATTCAGATAGCTCTGACTGCTGGGGATCTGGACTCCTCCAAAGCCTGAGAAAATCTGAAGATATTGATTCTAGCATAGATAGACACTCACCGGGCCCCCCTCCCCGGAAACCAGTCCTTCTTCCCCTCCATATCCCTATCCCATCAGCATGGTTCCAATTGCTCATGAGTCACCAGAATATTCTAGAAATTTCTAGTCTCCATGGGGTCCCTGGCAGTGGCAACATATAGAAGGTGCACATGCACCCCGATAGCAGTGTTCCCCACTTAGACGATGGGGGGGGAGGGGAGAGAGCACTTGCCTAAGAGCGCTGGCTGGGGACTGGGGGTGCCAGAAGCAATCCCTATAGTTCCTCCGCAGCCAATCGTGCTGACCGCAGTTGGGGACGGGGTCCCTCACGGCTTATTGCACCATCCCAGAAATGCCAGTGATAACAGCCACTGGCACTTCTGCACTGGCATGACCGGCTGCAGGGGGATCCCCCTTGGTTGGAACAATTAGCCTCAGGAAGACATCCTCCCCAGTTGCTAACTGGCCCTTGCGGGGGTAAGTTTCCCCCCTGACTCAGGAGGCACCAGTTACCCAGGGTCCCTGGAATTTGTTTCAGTGATGGACCATTTTTCTCAGCTGTCTTTTCTATAGAGGAGTTGATTTCACTGTAAGAGGCAGGCAGCCCAATCCAATAATGATTCCTTCTGCTTGTGTCTGGGAGTGACACTTTTGCCCTGGTGACATGACAACAAGACAGATTTAGCAGTCTTTTCCCACTCCATTTTCTTGAATATTACCATAATTATATCAATAAACAAAACCATAATGATATATACTAACAGCATAACATAAGACATAGATGTAACAGCAACATAAACGGATACAGTGCAATACGGACTTTTCAATGAGATTACCATACCACAGAATACCACATCATTTTAAAAAAATTCAAGGCAACCTTCATAACACCCTTTAAAGCCCTCAGTTCATGGTGGGGTTTGTGACAATTGGTACTCTTTGAAGGCAAAACAATTATATCTGTCTATATCATAAATCACTAAGCAAACACCTAATAACAGTCTCCTGCCCAAAGATTCTATAGCTCCTTTTTCATCAAAGCTACAACAATAGTTGTTGGTTTTTTTTAAGTTAACAAATTCAATATATCAAATGTATACTTCTGAGCTGATTTGTAGATCACTGCATATGTCTGTCTACTCCCTAAAGTATTATATTCCACAGATCCACTACTTCAGACTAATGAAAACCTCTGTACTTTCTTCTCCTTGCTAGCCTGGTTCCTTCACCATTACACTTCACAAACTATGCACCTGAGGGTCATATGTAAACTGGGTTCTTTTCTCTGACTTAAGGACTTTTCAATCAGCTTTCTTCATTCTCTACAGCAACCCAGCCCAACTGAACTATTTTCTGATTTTATCGCATCAAGAACAATCTGTCACCTTCTCCATGACCTAGCAAATATCAACCAGGGGAAACTATTCAATCACAGGACACAGTTAAGCTTATCTCCCTTAAATGGCTCCCGAACCTAGAACATGCACAATAGGATATTAAAATAAAAGATTAACTGAAAATATTGATAATGTTAATGATAATTATATTATATTATAAACATGCCAGAAATGCTTTTGCAAAGACAACTAAAAATATTCACCTTTTCTACTAAAACATTCTGAATTTGTTTAAAACATTTCACAAACATTAGGGGTGTGTGAAGCAGATCCTATTCAATTTGGATTCGGATTCAGCCCAAATCAGGAGCAGTGATTTGTTTTGTTGATTCGCGTCGCTGTCCCCAGTTAGATTCAGAGAGACTAAAGGGTCCTCTGATTCGACTGAGATTTGGAGATTTTGCCACTGAATTGGGCTGAATCTGTACCAAATCAAATCAGGGACTGAAGCTTCACACAGGCCTAACAAACATTCTTTGCAGGTGTATGTGTTGATGTCAGAATACTTAGAAATCTTTCATTTTTATTTTAGAAACTGCAAAAATGCCATATGACTTTCTTGAACTTTTTCTATACATTTTATTAAATTCTACTGTTTCATACAGAGATGAACTGATAGATAGATAGACAGACAGATAGAAAATACAATGCAAGTTTTTTAAAACTTGGCTTAGTTTCAACCTAAATTTGGGCATGTCAATTTGAAGAAAATCCTTTCAAAATTACAAATGTTAGAACTGGATCATTCATAAACAGACATAACTGGCCAGTTCTGTGCCTTGGGCACTGGTGGCACATTGTGTAACAGCTAGAATTTCACCTTGTTGACATGCATTTTGGCAGCAAAACTAGTGACCGCTTAAACAGAGATGATCGGCAGCGAGAGAGAGAGCAGATGGAAGGGGGAGAGACCTATTCAGTCTTCATTCCAGAACCTACTTCATTAGGCAACACCCAGGGCTCACATCACTTGCTCACCCATTGTTATACTACTATTCATAAGCTTGGGAGGGCCAAGTGAGGTAATGTGATCTAGCCACAAAAAGCATATAAAGAAATTCCTGAAATAAATAACTTTAAACTTACCTACTTCTTACATTTATTACATTAACATTACTGAAATTGTTTTCTTTGTATTGTGCACATCTACACGTGCAATCACAGTGCATGAATAAATTGTGTTGCTTACTGCTCCAGAGTTTATAGCTCCTGGGTGGGCCGTTTGAAAGTGGACCTGGGAGCAATAAACTCTGAGCAATAAGTTCTGCAGTTTATTCATGAGGAGCACAGAACCAGGGCAGAGCAGCTCTGGCTGGCAGGAGGTCCAGGGGTGCTCACCCAGCTCAGCATGCTGTAGAAGATCTGGCTGGGTTATAAGATTGCTTATGTGCAGGTTAAGCTGACAAGTATCCCCTGCACTGAAGCACCCTTGTGCCCCAAACAGCCAGCCCCTCTAGTGCCTACAAGTGTGCTGTTGTGGAGTTTTTCACTCTGCAGCAGGATAGTACTATGTATTTACAATTACTATCCTGCTGCAGAGTAAATTAGTTTATCCCAGCCTAATAGGAATGCATTTGTAGATGCTGAGACACATACTGTTTAACTAATTAGTCAACTGCACAGTAAACATTTCATGTAGCTATGCCTATTTAGTTGGATTCTAAGTTGCAATAACTATGTCAAATCTTTTAATCTCAGTACTGCCTTTTCTGACTTCTGAGTGTATGATTTTTTTTCCCCCCACAGTAATTATTTCATTAATGCTAGGCTATTTTTTCACATAGAATAATGAAGATTTTTGATCAGATAAGGGCTAACAATTTAAATAAGACATGTCCTGGTCCTTACTGTAATATGAATTTCTGTTCCTGAAGTTTGTGTATTTTGAACTTAGTCTAGTGCTTGCATTTATTATTTTATTTTATATCAGACTAATTCAAAGAATTTTCTTTATAGGAAAGTGTTAATAATGTCTGTTCGTGCTGACGGCAGAAAGCACAGCAGAGTATAATGTCTAAAGGTCTAAAAAGTTTTGTTCATGCTGAGTAAAAGAAAAGTGAACATTTTATTTTTTCCTATCCTCCTTAGTAAACAAAGTACCTGAAGGAGTGAAGCATAAGAGAAAAAGACGACCTCCTTTAATATATATATGTTGACTGAGCATTATAAAATTGCCTTGGACTATACTGGAAAGGTAATCAATGTCCCAAGTTCAATCATACAAATAAGAAGGAAAACTTCTGCAAACTCATCACAAATACAGGAATAAATATTCAGCTTCCTTCTCTTTCTCCCTTGACACCACGACTTTCTGAATACAAGGTTTTAGCCTTTACATTACCTTATTGATTCTTTAATGCAAGGTCTAACTTGCTTCAGGGGCACTATAAATACAGTATTGCAAAAGCTTTGCAATATCAATATTCATTTATTTTTATCGATTAGTTGCCACTTCCAGGTACTAAATTAGCATATAATGAATAATTGCTTCAATTAATGAAGTTAAAATTGGCTTCGACAAAATACACAGACTACAGAAATGTTCTTTATTAGCAAAGTAATTAATTTTTTTTTAATATACAATCACTCACTCACTTAACTCGGTTTATCCTTGCAGCCTTGTCAGAAGGCTTAGAATAACAAAACAAAGTCCTATTTATAATTTTTGTTGATTACAATATCACAGTCATATATATTCATCATATAGACTAACTGATGTTCATAGAACTTAATCCACAGATTAATCTGACTCCTTGTATTCAACAACATTATGCAAGGCAAAATCTAAAGAATGAATATAAAATAGCGAATGCAAAAGAATAAAAAGGAGGAAAAAAGTGTTTCTATTTTCTCTGTGCATTAACTCAGTAAATAGACATGTCAAAATATATGCGGCAGTAGACAGGATACAACCTGAAGCATGCATAAATATTTGAAAGACCTGTGCCTTGTCCTACAAACATGGACTAAAAGATGCAAGTAGCTTCCTTCCCTGTTTTCCTATTTTTCTTGTACATAGCCTTATTTTCATTGTAATCATTTTCAAATCACTTTCCTTCTATCCTCTTTGCACATTTTGTCATGGCATTACATTCAATCCAATGTACCATTAAAACAGAGCTTGCATAAAAAGAAGCCAAAATACTCAGAACACATTATCCAAGCTCAGATTTAGAAAGGATTTTGACATTCATTTAATAAACTGAAGCTTTTATTGTGAAATAATCCGATAAAAAGTTTCCTAAGTTTTAGGACTGAGTCTGAACTTGATGTACATACAATTTTTTTTTTTTTTTTAGGTATCTTCTTTTTGCGTGTAATGGAATGAACAAAGCTATAATCCAATTTTCCCCGGTGAGCGATTTCAAAATTTGGCTCCAAATTTAGCAATATCTCATTTCTAAAAGGTACTTTATTCAACTATCATGTATACTTTCTAGTAATCTCCTGTCTGGGAGTTCTTCTCAAAGCTCCTGCATTCAAGGTTTCCCCTCAACCTTTCGTGGTACCTATGAGTTAGAAAACCCATTCACAAAAGGCACACAAAATGCAGATTAAAATTACTCAAAAAATAAAGCCCAACTGAACATGTATAGTTTAGAGCTGATACTGTTGGTATGTGTTTCTGTGAAACAGTGCATTCATTACTCATTTGAGTTACTTCATAAATGTGTCGCTTGTTATGAAAGATGCTGTCAAGTTAAGTAAACCCATCAATGTTCCTTAAAACAATTCCTTCTAGAGGTTGTGTTCATTTTCATGAACATGGGTTTTTTGACCAGTTGATTATGAAACCTATGTGTTCAGTAGTTCTAACTAGTATGCTGGTCTTTGGCTACTTTTCATTTATTGACATGTTCCAAATCAAAAAATATCAACAATGTCCAAATCTCCAAACACCACGGAATTTCAGATGCCAGAATTTCCACGCCAGAAACATGCTAAATAGCAAAAGCAATGGCAAAACCACCCAAATTGGAAAGGACATATTTTTGTGTAACTGCAGGAGCAACATCAAACCAGTCTATTAATTTAATTCTTGGACATTATAGTACTTTTGGTGTCAGAATAAAATCTCTGGAATAAAAGATAAATTTTACAAGGAAATCTGTATATTTTCAGTCCTTTCCTTGAGAATCCTATTGAATTGTATCCCATTTAATTATTCCAGTCTTCCATTTTTTCCTGTATTGGTTCTTCTCTACATTGATAATACCTCCCAATTTTGTATGGCATGCTACTGCAATTTTATGACATGAACAAAGTTCAAAAGCACAAACCTGCACTTTTGACAATGTAATTTCTGAAAATATCAAAAACAACTGATCCCGAGACAGATCCTAGAGGCTCTCCAATAATAACCTGTCTGGTCTCAACTCATTGTTATCTCTTCTTTAGCTATATCCTTTTAACCTCATAACTCACCAAAAAACAAATCCTTATATTTTCTTATGTAGCATTGTATGACATGGTTTACTAAATGGTTTTCATGAACTATCCTGACTTTGCAACTAAATCCAAATTAGTATTTATTTAATTTTTTTCCAAACCTAGATTATCAGACGTAAATACTATATTTACTCAAATACAAGATGACCCTGAATACAAGACAGCTTCCCCCCAAAATAGATTCTATATATGGAAAATGTACACATTTGTTATAATTTTCCAGGTATAGAATCTAATTATCTACTATTGGATGTTTGCCTTGAATTTGTTCTCCCCCTCTCCCCAATTGCTATAGCAAGGATAATAAATCTGGGGGGAGGGTCAGCTAGACCCCTTGCTCTCTGTTCCCTCCAACTTTTTTCCCCTGCACCCCCCTCCATACCTCTTCTTACTGAGAGATCCTACTGTATCTGAGCACATAGAAGTGAAAGATAAATTTGAAAATCCTGACCTTGAAATAAACATATAGGTAAGTTACTATGGGTACCCATAGACAGTTCATCCCCAGTTGATGCATTTTACCTTTTTTTAAAATGCTGCAATAATTTTAGCACTGGTACTCCATAAACACACTTTTAAGCAGCACTTACATACCTACTTATAGTGCAAACTATGCATGATATAAGTCCAAAGGCAAAACACTCATGATTTACCATACAGTTCATTGGGCTGGGCACCAGCAGAGTCAACAGTGTTTCAGGTCATGGTAACCCCACAGCTCAGCACCCCACAAGTACACATTCTCCAGCTATCCGCCTCCCCCCTCCAAAGGATCCATAGTTGCCCCCGTCCCCCTATAACTGGAACTTGGTCTTCTTGTGAATCCTGGGATCCTCCAAAAATGTATATGCAGATGTATGTGCGGGGAACCTGGTCTGGCTTCACCTCATGATGAGTGGGCCCACACTAATCATATGTAACAGTCTGAGAGAGAGGTTGATGGAGGGATTCTGGGAGAACAGTTTGGGATTCCATGTGTTGATGTTTTTCAGATGTTTAAGGCTGGTGAAGAAAAAACAACCATTGGAAATGAAAAAGAAAGGTACATCTCAGTTGTAAAAGTGAAAAGGAAGTAAAATGCATTCAATGTGGTAGCTCACCATGACTTTAAAAAAAGATTTGGCGCTGAGGGGGCTTGCATGCAATGAGCACTAGAACATGTGTTATATCAGTTTCACTATGTGCCCACAGCTGTTCTAAAAGGCGTTCTCGGGCTGCTTTAGCTCAGGTGGCTGACCAGGTCTGCCCCTGTCCTGTGGGTAGCCCCTAGATGGTGCCCCGGGCAACAGTGGCAGACCCCCGAAACTCGCCAGCCATGGCCTTATCTGGACCCTCAGTAGTTGAGTTCCCCCTCCTACAGCCTCCAGTGCCATCACGCCTTCAGTGGGCATTCACGGGGCTCCAACCTCCCTTACACCCCAGCCACTTCCACCTTCGATCATGGGTCTCTCAGTCTCTTCTAACCGAGCCCGCCTGGTCTCTTCCCTTGTCCCCAACCAGCTTGACTTGATATCTTAAGCTGGACTCCGGTATAAGGACTGCAAGACCCAAGGTCCTGTTGCCCCTGCGGGCTTCCTCCCCAGCTTCCGTGCCAGCTCTCTCACCAGTTCCTTCACCGGCTTCCCTGCCGGCTCTTGCACCGGTGTCCCAGCCAGCTCTCCCACCGGTCCCTTCACCAGCATCCCAGCCGGCTCGTTCACTGGCTCTGCAGCCAATCCCTTCACCGGCATCCCAGCTGGCTTTTCCACCAGCTCTTCCACCAGCTTCACAGCCGGTTCCTTCACTAACATCCCTGCTGGCTTTTCCACCGGCTCCTGCCTCGGTGTTCCAGCCAGCTTTTCCACCAGCTCCACAGCCGGTTCATTCACTGACATCCCTGCCAGCTTTTCCACTGGCTCCGCCACCGGTTCCCTCCCTCACTCTCCTACCAGCTCTCTCATCAGCTCCGCAGCTGGTGTTCTAGTAGCTGCGACCCTCGCCACTTTCGCCACTCCCAGTGCTGCTGCAGCTTTCTCTGCCCAAGGCAGAGAAACCACATGCATGCCCACTTGTGACCTCAGGCTTCCCCGTGGGCTCCATCATCTCCTGCAGCCTCCCGGTGCTGCACTTTATTCCCGCTAGGTGGCGTCTCTCGCTGACATCACCCACTCTCATCTGGATGTGATCATGGCTAACAAAATGCAAGTGTGATTTCCCAGCATGCGCTCCTCTGTTGTCCTCGGCTCCTACGAGGGGTAAGTGTTTCCTTTTTCGTTGGTTTTGGGCCGGGGTTCCCCTCTAGCCCCGGTGTCCCTGGGACACACTAAACTAGTTTTGTGGTAGGTTGTCATCAGTATGCTTGCCTAGTATGGACCGTGTGTTTTATATTATAAACATACTCAATGTTGGCTGCATTGAATCAGATTCATTGTTGGTTTGTATTACTGAGCACACGCTGCTTTTGGCAGCAATGTAATGATACACAATGTAGTTAATGCAGTTTCCTTGTATGCAAATTTGAGATGAGGTGCTTTTTTGCATAGTGACGGGGGGGGGCACTTATAAATGCCCTTTCCCCAAAAATGTTTGTTTTGGGGTAGGAGGAAATTTGGCATATATTTTTCTTAGACTTATTTATATTTTAAGTTTCCTAAAGTGCTACATTACTATGTATATACAAGATCCAAAAGTATTATCTTTGATTCTATTATATTACATTAGCTACATTACACTACATTAAACCAATGCTTTGATTATTGAATCAGTGGCTGTATGTGCACATAAACATACAGATTTTATCAGCATCTGAGACATTTGTGAATAAATATGGAGCTAAGTATTACTAAGTATAATAACTCTAACTTATGGTTCTTGGGTCCTATGTGAATTATTTTTATTCATTTTTAATATTTTATTCTCAATAATGCTTATATAGCCTCACTCAAGAACATCAATGGTGGTATGCAGCTGTGGTTGGCAGCAGATTTTGACTGTGATTCCAAAGTCTATAGCTGAGCTATATCCTGCCTTTAGACTATAGTTCTCAAAGGAGATCTTTTTTCTTGTTTACCTACCTTCTGCACACACACACACACACACACAGAACTGTATTCTCTATTACCATTGCAAAATATATTGCTTAAGACAAGGTTCAGTTAACTTTTTGTGAAGAGAAAATTTGTGAATGTCAGTTCTTACAAATGGTTTAAAGAAGTAAAAGTAATTTGCAATTTACCCTGAGGCGTTGAATTTTCATTCCCACAGAAAATAGAAGTGGGTTTGGAGATAAAGCTTAGGTGAAACAATCTTGGATTTAACTCTAGTGTAATATATTCAGATCACCAACAATTCAGTATAACATAGGCCAACTGGATCAGTCTTTAATTTAGACATGAAAAAGAAACAATATTATGACCCAAACATATAACACACACACACACACACACACACACTCTACAGCTCACATAGAATTAAATGACTAGCAAAAAACCCCCACCTGATCACCTGCTTTCTCTAAGGCAGGAAAAAGGAATTTTTAAATAGTTAACAAAGCTATTCAATTAAACTCTATTAATTTATTTTCATAGAGTGAACATACTGTTTTATATGTGTATATGTAAATAAAACAGCTACTAATCAGAGAAGCAGCAACATTAACCTTCTTTGAACACTATGTTTGGACTATGTTTTAATTAACAGTTTTCTACTTTCCATATGAATGAATTCTGCAAGTATTACATACCCAAAATCTATATTTTGGGTTTTAATATAGGTATTGGACAGAAAATGAACATTTGCCCTACCATGGGAACCTCAAGAAACAGAAGTAATAAGAAACCTGTATATAGGTTGGTTAATATTGAACACATATTTTTATGTTATAAGCTACACAAACCTTGATAGTAACTCCTAAATTATTGCAGACTACTGGATATTTGGTACTCTGATATCATCCCAAAATTATATTTAGGATGGAGTGACACAACATGGCAGCTTTATTGCCCAATATACAAGAGACAGAAAGACACCAAATAAGGAAATGTACTAAAGAAGAGCTGGGTAGGAAATGGTTTTCCAGGAGCGGATGTGAGGTATTGGGCTCACCCAGGGACACCAGAGGTGTTTCCTGGACCCATGTTCTTGCACCTGCTCCCCTTGCCCCAAGGTTTCTCCCCACTGACCAGGGAACAAGTATTGGAAGAGGGGACTTGCCTGTCACTGTCCCTAGTACCCTAAGCAGCCATTCACTGCAACTGGAGGGGGATAAGAGCACCTATGGGACTCCCCCATGCCCAGGCCAATAGGAGACAGTAACAGTAATGGGTGGTCCTCCATTCCTGTACCTGCTATTTACCAGCCCCTGGGGTCTCCTGCCACCACTGGAGCTCCAGCAATACAATTGAGGATCTCTGTCCACATGAACATGAAACAAGTAATATACCTTTTTATTTTCTTTTTTTTTTAATCGGAGGTAGGTATAAGTGAAAGCTGAAAATGTAGAAGATTTTGTGACTGATACAAGGCAAAATAGCCAGTTTTGAAATGTTGGGAGGCTAACTGAGTCCTGCAGAGAGACAAGATCATGACAGAAGTCTGAAATTAAACACTTAGATAAGGACTACTGGAAGAGCTAGAACATTCAATAAAGCAATTAGAATTTGACAAAGGAAATCACAGAATCAAAACTGAAGCTTATGAAGTGTAGCAATGCTTCAACACTGTGGATATCACAGGGAATGTAAAATGTCCTGTTCCCCCACCAAAAGGAGACCTAAGGCTGAAGGGCGTACATTATTGAGGCAGGGAATGCAGAAAATCAGTCATGGGCACAAATTGTGAGAGGGCACCAGCATTTTCTCCCAGGAGTCTTTGCCATGGCAGGAGCAGTCCGTCATTGCCTTGCCCAGCTATAGGATACAGGCAGGGTGGTGTCACAAAAAACAGTTTATTTGGGGGGCAGAGGGTGAGCAAAGCTAGGAAACAAGCTTTCCTGTGTTCCCTCTGGGAAACCTTTGCAAAAGTAGACATAACTGCACTAATATGCACAGATCAGAGAGGAGAGACCCATGCCCAATCCATATGTATGGTGAGGCAGAGCAAACAGGGCACCAGGTTTAGTTCTTAGGGAGCCTGGCCACAGGGCAACTGCCACTTTGTAAAGCTGACAGTACAACATACAGCAGTAGCAGTGGTAGCCTGGGAGGGTAAGAATTCCCTTCTCCTCACCCACGTGTCCTGTCCTCTCCTCCCACATACCCTCACCTCTTCCCACCCCAGCCCCGGGCACTCAGTAAGCTTGCTACACCTATCATTTAATGTTGCAAGCCATAAAAAAGTATGATATAGAGCTACACACTCTTGTAACAGTACAACACCAGTCAAAACCAAATCCAGAATTTGGTAAAAGACGGAAGAACTGCAATGAACTTCTTTCCTCTGAACTGCCACCACCAGGGCATACCCACAACTAGAAATAAAGTTCCTGAACAATACTGCTGGACAGCCTCAGTGCTTATGTCTCAGGGGAAACTTTCAAATTAGGCCTGTGCAAAGCTTCAGTTGCTGATTCAATTCAGAAGAGATTCGGCCCGATTCAGCAGCTGAATCTCTGAATCCAAATTAAATCAGGAGATCCTATAATCTCTCTGAATTAAACTAGAACCCTCTAAATTGATTTGGAGATATTCAATGATTCAGACATAGACACAGCTTTAAATGTTTTTTCTATATACCTCAAGGTACCAGGTGGCTCATGAACACTGAGATGGTGGGGTGGGTGGAGCGTCCTGCAGAAGCACAGGAGGGTCCCCAGTGCACTCGGTGGTAGACTCAGAAGTGGACCAAAAAGCACTTCTGGTCCACTTTGGGGTCTGCTGTGGAGCACACGGGGACTCCTCCCACCCTCTGGCTTGGCAACTGGTGCCTCCTTGCCCTAGGAAGGCATCTGGGGTCCTGCCACAGGTGATTGCTGAACTGGGGAGCTGAAGTGGGTGGGGGGACATCTCCAACATGCTCGGCAGTGGACCTAGAAGTGAATCAGAAGTACTTCTGGTCCACACCTGGGTCTGCTGCCAAGCACACAGGGGGCCCTCCCCACACTCCTGTGGGACTCTCTATCAGCCCCACCATCTAAGTGTTCACTTGTGGTGAACCAGGCCCGGTACCTTGAGATATAGAAATAACATGTAAAGCTGTGTCTATGACTGAATCACTGATTCGCCAAATTAGCATTGAATTTTCAGATTTGGATTCAGCTGAATCAAATTGGGACAGTGATTAAAATAAATGAATCAAATCACTGTCCCCCAAATCTTGCTGAATCCAAATCTGAATTGAATATGGCTCACTTTGCACACCCCTACTGTAAATCTATGCAATACTTCAGGCGATCTTAGGGACTAACTGAACATTGCTAGTTATCTTAGTTCATAGAATAATATGTATTTGAGATGCTATATCCAGTAGTTGCTGGTTAACTGGTCTTACATTTCTTTGGGAAAGATGTGAGGAAATGAACTTTGAATTGGAGCTTGTTGCCACATTATGCAAAGGGTCATGTTGCACAGTGTTAATCAGTTAGAAACATAGTGAGACTTTTAAGGTCTCTGCCTATTAGGCTCTAAGTTATTGATAACTCAGTGTCTCCCATGACACAATCCCTAGAGAACAGTAAAGTAGTCAAACAGCTAATAAATATTAAAAACAAACAAACAACCCTATGGAATAAATTTTCTAGGGACATCATGCTGTAGTTTACCTCCAAAAGTCTGCTCACAAATAGGAGTGACGGGTTCATTTTAAATGGCTCTGGCTTTCAATTTAAGAAATTTCTGATCCCATCTCTGTTGCATTTACTTATAATCACACACTGGGGGCACAATCCTCCAAGCATTACCTTTTAAAATGTATGAGTTGATTGGGATTTTGCACCTTCAGAACTATGAAAATGCCTGGTAGTCTTGCGCTTTATTAGTATGATTTTCAAACTATTCTTCTTTATAAGCTTTGGAAAAAAAAAAGTTTGGTCAAGCTGAAGCTCCCAAACTTCACAGACATGTTTTTTCAGAGACAGTGTGTAGTGAACAACACATTGACACTCTGTTCAAATGTTTACATCAAATAAAGGACTTCTAACAAGACTTTTTTCCTGTCATCTTTTTTAATATTGTCATCATTACACTGAACATAATTCATATGCTGTCAGATGACCCAGACACTGAACAATGAACTTTTTCTAACTGGTGAGCGTCAGTCTAATTGACGATTCATTGTTTCACACTAAACATCTTTGCCCAAAAGGAATTAGGATAAAATTTATTCTACTTCAAACACAAAGTAAGGCAGATCAAGAATAAGCAACTCTGTTTTCATAATGTAACCTGGGTGCACCGAAGTATGTGCTCCCCTCTCCAAAAAAAAAAAATGGATGGGTAGCCAGGCAGGAGCGCTGTGATAGGGATATACAATACTGGCCTGTGATATTAATAAATATACAGAATATACACACTTTAAATATAAGGCTATACTCTATAATTGGTGACTAGGAAATTATACCACCACCAGTGGCCTTGAACCCAGCACAGGTAAGTAACTGATCTGAAACAGGTAAGCACAGGTAAGTCCAAATAACCAACAAGTAAATATAGGTGAACGGCAAATAAATTCTGACAAACCACAGGGAAGGTATCAACAAGGGATTCAACAAGACTGGTACATATATATACAATATACAAACAGTTAAACAGCAACTCATATTAGAAATAACAAAACATAAGACACTACCTACCAAATAGGAGATGCCTGTACACCCTTTAGTGTATCAATGTCACCGTGAGTGCTGGAGACTCCCCTTTGATGCTAGGAGCCTTGGCACTGCTCCAAATGAGGGAGACGGAAGGGGCCCCAGAACCTCTCAGCCCCTCATGGGGCTTGCCAGGGACCCTTTCCCCACAGGGCCCTCTGCTAGAGTCACTTCCAGGGGCTTCCTCACCCATGGGAACCCTTTCCCCAATAACTCACAGCTCCAGTGGGCGATGTGGGATCTTTGTCACCCCAGTTGGGATTTCTTTCAGCTGATGCAAACACAGGCCTCTGGTTCCTGTGGGACCTCCAATCCCCTTGCATCCCTGTGCCCCACTTCGGGCACTGAGGGCTCTGTCTGCTGCTCACGGTTGGGGGCTCAGGCCACCTTCTGCAGCTCTGAGGCCCAGGTCCCCACCTGGGAGCAGCAGCGCACCAACCGTGCAAGTCCTGGCTGCATACCAGGAAAGGGTGGGCCTGAGCTGCCTCAAGCAGTTCCCAGTGCCAGGGTCCCACCAGACCATGCTACACTGTGCTGCTGGCTCTGGGTTCCTGGCTTCACGCCGGGGTTGCAAACCCAAGCTGCCTCATGCACTTCCCAGGGTCTGAGATCCATGTACTGCTGCATGGACTTAGTGGCTGGAGACCTGAGCTACCTCATGCAGTTCCCATGGTCTTGCCTCAAGCACCGCACTATGCACTGACTGGGGCTGAAGCCATCTGCCGCTCCTGTCTGTCAAGAGGCGTCTTCAGGGACTCTTCAGGCAACAGCACCCACCTGCTGGGCTGGTCTTCCTCAGCTCTTCTTAGCCCTGATCTTTTCTCCATCCCTCAATATGTTTGCATTTTCATTTTCAGGAAGTACACCAGAACTGAACTGGTAAATGCTGAACCAGAAGTGGCATACAGCCTACATTAGGTAATGCAGACAGACATGGGTTTTTTTCCGAAGCCACATCTCAGTTCATCTCCAACATGCTTTCCAAGAACCAAGCCACACTGAAAATTTACCCCACAGTTGCAGCAACACTGGTATTGTAACACCCTGGCAAGTCTCACATAACCCCAGTTGAGAATCACTGAACTAAGGTTTTATATCACTCTAGAGCCTGCAGGTCTTGTCCAACTCCGAAGAATTTCCTCTTTTTAAACTTCATCACCTCAGTCTTACCTGGGTGCTGCTTCTATTGGTTGTTCTTCACTCTACAAATATGTGATATTTTAGAAGCAACCTTTGATGCATCCTCTGAGATCAAGATGTATAATTGATTGTTGACAACTAAGTCCATGACATCTAAATAGTTCTCCGAGAGACAAAGACCAAGAGGACCAAGATCAGCTGAGGAGCTGATCTTTTAGGTTTTTTTCAAATACCCTGGTATTACATGGGGCCATGACTTATAATATTGGGTTATGTCAGTTATGTCTAACTATATCATATGAAGTATCAAAACAATTTGACTGATACAACCTGATTTATGGGTTCCAGAGTGCTATGTTAAGTAGTAAGCCTTAAAAAAAAAATGTTTCTCAATATTCCTGTGAAATAAATTGTATTTTAAAGAAATGCTACTTTAAAGGATTATTTGAATTTTAAAGCAGACATGCTATGGCATAAAAGTTTAGGTCAAACATTTGTGATCCTTAAAAGGTAATTGATAAATATGGTAACAAGTACTGGTATTCTGTGCACAGCTATGATTTCTGCTTTTATCAACTTACGAGTTAAAATCTGCCTTATAGGCATACCTCATACTGAGGCTAGTAGAAAGTTGTACCCCCCCTTGCCAGAACAGTCACCGTTCCTCAACAATAGCTTCCTGAATTCTTCAATGAATAAGGAAAGTCAAAGTATCTTGCACCTCTAAATGGAGGTCAGCAAGTGTTCCTCTACTAGGTTAACTATTTTGGTCTACTTTGGTCATTACGTAGGATATAATGGAGACCAGATCTGCTATTCCCTACTTCTTTTAGGATGGCTTCCACTTTTTGACTGATATCTTCTTAGGAGGATGCATTTTTTATACAGTATTCCTCCTGTTTCTCCCCCTGTCCATACCTCCTTTCCACACTAAGCACACAACCCATTCTCACATCAAAGAAAACTGGGCTTTGTGTGAATAGGTTTCTGGAACCTTTCCAGCTTCAAAATTGTCTCTAGGATCAGAAGTTATACCAGTGGTCTGTAAACTGACATTCAATAAGTACTTTTTCCCCTGTGCCTCAGTTTCTTTGACTTTAAAAGGCAGCGGGGGTAGCAATGTTTACCTCATTCATAAAGCCTTTGAGACCTATGGATAAAAATACTATATAGTCATTAATTAATATAGAATGACTTATTGTAAAGTAATAACTCATTAACTAGCTCTGTCTTAATCAGCAATCTCTATATTTTTCATTTGAAATACATTCCCTTATTGGTAGTACACTTCCCAAGCTAGTGCTTGAAGACTGTCTTATCTGTGTGCGTCTCAGGAGCATAGTTCATTCCTTGGTTGCATGCATGCCTTACCACACAAAAAATGAAGGTCTATTCCTCCTCTTACACTTTCAGATAGCACTCTTATCTAAATGTTATTCTTTGACACTTTTGTGAACAGTTAGGTGTCTGTTCTGCTGGGTTTTGAGGGCCCAGTCATTGTTTTTAAAGAAAAGTGATGATACTTGGTTGGGAATCTGATCATGGTAAGGTCAGATAGTGTGACACAAATGGAATAAGTTAAAACAGAAAATACACAATAATAAAGGTTGCATTCTTATTGGTGATGTTAGGACATTAACTACTATATTTATTCACAGTCCTATCTCTCAGGCTCATACACTTGGTCCAGAGTGCTTCTAGACTATACTGTATGGCCTTTGAAGGCTTTATTAGCACTAATCACAAGTTTGATTTCTTCATTTAAGAAAGTAATAGTAATACATCTCTGAATATACTCGACTGCATAGAAATTAACATAGAACCACCACCTTGGTGATCTTCCAAGGACAAAGATTCATCAAAAGAGCTTCATCCCATCTATACTGACACTGTATGGAAAAATGTTTGAAACAAAATAGTATGTCCTGACTCTTTATTTTCATTTAGTTCCATTGCTTTAAACTGACTGACTGTTGTAGGTGTATTTGCAAAAAAATAAATTATATTCTCAAGTACATAGAACTACATTCACCACAAATATTATTTGCAGTGAATAGTTTAGTCAGTTCTAAGATAACTAGCTTGTCTACACAAGATGCTGACTGTACAGTCATTACTGCCCAGTCATTTAATACCTGTTTATACATAAACAGGTACTAAATGTCTGAGTATTTACTGAAGGGGGAATTTAACTGATGTTCCAGCACTTTTAAGGTTGTTGTGTGACAACTCCCCTTCAATCTTCTCTTCTGCACTAAACAAGCTCAGTAACCTGAGTTACTGTGCAGTCATGCTGAGGAATATCTGTTTTGTGATGCTGATTGTGCAGTAGCTTGTGACTACTGCACAGTAGCATCACATCACGCTTCCTATCATTTGACACTACTGTGCAGTAGTCATGGGCTACTGTGCAGTTAGTCTCATGTAGATGCAGCCACAGTGCATTTCTCTGAATCATAAGTCACACAACAGCCTTAAAAATGCTGGAACATCAGTCAATATAAATCTGAGAAGCTATACAGACTCTAGTCTCTATGTGTGTTGCTTTGTTGTAGTGTCATCCATTCCTGATGTGCAATGTAAAATTATCTAAAAATTCACCAATTAAAGTCTGCTGTTGTGACATGGTGTAATAACTTTCTTGAGATACACTTTTACTGAGACAAACGGAGACTTTGATACTATTCATGGAACTTTATAGGCAGAACCTACTAGAATTTAAAACATAGAATGATAGAAAATTGGGGTTGGAAGGGACCTCGGGACGTCATCTAGTCAACCCCCCTGCTCAAAGCAGGACCATCCCCAACTAGATTATTCCAGTCAGATCTTTGTCAAGCTAGGCCTTAAAAACCTCCAAGGATGGAGATTCTACCATATCTCTAGAAAACTTGCTCAGTGTTTCACCACCCTCTTAGTGAGAAATGTTTTCCTAATATACAATCTAAACCTCCCTTGCTATAACTTGAGACCATTGATGCTTGTTCTGTCATCTGTCACCATAGAGAACAGTTTATTTCCATCCTTTTTTGAGCCACTCTTCAGGTAGTTGAAGGATGATATCAAATCCCCGTTTCAGTCTTCTCTTTTTCACTAAATAAACCCAGTTTCCTTAGCCTCTCCTTATAAATCACATGCTCCAACCACCTAAACATTTTTGTTGCCCTCCTCTGGACTCTTTTGTCCACGTCCTTTCTATAGTGGGAGGTCTACATCCTTTCTATAATGGGGGTCCAAAACTGGACACAGGACTCCAGATGTGGCCTCACCAGCGCAGAATAATTACTTCCCTTGATCTGCTGGCAACTCTTCTACTAATGCAACACCTCAGTATGCTGTTAGCCTTCTTGGCAACAAGGGCATGCTGTTGACTCATATCTGGCTTATTGTTCACTGTAGCCCCAGATTCTCTTCTGCACAGCTGCTGCTTAGCCTGTTGATCCCAAATCTATAACAATTCATGAGATTCTTCCATCCTAGGTGCACAAACTTAGTAAGGGTGCAACCCATCCCATCTTACAGATCATTAATGAAGATATTGAAAAAGATTGTCCCCAGGATCGACCCCTGGGGTACTCCACTTGATACCTGCTGCCAACTAGACCTCAGGCCATTGATGACTACATGTTGAACTTCATGATCTAGCCATCTTTCTATCCATCTTACAGTTCATTCATCCAACCCATAGTGCCTCAGCTTGCTTGCAAGAATGCTGCAGGAGACCATATCAAAAGCCTTGCTAAACTCAAGGTATATCACAATGTTAGCGAGTCTGTCTGCAAGGATGCTCTTCCCTCTCTTCCTCAGGTGAATTCCATCTTTTCCTAGCTAAACTTTCTTCTCAGAATGACATCCCACAGTCAAAGAAGCTGAACCCCTTCTGGGGACACCACCTGCACAACCAGGTATTGATCTGCAGGATGTGTTTGCTCCTGCCCAGGCCCTTTCTCTTGATTGAAAGGATGTAGGAAAATACCACCTGAGCTCCTGTCCCCATCACCCTTGCAGCCAGAGCCTTGTAGTCAGTCTTGATCTGCTCAGGGTCACCCCGACAATCTCAAAGGTGCCCACATGGATGAGCAACATGGCATAGTAGTCAGATAGTCAGACAAGTCTCAAGTCTGCAGGTCAGGCCTGCAGTTGGATTATTCCACCCCTGCAGAAAGGAGTCTTCAACCACCACCACACATTCCTTCCTTATTGTTGCAGTGGTCTTGTTCCTCCCCATCTTGGGGATGGGTTCTTGCTCCAATGGAATGAGCTCTTTCTCCTGTTGCTAGTGTTCTGTATCTGTTCTCTAAGCAAAATGCTGCAGGTAGAGATGACAACTTCCTTTTGCTGCCAGAGGTCACAAGCTTCCACTTTCCTGGGATTCTTTTACTCTTAGACTGGCTTCATGGGTTTGAGGGTGATAAGTGTATTTGTATACCATGATTTCAATAATTCATTCTTCTTTATTTTATGGCCTGCAAAAATTCTATAAATTTCTAAATGTTGAGTTCAGTGTTCTCTTAGTGTATTAAATAAGGTAAAGGAGAGAAGGTTGGGCCACAAAAGACTGGTACTAGCATCCTCTTAAAGGCTCACTGTTAGTGTATGTTCTCAATTTCTCCTGATTTTTTTGCAGTAGGGATCATTACTTTAAGAAGAGGAATGTTCTGTGTTTCTTATGAGCCATATACAGCTATAACTTAAATAACACTGGATTATCGTTTTAATTGCAAGGCATTGATTAGTTCTATTATGTTAATGTCCTGACATAACAAAATTAAAATAGCTAGATCACATTCTACCTTTATATCAACTGAAGTTAAAGGGGATATTTAAGTAGAATTTGGTAGAAAAGTATTTGGCACATCTGCTGCAGTAATGAAAGACTTCAATATCTGAACATCAAATAAATATAGAATGAATGCAATGGATATAAGCTCACACACTGCCTTAGTTGAAATCATCTACACTGCTATTCTCTTTCCAGAAAATGTCTGATATTACAATTTAGATAACTGTAGTCTGAATCATGTATTTCATTGCAAGAGAAACATGTTTAGGATAATTCTGTCTCAAGATATACCAAGGAAGTCAGAGCAGTTGTAGAAGTATAACTGAGAGCAAGACTTGCCCTTTCATGCTTCTAAAAAATAAACTTACTGTAGAAACTAGAAATAGCTATGAAATGCAATGTTCAGATTGATGCCAAAATTTCCCAAAGTTTGGGGCTGTTCTAGTTTAAATCTCCCTCTAGATTATCATCCATTATGGAATTCTCTACTTTATGCACTGAGCAACTGGATAGTGTAATAGTGACATGATCTTACATACTTCACACAGTCAAAATGACAACTTACTATTCTAAAGTTGAAGGAATGGAAGCCTAGTAAAACCTGGAGTGCCAGTTCAGGATCAAGTTTAGTTTTAAAGTGGACTTTTCCAGTTTTTCATTTTTGGCAGGAAATCCAATATTTATCTATGCAAATTATTACAATGTTAGCAGACACTCTCTGGAACACACAAGGACATAAAATATCAGCTGTACTTTTCATCACGTGTGTTTGTTTAGAACGTATGGTAACTGCTGTGAACGTAATGAATTTAGTCAGTGCATTGAGAATACCTTTTTTACTTTTATAGTGACTGTAGTACAATATAGATTTAACTGAACACTAGAGAGATGTACAAAAACTCCCTTAAGGTTGCAGACAGAAGTGTAGCTCCCTGCTGTAACTGGGAAAGCTTTGCAGGAAGAATTCTGAGTTACAACGATCCCCAAACCAAAAAGAAGTCCACTGCTAGTTCCAAGGGGGAAGAGAATCTAGCTGCTGGCTCCAGCCTGTAGCCAGTTTTCCCTAGCAATGGCCCCTTCTCTGTCCTAGCCTGCCCGTTTCAGAATAGTATGGGAGAAAGGGAGGAGAGGGATTCCCCAGAAGGTGCTGGATGGTGGGATGGGTGAATTCACTCACCCCATCCTTGAGCAAGGCCTGAAAAAATCTGACACCAAACTCTCTCCCCTCCTTTTCCCCCTCCCATTCTGAAACTAGCTCAAGGCTAAGTGGCAGCCCAGACAGAAGTTACAGAAGACACTATTTGGAAATGTCTTCCTCTTACCCCTTGTGCAATGAGAGTTCAGATTTTAACAAAATTGGCCATTTTTTAAGCTATCTGCAGCCATGCACTTGTGTTTGGTCTCAGCTGTAGACCAATTCCTGTGGCCAGATTGGGCAAAAATCATCACTTCTACCTATGCCGGGGCACAGCACTACTCAAAAGCTTGTCCAGGTCCCCCCCAACTACACAGTTGGTCCAATAAAAGATATCACCGCAACATTACAATTCTTTAATAGATACACAGAGGATAAATGTGTTATAGTTTTAATTGAAATGCAAATATAAAAATGGTTTATGAACCCATCACAATGTATGTATTATCCTGTGATTAACAAGAGGTCTCAAACAGATGCACACAAATGTTATGGTCTCAAACCATGTTACCATACAACCTTGAAGTGCATGGAAGTATGAATATGCGTTTCAAAAAATATTCTAATCAAAGCATAATATAGAACCAAAGTGAAAGTAGAAGCCCAGGAAAAACTGATGCATTTTCACTAAACTTGCTATAAAAGCAAAGCAAGCAACAAATAAAAATCTTTTCATAGGTACCTGAGTTATGAGAGGTAAGAAAACAAATTACTGTGGAGTATACTGCAAAGTGCAATAGAATGTTTCTGTTGGCCTCCTAAAACCCATACAGGAAAATCATGAATGGCATTGCACTTTAAGTGAGAAACCATGATCTTTTCTTTGCTTTTCCATTCTGCAAAGCGTTAGGCTGTTTTGCTCCTTTTGTTGTCATGGGATTTATTTCCCCTCAAACAAGAATACTGACAGTTCTTAACCCACTTGGAGATGCTGAGCATGAGCCCCCTTCTGTCTCCTCTGCTTCCACTATATGTATATGTTCTCTCTCTGATCTGTTTTTCATGACTTGTTTTTCCTCTAAGTGTTGTCCCTTCTAACAAGACCTGAGAGAACTATTTGTAGTGAAGTATTTAATGGATGAATGAAGCCCCTGTTTTCTTTTCATGAATTATCCATGAACAGACTTTGATTTTCCTGATTTGCTTGTAATTATTTCACATATTTCAGCTCATCACAAACAATCCACCGTGACTTGAATAGCTTTGTAATGCATCATTTTATTTTTTTTGTGACTGGTCAGCTAAGTGTTTCTGTTTCCTTACTAGGTCACTCCTAAACCCACAGAAAGCTTTCAAGATGATTATTCAGACCTTTATGGGAAAAAATTGTGAGTAAATAGACTCTGACATAAGTATTATAGCACTCTTTCTGTAAATATTTTGGTGCATAGATGCTTATAGCCAGAAAAATCAAAAGGCATTGGAAATGCTATGAAAGTACAAGCTCATATTTATTCTAATAACTCTAATAAAGTATTTGAAAACATTTGTTGCACAGAGCTGATTCTGACAAATGCCATAAGTTAAATTCAACACAAGTGGAAGCAACTACAATTTAGCAGAAGTCATTTGAGTATCATATAGTTACATCAGTAAATTTCACTCTACACCGTGGCTATTAATGTCAGGCAAATTAAGAACCTCCTAGCTTTTTCTCTAACTAGCCCATATATTACTATACTGAAAGGACAAGAAGGAAACCTTAGTAAACACATTCATGCTGCTGAAACCTCTACTCAATATGTTATTTGGAAAATATACAAGTCTATTTATGTATTGATTTGATGAACAAGAGGAGCAAGGCAATGTTACTTTTTGTCTCATGCCCATTATCTCAGGATACAGAAACAAAATTTAATTTCCTACTATAATGAAAATAAAACTATATGGGCTAAATGTTTATAACATCAAGCAGACTGAACTTTAAAAAACACAGCAAAGAAATTATTTTCTTCCTGCTTTTCTCATATAAAAAGACTGGTGGGATTCCAAATTTAAAGCAGATTTCTATTTAAGTTTTGGAAAACACCTTACATCGTTCCTTAATATTTGATATCTAGGACTATCAAGTGTACGTACTTAAACCAATTCACTGTCTGAGGATCATCAATATAGTTCTTTCTAGCACTTCTCTTTCTGTTGATAAACATGCCACAATAGTAAGACGTGAAGTTTCAGTGAAAGGGTGAGCTCTCAAGGAGCTCTGTGGAGGCTTTGCCATGAAACATTCCTTCCCCCAATACTATAAATCAGCTTATTAGCAGGGCTAGGGTCATTCTCCTCTGGTGTGGTACTCAAGTATGTATTTAACTTTACCAACCAAACGTGTAATGTCTTCAAACAATAAAGCAAAATCACGGTGGCTAGAATGAATTATGTTCTCATGTTTTAATTGTTTATTAATTAAATGCTGTATCAGTTTTTCTGTTGCTGTGTCCTCATCAGGCAAATCATTCATGTGTGGCTAACAGGCTATGTTAACCTATGTCAGTCCTTCCACTACTTTTCAAATATTGGCACATTCACAGTCTTCCAGTCTTCTAAAATTTTCCCAGCAGCCCAAGATTTATAAAAAGAAATATCAGTGGGTCAGAATAATCCTCAGCTGACTGTTAAGGACTTTGGGCACTAGTTATTCAAGGATGTGGACATTAGGAGCAGTTCCAAATTCAAAGTTGCTAATGAGGAGCGTGCTTCCCTATTACATTCTAACAGTTAAACACGGACCAGTCAGGAGCAATAGAAACAAACAAACAAAACTGCTGCAAGTTTAAACCTGCATGAAGCAATGTTACAGCTGGAGCAGTTTTGCTATATTTATATTATTCCCACCTTGTACACATGCACATAGTGCATACCTTGAAGTAAGAGTTCCCCCTGTTCTTTGAAATGGCTCCAAAGATATGTGTGTCCTGTTACGTCTCAGCTTCCTGTTCTTGGGGAACCCTGGCACAGGACGCAGCCTGTCTGACTTGCAAAGAACTCTCCTCCTGTCCACCTCTGCCTGAACAAGAACTGAGGAAGGACTTACAAAAGACAAGGAAGATGCAGTGTGAGGCTCACCTAAAGCCCTCCAGACAAGGGTGACAAGAGTGAAGCAACGCCCCTGATCTCATTTGCACTTGAGATGGAACCGGATGACAACTCATTTAAATGGGAGATGGGACAGGCATGCACCTTCATTAGCATTTAGATTAGAGAAAGGAGATTCCAAGGCAAGGACCACACTGAATTCTGGGATCAGAAAAGCATGAGAGCACTGCATGATGGGGGATCCTTGTTCCAAATGCTAATCAACCCACATCTACACACACCCAGCTCAGCATTTATCAGACCAGTTCTAGTAATGACTCCTCTACTGGTATCCAAAATACTGAATCTGCCTGTCTGTGTTGTGAGCTCCCTCCATGGCCAGGAGTGATCAGTTCCTATTATCCAGCATATGAGCTATTGTTTACCGCTAAACAAACCTAGTGTTCTCCCTTGAGTCATTGTTAGTTCTCTACAGAAATCCCTACCCAAGCTGAAGTGTCTGTCCTGGTGTTTGGATCCAAAAGCTGCACCAGTTCCACCACTTTTCTGCCTGGAGTTGCTACACTGATTGTGCTGAGGACTGTGTCTGTCTGCAAACTTCAACAACCCCTGGGAACCTTGACTGGTTCAAGCTTCGGTAAGTGGTGAGACCCCCCAACTTTCTCTCTCTCTGACTCCAGGCACCTGACTTTTATTCTCTTACTCCAGGCACAGGTTTCTAAACCTGACTTTTGCTAATCAAACTCGAGCTAGACATCCCCAAAAATCTAATTGAAACTTTGTAACATTGTAACTGTTTATTTGTTTCTCTCTTGTACGGCTATTATTACTGGTATCATCATAAGCTCATATTACCTGGCAATAAATAACTTTTACGGTCAAACTGATTGCTATACTTTCTCTCTGAACCTCACCTAGTCCTTCTACCTCTTGATCTCCACATTTGCTCTGCAGCATCACTTCTTTTACCTAAGCCAAAGATCCTTGTAATGCCCAAAACCACAGAGGGGTCTGCTCATCAAGAGGGTTACTATTGGGACCATTGTGACAAGAGATTGTGACATGCTGAAGGTATGAGGCACGTGAGGGTATCAGCTGAAAGTGCTGATCGGACCCAGCCTGACTCGGATCTGTTCTGTTAACCTGTGTGCTTGTGTCTGACTGCATTTTACTGTTGCCCTGATGAGAGTTCAAGGAGTATGAAGGTGTTAGCCTGTCAATGCTAAATAACCCAGCCTGGCTCAGGCGTATCCTGTTGATCTGTGTGTGTATGTGCGTACATGTGTTTGGGAGATTTGGTGGCTGGAAGAACTCAGCCCCATTGAAACTTGAGTCCTGCAAGATAGCTCTATTGGGGGTAACGACATGCAGAAGGGAGAGATACAGCTCTATATAGAAACACAAGTAACACAAGCAGCACATTGACAGAATTACAGAGATCCCCAGAAATGTATCCTTAATGAATAAGCATTCCCCAAAGTGACGGGCAAATCTGGTAACACTCCATACCACAAACTTGCCAACAAAAATTTGTTTATCATCCTTTTTATTTACTCATGAACCTACAGAGGAGGGCCACCGGCTTGGTGAGAGGGCAGCAGGACAGGCCCTATGAGAAGAGACTGAGGGACCTGAACCTGTTCAGCCTCAGCAAGAGGAGGCTGAGGGGGGACCTGGTGGCTGCCTACAAGCTCATCAGGGGGGATCAACAGCAAA
>JAGPOW010000229.1:13330806-13369791 GCA_030014935.1 Caiman crocodilus | reverse complement strand
GACTGAGGGACCTGAACCTGTTCAGCCTCAGCAAGAGGAGGCTGAGGGGGGACCTGGTGGCTGCCTACAAGCTCATCAGGGGGGATCAACAGCAAATAGACGGAACTCTTTTCTCCCCAGCACCACCTGAGGTGACAAGGAACAATGGTAATAAGCTGATGGAGAATAGGTTTAGGTTAGAGATCAGAAGGCAATATTTTACAGTTTGGGTGGCCAAAATGTGGAACCAACTTCCCAGGGAAGAAGTGGTTCTCACCCCTACCTTGGGCAAACTCAAGAGGAGGTTGGATGATCACCTGTCTGGGGTCTTGTGAACCCAGCATTCATTCCTGCCTGTGGCAGGGAGTCAGGCTAGATGGTCTGTTCAGGTCCCTCCTGACCCTAGCAACTATGAAACTATAAAACTACTTTATAATTTATATTAATTGCTACCTACTTCCCTACTTATATATGTGGTATATGTGTATATTTTATATACAATTATACATACATATATGTTCGTAATTGCCACCTTTGTTTCAACAGTAAACAGCATGGACTTAAGCCAGATTTGTCTCCTTTCTTGACACTGGAATTATGCCTTTTTGACCAACTTAAACATTCTCCTTAAGGAACTTCAAATATTTATTCACATTTGTCTTTCATTTTCTCCTTTTTTTCCCCTGCCAATTGTCTGTACATTTGACAATTAACTTTCTAAATTAGCTTTTTTGGTGCACTGTTTATATCTGTATTCCTGGTTTTGACTGTCTCCTTGCACAGAAATGACAAGTCATGATGATCCAGGAATCATGGACTTCTATTCCAGTGATTAATTTGTAGTAATTTGTATAGAGTTCAAACTAGAATTAGCTATGTTTTTAAGAAATCAACTATAGTTTTCAGACAATTTTAAAATGTTTTATTACTGGCTGATGTCGCAACACGCACCCTCCAGGTGGCTGTGGAGACGCACTGAGTGGAGGCCCAAGGGATGGCACTCGCCCAGATGCGTTCTGGGCCCCGGGTAGGCGGAGAGAGGAAGAGCACAGGAGACAGAGAAAACGTCCGAGGCAAGGTTTGTAGAAAATAAACGAATTTACTCACTTAACTCTTGAAGGCAACTTGTTTCAAACTCGTCAACGAAATACAATCAATGCGAACGGTGTGAAGCGATGAATCCCGCAGTGGCTACGGCCAGGTGTCGGCGTACCGCAGCGCTTATCGGATGAGCCCCTAAACACTCGCGGGGCCTCTCAAAGCCTGAGAGGGTGGTAACCCACTAGAAAACCACGGCTTTAGAGAGAGTACACGTGAGGGGACAGGCTAAGAGGCAAACCTCTCGAAGCCCCGCTCGCTCCTCCTCACGCGGGCGCGAGAGGAAATCAGATCAGTGCGCATAGACAGCCAAGCTGACTGACTAGCTCGATCTCCGCAGAATGCCAGGCAGACAGGAGTGCTGGCTGACTGACTCGTTCAATCTCACAGGAGCACGTGCGCGCGAATCTCGGCGCAGGGTCCTAATAAACTCTCCCTAGCCAATTAGAAAGCTTCCTCCAAGGATGCTTCTAGAGCTGACCACAGTTAACTCTCGCTGTCCCAAACCGCTTACAAGATCAGTCCATCCTCTGCCACTGCATTCCTCATCCTTCACATAACAGCCATATCACTTAAACATAACATAATGTAAGCATCATAAAACAGGCAACGCATCTTATTGGAAAGAGGAGCAATGATCTGGCGGGAGTCACTGATCACAATTCCACAACAGCTGAGCGGGACTTTTAATTCTATCTTCCAAAAATGAAATTGTTCATAGAAACACAATTATGCCTTCTATTTGGAGACACATGCTAAAGAATTAACTCTTTCCTCTAGTTTAGTGTTCTGGAGGGATTTCTCCAGAAACAATGAATCTGCCTTCTTTCTTGATGGTTCAGGGTCTTAACTGTCTAAATGCAACATTTGGGTATTGTACAGAATGACAGTTTGCCAGATGCAAAGCTTAAAATTTGTCTGAGCAATTTTTCTGATCTTGTGTTTCTTAGTCTGCTGTCCAAAATATCAGTTAATAGATTTTTGTTCCTGGATGACTAAACAAAAAATTAAAACCCAATTGAAAACATGTATTTTCAGCAAAGGAGAGAGGAAAAGCTGCTGAACCATGCAATAAATAGCAATGTTCTGAATAGTGGCCTCAGGCAGATAATTATATGTGGAGTGATGGGAATAGACTACTGGAAACACTAACTTATCAAAAATTGATGAGTTGCTAACATATATCATAAGGCATCGGTTGCATGAGTAGCTTTTAGAATATAAGAAATTTTAGGACATTGCATTGACACAAATATCCTTAGAATAGCTATAACGAATCAGAAACAAGCAAACAACAACACAAGAAGTCTAAACCTAAAGGTATATAATGAAGGCAAATTAAATTGCTAATGACTTACTTCCTTTGTTTGCCAAGCATATACTTTGTTAGTCTGAATTCCTGTAAAGTCTGCTGATGTTTAAATTTTTCATTGCAACATTTTAAATTAAGCTACTGATCTTGACTTAGTGGATTTTGGTTCACCTTAAGTAGAGTCTAGTTGAACAACCCCTACGGTGAAAGCTTCACTTTTTGACAACATTTTTATTATTAACTAGAAAGATGTCATTCAAATTTGTCTCAGATTATACCAAGTTATTTAGGGGAAAAGGAGAAACTAAGAATACCAGAAAATAAGGAGCTCAGGAATAGGAATTATAGGAACTGCAAGATCAAAATTTAAGTGACAGGCAGCAGGAGGAAATCAATGTTTTGCTGTTGACATTTCCTATAAATATATTGTTCCTTTACTTGTAAAGAAGAGGCACGGAAGCAGTGTCCCTGAAGTTGCTCTCTACTGTCATCCTAAGATACAATTTCTTTTGTAATGTAAATCAGCAGTATATAGTAATGTACAGAATTCTGGTCATGTTTTCTTGTTCAAAAAAGTTGGTCCATTTCTAATAATAGCTTGCAGAAACACTGATAGTTCAGATGCAAGTGCTGTGACCTAATACTTTAGTGAGAACAGATATCACTGGTGGGTCCTGTTAATGACAACAGAGACGGGAAGTCTCCTTGAGCCACTCCTTGAGAAGTCCAGATCAAGAAGAACTGCATAAGAAAAGAAGCTTCCTTTGGGTCTCTATTGATGAGCGTGAGGAAAATTAATGGTTCAGCCTCATACCCATTTCTGTTGTGAGTTGGTTTGGTATATTTTGGTGAAAATACAGTTAACTATTGAATATGCAAGTAAGAGCCACAATTCACGCTAACTGGAAATGAAAGACAAGGGAAACTACCCATAGTACATTATGGTAAGGAGAATCCCTAACCAAAGCCTCAGACTTCCAGTGACAAGTGGGAAAACCAAGAAACAAAGAAAAGAGAGAGAAAATACAAATACATAGATCCTGTATATGGAAATTGTATACATTTGCTATAATTTTCCTGATATAGAATCTAATTATAGGAGGTTTGCCTTGAATTTGTTCCTCTCCCATTGCTATAGCAAAGAAAATAAACCTGGGAAGGTCAGACAGACCCCTTGCCCTCTGTCCTCTCCAACTTCTTCCTGCAGCCCCTTTTCCCCTTACCTTGCTCTCCCTCAGCACATGGAAGTGAAGGACAAATTTGAAAACACTTATTTTGAATTCTGGGCCCCCATTAACTTGGTTCATCCAGAATTGATGCATTTTACCTTTTTCTGAAACTGCTGCAACTTTTATAATAGATACTCCATAATATACTTTTAAGCAGCAACTTTATACCTACTTATGTATGGTACAAACTACAGGTTTCCCTCACTTTATGCTATATGTGTGTTCCTTGAAAATGGGACATAACTCAAATTTGCATAAAACAAACCCACTTTACAATGTAACAAATAGGAATATGCTCCAAGACCTTGACTGTACTGACCCCCGTGACTGTACTAACATGGTGTTGCGCCACTCCCGGTCCAGGTACCACCATCCAGCTCAGCCACTCCCCCTGCCATAATGATTTTTTTCCTCTGCCTATGGCGTAAGTCCCATAATGCACCGCACAAAGCAGCTGACTGTGGGCTTCCACCATACTGATCCATTGCATAAAAATGAATTTACCTCACATATACTGAGTGGTTGGTATAAAAAGTATCACCACATAAGAGTGAACTTGCACATAAAAAACCTGCATAAAGCAAGGGAAACCTGTATACATGATATTAATCTGAAGCCAAAAGGCTCATGATCTGCCATCTACTTCAGGGGTTGTCAACCGAGGGTTGAGAAAGCCCTAGGGAGTATGTGCTGGCAGGTGGGGACAGAATGCTTCCATGCAGCACCCACACTGCCACGCAGGCATCACCCACCTGGATGGATGCAGGGAGGTGGAAGAAGCTTGCGTGCTGCTCATGATTGGCTGTGCACCACCCCCCCGCCCACTACATGTCCAGCTACGTGCCACACTAACTATTCCCCTCCCCACCCTGTGTCTGGCCACTGGGGGTATACTGATTTAAAAAGGTTGAAAACCTCTGATCTGGTTAATTGGGCTGGGCCCCCACAGAGCCAACAGCATTTTAAGCCTTGGTGACCTCATAGCTCAGCACTGCAAGGTATGTGTGTGTACTCCAGATACATCCCCCACCCCCAAAGGATCTATGTCTTATTTAAACACCCATGCATGACTAGAACTGGGTGTGTTCTTGTCATGAGTCCTAGGATCCTCAAAAAATGCATATTCAGATGAGGTTCAGAGCAACCTGGTCAAGTTCTCTCATGGAGAGCAGGAGCACACTAATCATATGTGACAGTCTGAGAGATGGGATGATGGTGGGATTCCAGGTGAACCATGTAGGACTATTTTGTGATGTCTGTCAGACATCACAAGGCTGATGAGGAAACAGGAATCATTGGAAATGAGAAAGAAAGTTTCAGCTCAGCTGCAGGAGTGAAGAGGAGGTAAAATATATATTTAACAGGGTGGCTCACCATCGATTGAAAGACAGTCTGCACTGAGGGAGACCGAGTGCAATGGATGCTGTCTTGTATCTTATTCAGATGAGCTACATTGACAGTAGCTTCCCATCAGCATAGTTAAGAGATGGAGCAGGAGTGGAGCACTGGTTGAAGAAAGGCATGATGGAAACAGCAGCTGCCTTCTACCAAGAGCTTTACACTGTAAGACTGAAGGATGTGGGGGCCATGCAGCAGCATCTGCAAGAGCTAACCCTGGTCCTTGGGGAGATGAAGCAGCAGCAGCTGGAGAAGGAGTAGATACAGGTTGAGAACACCCTCTGGGGCTTCAAGAATGGTAAGGCTCCTGGGTTACATGGCCTTTTGGGACCTAGTGGGCTCCAACCTGTTGCATCTCTTTTGAGAGTGACTGCTGGAGGTTTGGCTGGGCCCTGGGATGGGCCTTGTGACCCTCTTGCACAAGAAGGGTCTGAGGAAGGAGTTTAAGAACTGGAGACACATTACGCTCCTGAACTTTGACTATGAGCTGCTGGCCAAAGTCCTGGCTAAGCAATTTAAATCTGTCATAGGTTCCTTCACCCATGAGGGCCAGTCATGTGTAGTACCAGGATGCCAGATCCATGGGGCCCTGCTGCAACTGACTGTAACATGCTCCAGCTGGAATGAGACAGCAGGCAGAAGGTGGTGGTGCTGAACCTGGACCTGGAAAAGGCTTATGATAGAATATCACACCGGTTTCTCTTTGACTTCTTGTACCAAATGGGCATCCCCTGACTGTCACAGGTTGGATAAGGGCACTGTACCCAGATGTGAAGAGCTGGGTGCTGGTCAATGGTTTCTTCAGAGCGTGGATTATGGCAGAGCCAGGCGGCTGCTAGGGCCGCTCAGTCTCCCTGATCCTTTTAATCTGCACCATTGAACCCTTAGCCCAGAACATCAGACAGGATCCTGGGATGTATGGAGTCTAAATCCCCAGAGAAGGAAGGAAGAGGCAAAGGTCCTGGCCTATATGGATGACCTGCACATCCTGTGCTGGAATATGTGTGCAGTAGAAACAGCCCTGTTACAAAGCAGCAGTGGGGGGCCAAGCTCAACATGAGCAAAAGCAACTGCCTGGGGGTGGGTGAACTCAGGGGCCTAGAGTCCCTGGGGGTCTCGGTTCCTCATGAGGGGTTTAAAATACTTGGGGTAGAGTGTGATGCTGAGTTGAGCAGATGGAGGGCCTGGGAAAAGGAGGCCAAGGTGAAGCAGAAGTTGAGTCTGTGGCATGTGCGTCACTTCTCCATGGGGGGACACATAGCACTCATGAAGGCAGTGTGGTTACCAGTGCTCCTATATACTGCACTAGTCTACCTCCCCCTCCCCACTTCAAAGCATATCAGTCACAGAATCCAGAGAACCATGGGCATTTTCTTTTGGGGATTCAGAATGGAGAGGGTAGCAAGGCAGACCCTATACAAAAAGAAAAAGACCAGGGGTAGGGGGATGCCAGATATCCACCTGTCCCTGTGGGCATGGTGCACAAGCCAGATCTGCAAGCTGGTGACTGGGCCACTGACCAAAACAGCCTGTAAGGTTTTTTGCTGGGCAGCTCCTGAGACAGTGTGGGGGTATACGCAACAACCAACGGGAGCCAATGGACCATGGAACGCCCCTAGTTCTAGAGGGTCCTGAATTAGTTCCAGAGTGAGTACAAGCTACAGAAGGAAAGCCCAGCAACCATGACCATCCACAAAAGATATAGAAGGCAGTTAGAGACAGAGACAGATTATCAACTGTGGAGACGCTCCTTGAAGATGACTGCCAAGCCATCTGGAACTGGATTTTCCACAAGTACCTACGAAAAGACCACAGGGACTTGAGTTGGCTAATAGCCCACCATGTACTCTCAGTGAGGGTGTGGAGATACAGGGCGGGGGATGTGTGTAAAGGATTCGACCCAACTGCCCCGGGGAATCTTGCCAAAATGCAATAGGCACCATCAACCACCTCCTGTGGTTCTGCCCCTACGCCAAAGAAGTTTGGAAAAAGGCAAACTAGCTCCTTGAAGAAGTGCCAGGAGTCAGGCTGATGGCAAAGGAGATGGCTTTATACAGACACCTGACTAAACAACAGGGATCCCCAACAACTCATTTCAACCAGCTTGCTTCCTGGGTCAGGAGCACCCTGTATCAATGCAGGAACCTACTGGTGTACAGACATCTGGAGCTCAATGAAACAGACTGTGTCAGAATGTTTCTGAAGGAATTTCAGTCCTACTACAGGAAATTGGTGGGAGAAGACAGAGAAGCTGCAGCCAACTCCACCTTGAAAAGGGATTTTGGCACAGGCTGTTCAAAGATTCCCCACGAGGAGAAGGGGGACAGGAAAAATGAAAAGGATAGCAACACAACTAGACCTAGAGACAGTGAGAAGGAAAACAACAGGAGCAGCAGAAGTAACAGAGACATCATCAGTGACAAGGACAGTGAATGAACTGAGATTGTAAACCCCAAATCGAGGCTTGGACTAAAGAACTGGAATTGGGTTAGGGAGGGCAGGGGTGGGTATATGGGGGGCACAGGGAAACCGATGCATTTATTGTAAGAGGTGTGAGGGTTTCTTAATGCAGTTTAAGGTGTGTGATGGAAAGGTTATGATAGAGGATATGTGTGTGTGTGTGTGTATTTTTTTTTGGGGGGGGGGAAATAAAATCCATATAACTGTCCATTATGAACCATAAAAAGGGTCATGCTCAGTATGGCTGTATTTAATCAATTTCCTAGTTGGTTTCTGGTACTGAGCACATACTGTTTTTGGCAGGAGCTTAATGACAAACAATGTATTTAATAAGGTTTCCTTGCATGTGAATACAAGGTAAGGAGCTCCCCCTCCTCCCCCACCCCCATGATGATGGTAGGGGCAGGGAAACTCATCTTCTAGTTGAGTAAATATAGTGTATCCCTGATGCCATGGGCTCTGTTCAAAGTCCTATAAGCCAGTGATGTATCTGTGAAGACTTGCAGAGAGGTAACAGTGGTCTTTTACTTAAACCACAGAAGGCAAAAACAGAGGCAAGGATTTTCTGAGTGGCCCCAAACCTGCTAATCAAACTATAATTATAACTGCTGAATTCAGTAGTTTGTGTCTCCTGAACATGCCAGGTAACAGTAACCTTAGGATATGGACACGGACTCAGCTGAATGGACTCTACCAGCACTGAACAGAAACATAGTTTGTAAGTTTGTTGCAGGAACATGATGCCCTATTGGACTCTCACACTTTGAGTAGGGAACTGAATTAAAAACTATAGCCAGGACTCCAGAGAGGAAAGGTCTGGCTTTCAAGACAAAATGTTAATTAGATGTTAGTGGTGTTTCCAAATTTATTCTCTATCCAGTTTTTCCTTCCAACATTTTTACATATTTCTGCATTGTGTTGGTTTTTTTTTTTTAATCAGTGGACTCTGTTCTCATGAGTGGGGAAGTTCACAGGTTAGAACCGTCAAGTGGGTATTTAGTTTAATTGGATTTCCAGGTGGGGAGCCTGAGCAAGCATGTGTGTTAAATTTTCAGAAAGAATCTCTAATGTAGTGGTTCACAACCTTTTTAGACTCCAGGCACCTTTCAGAAAATGCTAGCCGTTACTTTTTCCTTTCTTTTTTTTTTTCCTGCAGAAAAATATTAAAGCAATTCTTCTGCTGTGAAGGCCTCGTAAAAACCATACAACAGATAACAGTGTTTTTAACATTGTAAATCCCTATTTTAATTCTCTGGCTTTATCATGTGGATCATGTTTGAACACCTAATAGTGATAACATTGCATAGCACCCTACACTAGAAAAGCTGCCTGACAATCTGTGTGAGAATCACTACTCCAGTTAATTGAACTCAGCCCTTATTGCTGCCCAAGCCACTGAGTGGAAGTGTTACATAGGGACAAGAGTACATAATGGATTATTAAAAAATAAAGAGAGAGCAAGAGAAAGAGACAGACAGAGAGAAAAATAAGTTCAAAGTATATTTTGTGCATTATCTTATACGTTAATTGATGTTTCATAAATGGTACTACTTATTTTGTCTCCTTTTAGTTAGAAGTGAATGTCCAAAGGTGCAGAAACAGGATTTTTTTGTTTTGTATGTTTATAATATATTATTTTATTCAGTATTTTTTTAACTAGAGGTATAGCTTGGGAGGGTATGAAAATCAGCTTTATTATAAAATGCTAGAATGCATGAAACATTCCTTGTATATTTTTTCTACTTCCAGCCTTGGCCAAATCAAAAAACAGAGAGTAAAGCAGTAACTATGAAGTGCAAATAAAAATCTTACACAAATTTATAACTTTAAATAGGACTCAGATTCATATTTATTTAGAATCAGTTCTTTCATTGACAACATTATCCTAAAAATATACTTTGTCAAATTTGGAGATTCAGAATAATATTATACTGCATTACAAGGAAATGATTTCAGGACTGGAAAAAGAAAAAATACTTATCATAGTACATTTATAGATTTCAAATAAAAAGTTGTGGGCAACTACAATACAGTCTTTGTGTTCTAGGCAGGGGCCAAAGTAGGCCAACAGTATCTCATGAGCACAGGAACTGAAGGCAATTTACAGTATTTATTTTTAAGCATCAATTGATCTTCATGCATTTCCGGTTATTATATTTTCACTTGTGAATTTACAGAAGTCATCATTTAATAGACCCAATTCTCTGGTGCCTAAAACTCCTTTGCATTCAGTAAGGCACTCTGATTTAGGTTTATGTTTCAACAAGATGAAGACTTTATATTTGATGTCCAGAACTTGGGTATTGACATGGAAACTAGAGGCTAAGAATCTTAATTGCCCTACAAACCACATTGATAGCCTGTGCTGCCTGTGCCAGGTATCTATATGACAAACAGCAATTTGGAGAAGAAGGAAGACCAACCCCTTAAAAACTACTGCTTTTGAGTACATGGATTGTCAAGATTCAGGAAGGGTATCACACAGATCTCTCCCCCTTTCCTCTTTCTAATTACCAGCTGAGTCAGCTCCAACAGGAAAGATCTCCTCCCACCCCCATGGAGATTCATAGTTTCAAGGATGGTAGAATCAGAAGAGGCATCAACAGATCATCAAATCTGACCCCCTGCTTGAGCAGGAAAGAGTGCTGGGGTCAGATGACCCCAGTTAGATGCCTATCCAGCCTTCTCTTAAAGATCCCCAAGGTAGGGAAGAGCACCACCTCCCTTGGAAGCCCATTCCAAGTTTTGTCCACCCTTACCATGAAGAAGTTTTTCCTGATATCTAGCCTAAATCTGCTCTCTGTCAGTTTGTGATCATTGTTCCTTGTTACCCCAAGAGGTACCCTAGTCAACAGAGCATCTCCAATACCTTGCTACGCCCCACTAATGAATTTATAGACGGCCACAAGATCACCTCTCGGCTTTCTCTTGCAAAGGCTGAAGAGGTCCAGGTCCCTTAGTCTCTCCTCATAGGGCTTGGCCTCTAAACTCTTAACCATATGAGTGGTCCTCCTCTGGACCCTCTCAAGGTTATCCAAATCCTTCTTGAAATATGGCACTCAAAACTGGATGCAGTACTCTGAATGCAGTCTAATTAGTGCTGCAAAGAGGGGAAGAATCACCTCCTGATTCTATTTGTCATGCATCTGCTGGTGCATGATAAAGTGCAGTTAACTTTGCTAATGATTTTGTCACACTGACAACTCATGTTCACCTTGGAGTCCACTATGACTCTGAGATCCCTTTCCACTTCTGTGCTGCTGAGAGGGTCATTTCCTAGCCAGTAGATTTGCTGCATATTTTTAAACCCTGGGTGCAGCACTCTGCATTTGTCCTTGTACTACATCTTATTGTATTCTGCTGACTTACCCAACCTGTCCAGGTCTACCTGCAATCATTCCCTGACCTTTGGGATGTTCACTAACCCCACAATTTAGTATCATACATAAACTTAGACAGAGCACTCTTCACACCCACATCCAAATCAGTGATGAAGACACTGAAGAGTACACGTCCAAGGACAGAACCCTGCAGGACCCCACAACCCACATCCTTCCAGGTCAATACCAATCCGTATATTACCTCTCTGGGGGCAACCTCCCCCAAGCCAATTTTCCACCAGCTGGACCATGTAAACATCTAAGTCACAGCCTCTTAAATTTATTTATGAGAATGAGATGAAATACTGTATCAAAGGCCTTCTGACAATCCAAGAAAATGACATCCACTGCTACTCCTGCATCTAAGCATTTTGTGACCTGGTCATAAAAGGAAACCAAATTAGTTAGGCAGGATCTACCTGTTAGGAATCCATGTTGATTTCCCTGCTGCATTATTTTTCCCACTGGACTCTCACAAATATCATCCTTAATAATCTTTTCAAAGACTTTCCAAGGACAGAGGTGAGAGTGACTGGCCTATAATTATTCAGATCCTCCTTCCTCCGCTTCTTGAAAATAGGGACCACATTGGCCCTTTTTCAGTCCTTCAGGACATGACCCAAGAGCCACAAGCATTCAAACAGCCATGCCAGTGGTTCTGCTATGACACCGGCCAATTCCTTCAGTACTCTTGGATACAGCTCATCCAAGCCTGGTGACTTGAACACATCCAGTCCATCCAAGTGATTCTGCACCAAGTCAGCGTCAACAGTTGGTGGGCTGGTGCCCCTCTGATGCCCATCTAAGACCCTGTTCAGAGATTTATCTTGACCCTTGTTCAAGAACACCAAGGCAAGAAACTCATTAAGAGTTCAGCCTTATCCCCCCTGTCTGTCACTAATTGCTCCTTCTTGTTCAGTAGCGGTCCTATGCTGCCCTGTGCCTTCCTTTTACTCCCTACATACCTAAAAAAAAGGCTTTTTGTTGTGTTTATATTTGGGTTGCCAGCCTCAGCTCTGTACTTACTTTGGCCTTTCTGACTGCATTCCTGAAAGTGTGGGCCAAGTAGGTAATACTCTTTGGTAGCTTTCCCCTGCTTCTACTACCTATATGCCTCCTTTTTAGCCCTTAGGCTCCCCTGGATTTCTCTGTTTAGCAAAGGAAGTCTTTTGGCCCCTTTCCCTCGAGCTGGGATCATCTCCTTCTGTGCCCAAAGAATTGCTTCCTTCAGGAATGACCACCTTTCCTGGATTCCCATCTTGCCAATACTCCTATCCTGCAGTGTGCCATTGACTAAATTCCTGAGCACACTGAAGTTAACCTTCCTAAAGCTAAGCACTTCCACCCTACTAGTTATCTTACCCACTCTACACCATATGATAAATTTGATTGATTGGTGGTCACTGTCCCCAAGGTGACCATGAATCTGCAGCTCCCCTAACAAGTCATCCCCCATAGACAACACCAAATCCAGTAAGGCATTCCCCCCAGTGGGACTGTATACCTCCTGCATTAGGTGAACGTCCTGTATGCAAGTTAATAGATGGATATTATTAGATGGGTATTATTTTTTTACTTTTGTGAATGGTAGTGAGGTAAAACAAACAAACTTTTCTGTTATTGTAGAATAATATTTTTAAACTCATCCCATTGTAGTATGAATTTCTGCATATTAGTTATTATGTTTAAATGATAATAGTATTGAATTGATCAACCTCTATGATTGTTTGAACAACTAAAACTCCATTTTGTGCTTGTTCCCTGCTTGACATGAGTAGATGAACTTTGTATGCCCTGTGTATGCAAGTGTCTATGTGAGAAGGTGAATGGTAAAAGAATGTTAACTATTTGCATGAAAACAGAAGAAGATTTAATTGATTCTGTAAGCAACAAGGAACCAATGTATAGGTTACCAGACAGTAAACTAATTAATGGAAGGCTGAATAACTCATCTGTAATCAGGTGCAAAAAAGATAGTAAGAAGAAAGAATTTTGCATATCCTTCCATTTGAACTACACAATGACTGAAATACCAACTCAGAAATGCACACAATGCTTCAAGGCAAAGATACCAGTGAAGATACCAACTTCACTGGAATGACCTCAAGTTGAGATAAACAGAAGAAACAACCTCTAATTAAAGACCGAGCATGGAAAAACCCCAATGCTAAACAAAGACTTGAAATCCCTATGAAAGTGAGATGCAGAAAAACTAAGATGAGGAATCCACTCTCTGCAACCTCACGGTGCGCAGGCATGCACATCTATTCTTCCCCTGCTCCTATCACCCTCAATAAGCCTGGACCTGGCCATCCAGTGCTAATATTGAGTAACATCTTCTGGTACCTGTAACATCTTACTGGAGTGGCTTTATCTGTTTGTCTGTGTATGTCAGTTTGTATGACTGGTGTATCCAAGCTTATGCATCTGTTTCATGTAATCAATGAACATGGCATTTCGCCATATCCCCCTTTTTAAGGTCTTGCTCTTAATTTGAGCTATTGGCAATTTTAAGTAACACCATCAGGGTTTTTATTTTATTTATTTATTTGCATGGCCCATTTTCATTCTGGAGAGCTTCCATCCTTACCCAAAATAACACAGTTTAACAACAACAAATGCAAGACTTCATATGAAAAAAAATAATTTCATATATTTCTGTAGACTGAAATACGTCAATCACTTCAAAGCAAAAAATTTTTCCAGCCATTTTGTAACTGCAGACAGCTTTCCAAAAACTAGTTCCTCACATTAGTGACATTAAATTGGCAACTCCATTTTTTCTACTCTTTGAAACACTCCTACTCTTAATAAACACTTCTAATTGGCTAGTCAACACAGATTATTATGGGTCAGTAATCACTGCAAATTACATAAACTTTGGCAATTCCCTTTTGGCTTAGATGATTAGCTAAAACCAAGTTAAATAGTAAATTCCTTTAAATGCAAGGAATTAAGAAACAGGTTTTACAGACAACCATAGTCAAGACCATTGAAATGTCTCAGTTGATTTTTTTCTTTAAGCAAATCTTTTGGTGATGCAGTTAAGTTCCAAAGGTAAAAACCACATTCTACAGTATGCCAGTTAATTATCTTTGTATGTATGGGAGTACAGAGCAGGAGCTTGGAATACGGAAAACATGTTTGACTTCATTAACCTTCTCTTTCTTGTTCTTGTATTCATGCATGGTGTCTCATCATGTTGACATGCTCACCATCCCCAGACAATTAGGAAGGGCCTTCTGTAGCCTTGTGAATCCCAGGAGAATATCATGACAGGCATTCATTGATTAAATAAACAGGAATCTGGAAAGCTGCCCCATAGTCTCACAAGGGATTGTATTATAGTTACCATGTCATCATCATCAGCTTGTTATACTACATATCTCTGCCCTTTTTCTGTTGCTCAGACTTACAAAATGAAGGACAAGACCAAAAGAAATTGTATGCTTTCTAAAATATATTGTATATCATTCAGGAATCCCTGAACCTTTCCTTGAGGGTTCAGACTCTAGCAGAGCAGCAGTGTGAATTTGCTATCGCTGTGTGCGAGTTTGCTTACTTGGACAAGAAGACAAAATCCCAAAAATAACCACAATGTGGTCCTATTGGTTCTGATGACCCAATAATAGCATTTTGAAAGGTACTGTTCAAAATAGGTTTTTCCACCAGATTCCAAAGAGGCATTGCAACGTAAGTAATACTTGTTTTGTACAATATTAATCTTCTCTCTCTGTACACAAAGATTTTACCACTAACAATCAAGAATATGATTGTAATATTATCCCCTGTACCTAAACAAATGTGTGCATTTCCTTGGGTTTTTTTTTCCTTGTTGAAACAGAAAGTTATTTTGAAAAGGTGTAATACTGTTAAGAACTGTACTTCTCTACTTTGCATCATAGTAAATTAAGTCATTCCCAGTCACCTGTAGCCTTTATATCACAAATAATAAATAATGGATCACAAACTTTGTAAATTTGAGATTGCCTAACACCAAAAGCAAAATAATCAGTCACTAACAACCTGATTAGCCCAATCACCCAAAATATCTGCAGCAGGAACTAGAGGAAAATATGGTTCATTTATTCTTTTATGAATTGGTGAACCTTTACAGCATTAAAGGAATGAGTCTTTCAAAGCAAAATAATAAAATCCATTTCTTGTCACTTTGGTGAGATTTATACATAGGAGTGGATGATTTTTTTAGTAGCACTGTCAGCATGCTTTAAGAGATCAATAACAATGAAATATTTTGTTTACAATTTAACCTCTATTTCCACTAGAATTTGAGACTTTTAATACCGATAATAGTTACGTCTAAATCTATTGATTCAATGCTAAGTTAAATGGCAAACAAAAGCAATTGTTTTGTTCTGTCAAAACAGTCTCAAAAGGGAGCCAGATTCTTTATTAAAACAGGAAGCGTTTTACTGGAATGAAAAGAAAGTTTCATTTAAAGAATAGTCTTCAACAAGAACAGAAAGGGACCTTCAACAAGGTAGATTTATTTGGTACTATAACAGTAATAAAACTGAAATAGTATATTGAATATTTTTGTCATGGTATGAAGACTGAAGGCCCAAGATCTTTTTATTCTGAACAGACAAACATATACAATATATAAGAAAACATATTTAAGATGTATATATTTTATTCAGAACACAGTCCTTTCTTTTTTTTATATTGAGCTCAGTGTCAGCTTTTCTGCTTCAGAACATAACTAATTTAGTTGTCCCATGATTATCTCATGAAGCTGATAGTAACTTCTTCTTGATATATACATATATATATATGTATATATATATATATATATGAAGAATATACACACACAAATACACTGTTAGTTAATAACAGAGCAATTGTATCCTGTGTACAGTACACGCAATATACAATTACGTATACATAACTTCAGCTTTTATGAGGACAAAAAAATATATATCAAGGGAAAGATTACTTGAAACAAAGGCCACAAAAAGCAAGTTTATTCGTATAAAGAAAAAATGCCACTGAGCTCATTACAGAAGATAAGAAGGACTTCCCTTTCCATATAAAATTAAAATCCCAGAAAACCATTACACCAGTTCCTAATTACATTAATTCCACTTCCATAAACAATGATTTTGTAATCATTAGGTCTTTTTCCATTGACTTCAATAGGACAAGACTAGGCGTTTGAAATAATATCTGTTGGGCTCTGGGAGTGGCGAGAGATGCACATGTGAAAGCCCATCATTTCCCCCACACCCCAAAGGCCCCCAGCAACCCCTAGCAGCCATAGAGGACCCCTGTCTGACCCCCAGCACAGCCAAAGGTAAGTGGGGCCCATGGTGGAGGGGGCTAGCACAGCTGTGGGAAGGAAGATAAAGAGCTGAGGAGGGTCTCATCGCACACCAGCTCGCACTTTGCACAGCCCCCTAAGGAGCTGTGTGATTAGAGCCGTGTGAACAGGACACATAAACAAGCGTGCTTATCTGCCCGGTGTGTGAGTTAGCACAAAAGTCAGCATGGGAGGTTGAGCAGGAGGGCCCAAAGCTCCAGGCACTGAGCCATAGCCAAGGGTCTGCACAGTAGTAACCAAAGTACTACAAGAACCATGGTTGGGGGGACACATCGCACCCTGTGGCTCCCCCCTGCACCTGGACTCCCCTGCTCTGACACCACTGGAGTCTCCACTCAAATGGAGCCCATAGTTACAGACTATACCCAGGTAGAGCCTGCAGTCCCTGCCCCAACTTGGGCAGGATCCTTGGCCCTGGCTTCCACTCAGACATAGCCCCTGGCTCCATGTGAAGACTGCCTAGCAAGACTGCGGGCAGCTGGGTTTGGGGGCACCAATACCTCTCCTTGTGGGGTGTGCTCATTGGTGTAGGACCTAGAGTGCCAGATTAGAGAACTCCACATAATAGTCCAGTGGTTGTACTCCATTAGGGACATGAACTAGGAGCTCGACTCCTATTTTCAGGCTCTCCACCCAATGGCTCATGACACAGTGGAGGAACCAAGAGAGAGAGCAGACTGTTGGGAAGGCATGGCCTCCATCTCATCTTGAAAGGAAGAAGCTCTTCTTGGCCAGAATTGCTCACCTTCTTAACAGGGCTTTAAACTGAGACATCTGGGGGACTGGAGGTCTACTAACAGTTCTAGCCCAGATCATGTCAGCCACACTACCAATAAGTTGGGCAGCCATAGTGAACCCACTCTGGTGACAGCCAAAGGAAAGGTCCCACTTAACCCCTCAGGGAAGCATTGGGCTTCTCATGTCAGACTTAACTGCCTGTACACAATGCCAGGAGCTTGGGAAATAAGCATGAGGATCTGGTCCTACTCCTATGTGATAATGACTATGACCTTGTAAGAATTATGGAGACTCCACCTATGTTTGGCTGGTGGCATTAGAGGGTTTCAACTTGTATAACAGAGATCAAGTGGGGAAGAGGAGAGGGTGTTGCTCTCTACGTCAAGGATCAGCTAACCTCCCTATATATTGAGTTTCCAAACCAGGAAGGGGATCTTGAGGCTCTCTGGGTCAAGATATGAGGAGAACACGGGGAGGCTGAATTACCTGTAGGAATCTACTTTAGACCTCCCCACCAAGAGGAAGACGTAGATCAGGAATTCAATAGGGAACTGGGCAACGCTGTGCTCTCCCGATGCTTGATCATCATGGGGGGCTTCAACTTTCCTGACATTTCTTGGGATGAGCACACAGCCAAGTCTGACAAGTCACATAGCTTTCTCACATGTATCAATGACCTCTAGCTAACCCAGGAGGTCTATGGAACGACTAGGGGAGAGACTTTGCTTGATCTGGTCCTGGCTAAAGGGGAGGACCTGGTGAGGGATAGGTGGGTCAAGCGGAAGCTTGGTGACAGCTACTGTGAATGGGTCACTTTCTTAGTTCACCAAGGAGCAGGCAAACTCCTCAGTAAAACAAAAGTCCTAAACTTTGGGATGGCTGACTTCACCTCTACAAACTGCAAGAGTTGGTCAGTCAGGCAATTAGAGGCTATACCTCCCCCACCACCACCTCGAAAAGTAGTACATGAGGAATGGTCATCGCTCAAAAACATAATCCTTGAAGCATATACCATCTCACAAGAAATGCAGTCAATGGGCAAGGAAGCCCCTCCAGCTGAATAAGGAACTCTTGGACCTCATTAAGCTCCAAAGAGTAGCCTACACCAGCTGGAAAACAGGAAGAATTACCAAAGAGGATTACTATGCACTTACTCGCACCTGTAGAGAGCAGTTGAAAAAAGCCAAGGCACAAATCAAACTTAGGCTAGCTACGGGCATCAAGGATAACAAAAAGTCCTTCTTCAGATATGTGAGAAGTCAGAAAAAGAACAAGGATAACATTGGGCCCCTGAGAGATCCAATAGGACACATCCAATGCCCAAGAAAGGGCCAATCTCCCAAATTACTTTTTTGCATCAGTTTTTCATCCTTTCAGGAGGATCACACTGCCAGGACTGGTACAAAACAATCCAGGAGTGGGCAATGGGCCCAAGATTGATGTGGATTAGGTGAGGGAACACCTTGAGATACTGGACATTCACAAGTCTGCGGGCCCAGACAGAATGCACCTGAGAGTCTTGAAAGAGCTGGCAGACATCATTACATCCCCCTTGAAAAAATGGGGTGCTCAGGCAAGGTCCTGGATGACTGGAAAAGAGCCAATGTGGTCCCTATCTATAAGAAAGGGAGGAGGCATGACCTGGAGAACTATAAACCAATCAGTCTGATGTCCATTCCTGAAAAAATCCTGGAGAAAGTTGTCCAGGTATCTATCAATGCCAGACCAATGGAAGGCAAGCTTCTGAATGCCGGCCAACATGGTTTTGTGATTAGCAGGTCTTGCCTAACCAATCTCATCTCTTTCTATGGCCAGGTAACATGTGCTCTGGACAAGGGAGATGATGTGGACGTCTTATATCTGGACTTCAAGAAGGCCTTTGACTTAGTTCCCCATGGTGTCCTTGTGGATAAACTGGGGAACTGTGGCCTTGATCATCATATAGCTCAATGGCTAGGTAACTGGCTATGGGGTCGGACCTAAAGAGTACTAGTTGAAGGGAGCAAATAAACGTAGTGCAGGGTTACCAATGGAGTCCCTCAGGGCTTGGTACATGGGCCAGTACTCTTTAACATCTTCATCAGTGATCTGGATTCAGGAATCAGATGTAAACTGGACAAGATCATGGACAATACCAAATTATGGGGCAGGGTGGTCACACCACAAGACAGGCTGGGGATACAGGCCAATTTGTACACAATCTCAAGGTGGGCCAACCAAAACCAGATGGCCTTCAATACAGAGAAGTGCAAAGTGCTGCACCTTGGTAGGAAGAACCCCCAGCATACTTACAGGCTCAGCAGTGCTATGCTCACTAGCACCATGACCAAAAGGGACTCAGGGCAGGTCTTAATTAAAAGACGAATATAAGTCACCAATAGGATGCTATGGCTGGGAAGGCTAACCAAACTCTGGCATATATCCACTGATGCATCTTAAGCAAAACCAGGGAAGTCATCCTCCCACTTTACTCAGCCCTGGTGAGACCACAACTGGAGAATATTCAGTATTGGCCCCACACTTCAGGAGGGATGTACAGAAGTTTGAGAGTCCAGAGGAGAACCACTCATGTGATCCAAGGCCTGGAAGGAAGGCCATATGAGAAAGGCTGTTTTAAACTAGCCATAAGAAAAAAGTTCTTTATGGTGTATGTGTCCAGGGTCTGGAACAAACTCCCCCCAGAGGTGGTACAAGCATCTACTCTGGACTCCTTCAAAAAGCTGGATTTATTTCTTGCTGGGGTCACTTGATCCCAGCTGACTTCCCGCCTATGGCAGAGGGGCTGCACCCAATGATCTTGTAGCAAAACCCCCAGTTTTTCTTTTTTTAATTTATTTTGAAATACATTCCCTACCCTTCCCCAACCATTTCTGACTTTTTCTCTCCCTCCCTATTCCCTATAGATAAGTATAAGTGAGCTCAGACTTAGGATAAGCTTTAACATTTTTATTTTGATAGCAAGTTTTTGGTTTTGGATATCCACTGTTTTATATTGTATTATTATTAGGTTAGTATTGATTCTTACTGTTATATATTGTATTATTATCATTTTTGTATTGATTTTTATTGTTTCATATGGATATTGTATGGTTCACTTACAAAGACAGGCCTAAACCAAAGTCATGTTAAGTTTCCATTTTATAAGTCAAGACTCCATCTACTGTCCTCTGTCTGGGCATCCCATATTGCAACTGTATGAGTCACATACCCCTCCCATGTAAACTGGTTCCCGGATGAATGAGAATGATTGAAATACAATGGTAGCAGGCCTCTACTGAATTGCCTGTAATGACTGGGCCATCATCTCACATTGATTCATCCAGGAACCATGGACCTCACCCAGGAACAGAGACAAGACCAGCATTTGAAAGACAAGAGACCCTTCAGAACCAGCAACTCTACCATTGTACCCCACCATTACAGACACACGAAACTGCACATCCCTGCATGAAGCACACATGCTCAGTGTGCCAGGGGCTAACCCTTGCCTGGGCATACCTCCTGTCACTAGGGTCACACAAGGTCTGCCCCTATAAAAAGGGGCAGTGAAGACAGACCCAGTGGGAATGCCCTCCACCTACACCAGCACCATGTCATACCACCTATCCACCCAGATGCGCTGCTGGTGAACCCCCTCTGGACAACACCTATTGGATGAGGACACCTTTCCAGCCTGGATAGGTAGATATTACCTGCACACCTCCTCCTACAATTTAGACTCTGTCTGTCTGTCTCTCTCTCCTCCTGGACTTCAGCCCCTGCTCCAAGCCTATCTAACCCCTGCTGCCATTGTGTGTGCGGGGTGTGCAAGGGAACCAATAAGATGTTGTGTGCACTGTCATTTGCAACCTGGAGTTAGGTCATGTTTTACTGAATCTCAGTCCCTTCCCTATCCTAAATTCCAGGCTCATTTTCTCTCTCTCTCTGTCTCTGCTCCAAGTCCCCACCCTTTCAGCTAGTTTCCTGATCTCCTCCCAAATCCATCTCCCCTTTTGTGCCACCTGTCAGCCTCCCCTTCTCCTAATGCCTTTCCCTGTGACTTTCTGCTGCCTGTCTCTGCTTTCCTGCTGCCCTGCCACCTGCTGCTTTTCCTGTGATTTTCTACTGTCTCTCTCCCTGTTTTCAGGCTTCTCCTGCACCATCTGTAATCCTCCTCACCCCCCCTCACAGCTTCCCAGATCCTCTTAGCTCTCCTGCAGTTTTCTCCTGAAGCTGGAGCTTTTCTCCAGCTCCCAGCACCTATTACCACTCACTGCAGGTTCTCTAGCTGCCCCAGAGCCATCCTCTGGCTCCCCACACCCAGAGCCCCTCTTTAACACCCACACTTTCCCTTAATCCAATTTTCCCTTTCGTCACCTACCTTTTCAGCTCCCCCGTAGCTCTGGCTCCAGTCCCAGACTCTGTGCCGGCATAGCTCCCCTGTGCTGCAGGCTTTGGGCTCTAGGTTAATTCATCTTAATTGATTAAAACACAAAGTTACCCCCAAGCCTCTATTCTTCAGCCCAGGCCCCTCTAATCTACTGGTTCTAATCCCTGTCCTGGTGACTTTCACTCCCTACACTTCTACTTTCTTACCTTAACCTTTCCACAGTTATCCCAAGTACACCAAGCACATACATAAATACATATCGCAAAATCCAACTTAGGAATTCACCTATGTGTATGTGTAGGTGGGTGGTATGTATGTGAATTAGTGAATACACACACACACACATATATATATATACACACACATATATAGATATTGTGTGTGTGGTATTTGAATTAGTAATCCATGTATGTGTATTGGATGTGCAGGTGTCTGTAACTGATTCTGTATAAACTTGGTGTGTGTAGTGTGTATGAGCTTAAACTGGTAATAGGTGTGCATGAACCTAGATTGGTTATTTTGAACATGTGTGTATCTGAGGTGCTAGTGTGCTTGTGTATACACCTAATTGATTTATATGGTTTTTTATATGTGCAATTGTGTCACATCCTCCTGTCTAACAGCACAATATTGAGATCCTGAGAGTTGGCCTGACCCCACAGGGCAACAATCTCATGAGGTCCTTTCCAGCCCCTAACGTCTATGAAATCTATGAAAGTTGCATACAGAGTAGTCAATGTAAAGAAATAGCCAACTTCTATAGACATGTCAAACAAGTTCCAGAATCAGATATCAAAAAACAATTAATACAACAGGACAAGTTAATCTGAAACCAAAAGGATTTTGCAAATTGGGCAGATGGTACATTTATATGGATGGCCATCCTTATGTCACATGCACTATACTGGAAATGGGATTGGCCTTTAGATGTTAATAGACCCAGATGTGTTAAACATTTGTGCTTGTAAAAGTTGTGTTATATTTTTTCAATGGTTAGTCTCTGTTGTAAATACCAGATATCAGTGCTGTACATGAAGACTCTTTCCTAAAGATAATTCTTACAGGAAATTAAGTATTGTGGGAAGTGGAGAGAGAGAAGGAAACTAGAGCATCCCACCAATAAAAACAATCTGACCCCAGATATAAGCCAGCAAAAGAAGCCATGAAGAAGTTTTCTTTTGTATGAGTGTAAAAATTATGTACAAAAGCCTCATGAGTGTATTATTTTCAAGTATTGGTAGTAGAGCTATCATCACAATAAGTTGTATTAGGCCCAGCTCCAGAATGTGATCCATGAGTTAAAGCCCGTTGTGCCCCCATGAGCCAGGGACCCTAGAGACCCAGCAGCCCCTGGGCAGGGACCCCGACCTGACTTCCAGCATGGAGGTAAGTGGGGCCCATGATGGGCAGGCATTAGGTAGGTGCAAGAGGCAGCTGAGTAGAGCTGAGGAGGTTTATACCCCTCCCCACTCAGCTTTCACTTAGCCCAGCCCCCCCGGGAGCCACATGACCAGAGATGCACAAACAGAGGACACAAACAGGCACTCTCTGAGCTACAGCACATGAGTTAGCATGGAAGTTCACATAGGAGATCGAGCAGGACCTAGGAGGTGAGCCTAAATTAGAAGGGTTGGCACAGCGGTAGCCCAGACTACAACCTGTTTGATGGTAGTGATGTGCCACACCCAAAAGATCCTTCCTCCCATGGCTGTATTCCCCTTGCCCCCCCAGTACCACTAAGGCCTCTACCCAGATGGAGCCCATGGCTTCAGCCTCCACCCATACAGAGCCTCTGGCTCTCAGCTGTCAGGGGTTGCCTTTTACAAATGCAGGCATCTGGATTCAGGAGAAAGGACACCTCCCCTTGTAGGGTGTGCTGTGCATTAAAGTCCCTACAGTGCGAGATAGGGGAGCTCCAGGCTGTAGTGCAGAGGCTTCATACCATCAGAGATAGCAAAAATAAGATTGACAGGTACTGCCAGTCTCTTCACCTGAGGAATGAAGATGGAAGAACAAAGAAGGCTAGCAGGGCAAAGGTGGACAAGAGGACCCCTGTGAAATCAAGCCTGGGCTTGCTTGGACAAAGGTGATCACCCCCCTGGAACTGCACAACAAGGAACTGTTTGCTGACGGATCATCATCACCCCAGATTGAGTTCCAGGGGAGTGGTGACCCATCAGCAAAATTATTGGATTCATAATTAAGTAAAAACTTTACTGCATATTTAACGCATTTATGAACCTCATATTTTGGCAGAACAAGTTATTTCCACTTTTGAGGAAAGATGTACTGAAGATTCCTGACCAGTTAAACTGTGATTTTTAAAGCAAAACCCTGAATAGTAGATCAGGCAGAGCCCAGCCACTCTCTGAAAAGGACCAGGCAAGGTCATGCCAGATGCTACTGCTGATCCTGATGTAGTTTGTATGATGACCCAATGGCAGTACCTTTACCACACTGCAGCTCAGCAGACCTAGGGAGCACTCTGAATCTCTATTTCATTCAATATACCTTTTACATGACAGAACAGAATGGAATGGTTCTAAAGGATAATAAGAGTTTGTGTATGTATGTTATGTATGTAAGAATTGACTCCAGGCCAACACTATGCCCACCAGCCACTGACATGCCAGTGACCTCCGAGAGCTCACTGCACATACAGCACATAGCCAGAGGAATAGCCAGCCCCACTGGATCTCTCTCTCATTAACATTCATCAATGAGGTATTATAGTATGGCTCCAATTTAACAGTACAAGTCAATAGTATAGAACAATTTAGAGGAGGAAAAACTGGTACTGGAAGATGGTACTAATTATAGGATTATCCAAATTAGACCCAATCCATGACACTGGTTAACATCACCACTCTTGATTCCTGACATCATTAATTTCAGCTACAATGCAAAAGAGACATACTGCCTTGAAATATTTAAGACATGAACTCCAGTGTCACTGAGTTAAAGATTTAATTGGTTTCCTTCATAGCTAATAAATATTCTCATCTTTGCCAGATTTGTCTACAGTGTGATCATTCTTTATTTTCACACCTGTATGCTATATTGATAATTAAAATAGCAATAGAGAGTAGCTCAGAAAGGTTTTTATTTTTTTAGGTGATAACAGCTGAGTCATATCTGTTTTCTCATCTAAACACTCCACCCTCAATTACTGCCATGTCAGCACAGGTAGGGGAAAATGTTAAGAAAAAAAAAAACTAGTAATAAAATGCCTGCTAGCAAGAGATAAATGAAAAGATTAAAGATGACATTTTGCTTATAGATCCTACCTTGAGCAGAAGAGAGTATTAAGAAATATTTCTCTAAAATTCATTTAATTATAAATAAGTACTTAAGTGTTTTATTATAATATGAAAATTAATATTCGAAATGGCAGTGAGTGATGCAGTTTCAACAGCAGGGTTCACATAAGTGATGCAGTTTCAACACCAGGGTTCATATAGATTAATTTGCCCATTAGGATGCCAATCAGCCAATTTGAGTCCTCCTATGGTTTAAGAAATTTGAATGTGTTTAACACTGGATTTGACTTATCTTAGGAGTTTTGTAAGTCAAGTGAGATTGATGCCCTTATAGCAGCTTCACTGGTTTTTCTTTTTCCTTTATTTAATTAAATAAAGAGGGAGTTAGTGTTAGCTAAATTGCATTTTCTATCTTAGGTCCACAGACCAGCCATGTAAGTATAGAGCTGTCATCTGTGTGTTCTGAGCTCACGATATTAATCTATCTAGATAAATTGGACAACCATATATTTTATGACAATCAGTTTTCTGCCTACAGGACTTGTTTGGAAAGAATAATTTTGCCATATGTCTAGGTGTTTCATTAACAAACATCTTAATATGAACATTGATCATGCCAAATATGGCATCTGAACTGTAATAAAAATTTGAAAAGTTTCATTGTGCCCAGAAATGTATTCTCATTTACATGAGGTATTTTAGTTGTTTAGTGCTACAAACTAACAATGCAAGGAGGGATTATGTATTTTAAAGACCCAATCCTCAATCACTGTAAATCAGCATGGTATCATTGACTTCAAGACAGAGAATCTGGCTTTGAATCTCACTACTCAAAAAATGTAACAGTTACTATATTAACTTTCACCACCTTATATAACCCCATATTCTGTTTACTATGGCAGTTGCTTATACTTCTAAGGAAAGCTGTAGTACACAAGAATCAGATAGTATTCCTTTAAATCATTCACCCTAGGTATAAATGGTCAAAAAGCCCAAAGCTAAATCATTTCAGTCTTTGCAGGTTAGTCTAAACTGCACAGATTAAATTAAAACAGAAGTGAACAGACCTTTGATTCAGGAAATGCAGCCACATTCCCGCAGTGGCTCAGGCCAGAAGCCAGGACGTGCTAGAACACAGCTTTCTGGCTGTGTGTTTACTTCCTCTTCCCACTGCCCTGGAGGTCTCTGGGATTTGCAGTCCAAAATTACAGCATCACGATGCTCATCATTTCTTCTTTCTGCTTCCAGGTACCTTGGGATTTGTAGTTCACAGTTGCAACCAGTAATAAATTTGAATGGGGTTAGGGGTGTTTAACTCCTCTTCCTTGGCTCCAGACCCCAGTGAGTGGGGGGTAGTCCCTCCCCTGTAGACTGGGCTGCACCCCTAGCTGGGCTTACTCCCTGCTTGCCCCCTTGTCAGCCAGCCCTCATGCTCCAGCTAGGGAGCAGAGGGGCAGAGCCAGTCCTGCTCTCTAAAGCAGACAGCACAGCTCAGTCCAGGGCTGCAAACGTGTTGGGGACTGATGTAACTTGAACCAGGATGGGGTCTAGGACAGAAGTTCCATAAGGTGGTTTGACCCAAGTCAATTAAGTCTGATACTACTTTCAAACAGATTTATCTTAAGCCAGTTTCAGCCATTTTGAAACTGGTTTATGGACACCGAACTTCTGTTCTATTACAGGTTTAAACCTGTTTCTGATCACTTAAACCAGTTTACGTGCAACTTCTGTCCCTAACCTTATGGACCCTGGAGTGGTTCTCCCTTTCTTAGAAGCTGCCAGAAACAACCCACAGAATCAATATGGATGTAGCCAATTTACATTTCTGAGATTATTTTTCTTCAATTCTTTCTCAGTCTCTTTCTTTGTTTTCTTTTTGCTCATCTTTGTTTCTCACATTCTGTTTGGATAAACCTCTCTGAATGGTTATGTCTGCACAAGGTTCATTCTGATCACTTCCACAGTTTAAGACACAAGAATAAGAATGCCTTTGCTTCAGTTTGTGAATGTTTGGTCCCAACCAATTTTAGTTTCAGCATCTCTAATGAGTGTAGTTGCCTTGAAAATGTGCTATTGCAGAAGACCTGATCACTAAGTACCTTGAAATGAGGTAGGAAAAAAAATAGGGAATCAATACAGAACACAGTACTCATGAACTGTGATACCAATGGCTAGTCTTAGAAGGCAGGCTGTCATGTGCAGCATAAACTGCATTTTTTGACTATTCTTGACCTATAATTCCCTCTGCTTTATTGAACTCAAGCTGAGAGATATATGATCCATGGCTGTTAGCTGTCACTGTATGATAGGAATATCTATAAACCATATAAATTAACAGATGAATATTATGGAATACTGGTTTTTGTTTTCAGCTTTAAAAAATATATAATACTGTTTATTAAAATATTTTCATTCTGTCCAAAAGAATAAAAGAAAAAGTTAAAATTAAAATAATTACTTAAAAAAGAATGTTACTGTAAACAATAGAGTCACTATTTAATTCAATACTGCATCAGGTCATTTTATAAAATACTGATGCTGGCCTGTCAAAACAGTAATTTCCTGACCAATCATTAACACTTGATGCTATCTGAGCAGAGATAATGAATGTGCTGAAATAAAGCAGAATGAAAGCTAAATGCCAGTTAAGAAACAGTCAGTGTAGAGCTCCTCTGCTATTCTTCATAAAGCATTTAATCATTTGCTTTATACTAAATTGTGACCTGAAGTATGTGCCTGTGCTGGGGCATAAGTACTGGCATAAGTACATAAGCCCTAAAGACCTGGCTACCTAGACTCTAATTAAGGCCTCAGGAGTTAGCAAGGCTCCTCACTGTCTTCCTACCCTGAAACACAGGTGGGCAGAAAGCCTTGTCATTACCCTGTGAAGCTTAACTAGCCCACGTTGCAGGGAATGGGCAGATTATAAATTACTGCTGGTACATACAGATCAGCAGAAAGTTACTGCCTCCCTCTCTCTAGAGTACTAAGCTAGCAAATAAGAAATTTTTCCACATGGATGAGTCTCTAAATGATAGTCCCCCAGTGCTTTTTTGTGGAGTTGTGCAGATTTGAACTTACCACCTCTTCCTCAGGGCTCTCTCTAAAATCTACAATCTATTCCTCTAAGTATTTTAGTGCTCTTCTGAAACTGTCCACTGCCAGAAGTATATATAGGGATAAAATGGACCAATTATCTGACACAATGTGGCACATTCAATGTTTCCTTTGGGTTTAAAAAGACCAGAAGGAAAAATAAAAAAAAAATCTTAAATATCATACTGTATGTTAAATGAGCAATATAAAAAGGAACGTGCTCACAAGTCAGATTCAAAGTGTAGTGCACAAATGATTTTGGACCCTTGAAAAAGGTCATGGGATTTCTGTTCTCTCCACTCTCTCTATTTCAGGCAATATCAGAATTTCCATCAATAAAAACTAGGTCAAGAAAAGTAGATATATTACACTGAAAAAGGCTATTTTTCCCGAAAGCAATCAACAGGGTTTTTACCTTCTCTTTGGATCTAATAATCTAGCTGTTATCAATATGAATTCTACACTGCAACTTGTTTTAAATGTGATATGCAAAAAGTGTGTATATGTTGTCAACATAAATTTAAGTACAAATTAATAACTTAAGAAGGGGAGAAAATAAGGGGTCATTGTTAGTAAAGGGTTTTTATTCACATTCAAATCCCCAAAACTTCCTTTTCAAAAGATGCTGTCAAGATCTGCTAATGAGTAGCTATTTATAAATGAGCTATATTAAGACATGATTTTCATTAACAAGCTTAGTAGCCTTGCAAACTAAGGAAGGAATATATTTATTCTATCCATTAAATAGAGGAAATTTCCAGAACTTTTCTAGCCAGTTACTAAGATTGAAATAGGTTCAGTATTGGAGTTTAAATCCAAAATTATCTTACTCATCCTCAAAAGTTCCAAGAAAAAGTGAACCTATTCTGTACAATGAGTTTCTTAAGTACTTTTCCAGACATTTATGTTTGATTTAGAGGGTTTAGTAAAATCACAGAAACGGATACTACTTCTAGCTATGCTACTAAGCCATCCTAGCAACCTGTTAAATATAAACTCTCTCAGATACAGGTACCAACTGTACAGTTGATATAGAATCTGCGTCCTGAACTGCTAGAGATGATATGGAGCGACAGTCCGTATACATGTGTAACAACTTCTTGATGCTACTAGAGTAGGATTTCCAATGAGTGGTTGACAATCAGTTGTGGAAGAATTTTAAGAGGACCCTCACACTACTTTTCTGGCTGCAAGTTCTAGTAAGGGCTATCAGCTGAAGTGATTAAGTGACCTGTAGGGTGAACAATGGAATCACCTTCAGTGCATTGAGAATGAGGAATGGGAGGGAGGGAGGGACAATGTATTTCATCATATTTGCAAACATAAACATAATAAACAAGTCATTTAGAAAGATTCTAATTTGCAATGATGACCTAGAACGTATCCAATAATCTTCCACTTTGATTGAGTTCTCCTGGGTTTTCATTTAAAATTAAATTCAAGTACCTGAAAAGGATATGGAAGCCTCAATTGAGGCTTTATATCATCACCTTGGTGTAAATTTTAAACTACTTTTTCATATATTTTAGGGAGCACATTACCATAGCACCTGTGCATCTGATAGCATTCATTGTGCTTATCTACACAACATGTTGGAAAATATGATAGTGTTGCCATTCTACAGATGGGAAGCTAAGGCCCAGATGCAAAAACAGGCTTTGGCACCCAATGCTATGTGTTACAAGATGTAACTTTTAGTCTGTATTGACTGCTGTAGAATTCATTTCTGAATTAGGAGCTTACAGAATGTGATTATATTTCATTGTGTAATTAGGTGATTCACCTAGAATGTGGGTATCTAGTTTTATTTTGACAATTTTTTTCAGTAGTTTATATGAAATCATCATTGGATAATATAAATATGGAATCCTTGGAACAAAAGCTGGAACCCAAAACTCCCACTAGGGTATGTGAACTCCATAATCACTAGGATAGTGTCATGGCCCCTCTTATAGGCCCTATGAAGCTATCTACTGTGAAAAGTAGAGCAGCTTCAATAAGAGAGGTGAAGCGTGCCTCAGCATACTCAAAGGTAGGTTGACATACAGCTTGTTGAAAGCTGTTACCACTAGTCTGTTGAATAAAAGAGGATGGTACTAATCCCACCTTCTCTTTTGTTTTAAAGGAAAATAATGACACACTGTTCTTATGTAGAGAAAAGTGACTCTTATGACTCCTGAGCAAGGAGCCTAAGCCTCAGAAAGAAATGAAATTTAAGGTACTCACCCTATCATCAATTTGCTGTTTTGATTTCTCAGTGGAAAATTCTGAACAGAACTGAAAGAAAAGTAATATCTGTATTTATGTCTTTTTCATGTTGACTTCTGCAAACTGAAAATTCGTTTAAATATCAGAATTTTGGATTTTCTTCTTTCCTTTTACCACTGAATAGAATGTTTTTCTCTCTGGCAAAGGTATGTTATTAATGAAGCAGTGAGGACACTGTCTGAAGGCAATGAAGGATTGAGATTTCAAATGGAAGCTGCCATGGCACTGCTTGTTATGTTCCTTTTGCCTCCCTACTTACTAGTTGTCTTCAGCGCGTACATGTGGAAAAGAACAGTTATTTTTTCTCATTCTTTTCTTGTCTCATGGCTTTGTGCCGCCCACAAACAAAAAGACTGTACTTCCCAGTTCAACTGCCCATGGAGAAAAAGGTTAGATGGTTAGCTCCTGCCTAAAGACAAAACCTTAGGTGGGAGGAATGTTGCTACTATTTGCCACTTAAGCAGGCAGCCAGTTTGGCTTCATGTTTCAGTTCTTCCTTTAATCTGATTAGTGGAGCACTAGTATGGTCAAAGACTAGGCAGATCACCAGTTTTGAAACCTAGATGAGATGTTTCCTTTGTATACATCATCCCCTGTGTGTTGTGTGCAATATGTGGCTTTCTTCATCATATCTCTCCTACTTCCTACAAGAAAATCAAGAATAGGCCGAGTCTTTGAGTTCCCTTGACAGGCTTGAGGGTATAAAGACTGCTCAGCCCTAGGTTTGTAGCATCCAGGGTCATTGAACGTGTTGAAGTCTACATCAATGGTTCCCAATCTATAGTAAGGGTACCACCAGTGCTACTGAGACAACCTGAGAGTGCTACGCATTAACATATTTATTATAATTACTTTATATGATACAAATTTGCTCATGGTACTAAAGGTTGTATCATTTTAAATTGGTGGTGCACAAACTGTAGGAGTTTGGGAACTGCTGGTCTACGTAATCCTGGGTGGTATTTTGAAGTAGTTATTCCAGCTGGGTAAGAGTTACTTAAATTTACAGACTCTTCATTTAATTATGTTATTTTGTAATTCATTCTTTCTACCTGCACATGAATGTGCCAAGCAAGATCTAAGAAATGTGTTTGTTTTTATTTGTTCTCTTGTTCTTTTTTTCTGCTAACTTTTCAAATACTAGCTCAACTTTGGAAACATTACAGCATAACAAAAGAAATAAGTAAAACCACATCTCTGCTGCTTGATCAGTTTCCAATATAGAAGAAACTTTGAAAAGTTACAGAATGGGGGAAAAAAGTAGGAGAAAAACAAGTGTTGGCATTGTTCGCTTTGCTGAACACAATGGCAAACAGCAAAGACAGGAACCTTTTATTTAAAAACAAAAACAAGGCGTAATTTTGAATCTCCACCTCCCTCCCAGTAAAAAGTACTTTGAATTATTTAGCAAAAATATTTTGCACTCTTCTATGAGCCATAACTGAAAGTAAAGAGAAAATAAAATAGAATGAGAGGGCCTTTTTAAGAAAATTAAATATTCATGGAAACACAAAAACAACTGGGAGAATGGAAGGAACTATGGATTGCATACCATAGTTTCTCGGGTCTTCCTTGCCTTATCCCTTTGGCAGTAATTTGAACAAAAATCGTATGGCTCATTGAAAGTGGATTCTCTGCAAAGATCATTGAGAATGAAAAAAAATGAGCACTAAGTATAATGTTTAAGTAGGGGTGGGCAAAATGTTGGATTCAGCTAGTGGCCAAACTCCATTTCCCAGCAGCCCTTGCCCACATGGCTATGGCTGGTTTCCATGGAGACCCCAGGAGCAGCCACCCTGTGATAGTACGGAGTCAGAGTGTCTGTGGAGACCTGCCCCAGCAGCACTGGCAGAGTGCACAGCAGGGCACAGAGCTGCTCTGGAGCCAGCTGGGATCTTACAACAATGACAGTATGGTCCAGAGCTAGGGCAGAGCCATGATACACAGCCTGCATTCCCCAGACAGGGACGTGCAGGCAGCAGATTGCAGCTCTGTCCTCGCTCCATGCAGCAGTGACAGCATGGTCCAGAGCCAGGGCACAGCCATGATCCATTGCTTGCACACCCCTGCCTGGGGCATGCCACTGCAGATCACAGCTCTGCCCTGGCTCTGGACCATTCTGTCATCACTACAATATCCCAGCCCCGCTCCGGAGCAGCTACGTGCCCTGCTGTGTACCTTGCCAGCAGGGGCAGCATTAAGGTTGTGGGGGATGGGAATTTGGGGGGCTATAGCCACTCCAAAATTTCCTGAATCTCACCATAGCCACCTCTCCCAGTGGCAGTGCTGCCACAGCTTCCACTGCTGCCCACCCCACACAGGCAATGGCAGCTGAGACCACTCTGCTTGTGCCTGCAGCACAGGGCCTCCCTTAACGCCCCCTACCAGGAAGAGGCTGGTGTCACTGCTGCCTGGCAGCACTGGTGGGGCCAGTATCCATAGAAACCACAGACCCATGTTGTCACAGCACAACTGCTGCTGTGGTCTCCATGGAAACTGGCCCCACCCATGTTGGCAGGCCTGCTAGGAAAAGGACTCCCCCGCTGGCCAGATCCAGCCCGCTGGCCAGATCCAGCCCACAGGCCAGACTTTTCCCACCCCTGGCTCAAAGGATTAAGTTATAGATTCTAATCTTTTTGCCGACAGCAGGTCAGGGGTATCCTTTCGTCCCATTTTTATCTCCTTTTGTTAACCTATATTACTAATTAGCTTTCACTTGCAAGTCTTCACAGGTGCATATTCTGATAGCAGAAAGAAGAGTCATAATTTCTAAACACATTTTCCTAAAATGATGATTTAAAAGTGAGGATGACTAATAATATTTTCCTGGCATATTTGATGTCTCGTAGCACTGTCACCTGTCTGGGAATTTATTTAAAGAAAAATGAAGACTATGGATTTTTAAATAAAAATAACAGTGATATGAAATTTCCTAACATAAGAGTAGTGGTTTGACAAATTTACAACTCAGATTATACTTACTTAGTTTAAATACTGAGATTTTACCACATTTATATTTCTCGATATTTGTGTAAACTGGCCAGATCTTACAAGCCTATAAGTGGTATGGAATATCAGATACATACTGATTATTGGTAAATGCTGCCTATTGTAAATTGAAATCTTAAAACATATGTTACATTAAACAAAAGAACAAAATAATGTTGTTATAAGAAAAGGGAAGGTAACTTCATGCTTAATATAAAGTCTTCCTAAATCACAATAGAAAAGGGATAGAAGCTCTACATTTCTCTACAGGTCCTCAAAGATTGGGTTCTGAGCTTTGTTTGCAATTAAAATATAAGCTTCACTGGTATCATCAAAAAAGCTGTCCAAAAATATATCCACATAGACACATATACATTCTATTAATGCTTTCATCCTACATCAGAACTCTCAGCTTTTCATAATCTGCACATGGATAGCACTGAAAAAAACAAGAGATTAATTAGAGTTGTGATTACAAATATATGCTTTGAAATAAGAGATTGTTAGAAGGTACACTGAGCTTCAAAAGTAATGTATAAGGTGCTAGAAAACTAGCTGCTGAGGCTTTATATTCACTGGATAATGACAAAGTAATATCAAAGTATATAATCTTTGTACACACTTACAACCCAAGTACAAAGTTTAAAAAATTTTCTAAAATGCTAATAAACTGTGACATAAAATTGAAAGAAATATTTGTTCTGGTGGGCAAACTTTCACTCGGAATCTCTAACCATCTCTCATTCTCAAGGGGACATGTTTAATGAAAAAAACTATCAAAAATTACTTTTCTATTTCTATATTTCAAATTTGTGAGGTTGATACAGTGCAAAGCTCTCTAAAACATGCTTCTATCCTTTATTTCAGTCACAAAAATCTGTTGAAGAAGAAAGTAACAACAGGGCCATTGGAAGTGCATACTTGCCACCCACAGCATTTAAATTTATCATAGTATTTGAAGTGTTTGCCTGGTAATGACTGAGAATACAACAAAAACCTAAGAAAATGTACATCTCATCTAGGGCAAACAAATCCCTTTGTAGATTCTGTCTACTTGTAGTGGGCTGGCTGGCAGAAGCTACAGCAGCCTGCACACTTCCAGTTGTGGGTACTGAAACCTGATTATAGGTTTGCCAGGAGGCCTAGCCAGCTGACAAAGATTAGTAACTGACCACAGGAAGCTAAAGGCTCCACGGGAAGGGAGCTGAGGCCAGAGAGGGTGTAGGTGTTTGACTGGAAGCTGTAAGAGTTAAGGACTCTTCCAGGGTCTGGCAGTGACTCTAAGATCAGGACAGGAAACTTATGCAAGAAGGAAGACTGTACTGTGCTGCTGAGGGAGCAGCATGAAGCTGGCAGCAGCCTCTTGGGTTCTGGGAAGAGCATGGATTCATCAAAGGCAGAACCTGCCTGACCAACATGATTGCCTTTTATGACCAAATAACTAAATCCTTGGATGATGGTGTCACCATGGACACAGTCTTTCTAGACTTTAAGAAGGCCTTTGATACTGTTTCTCACCCCATCCTCATCAATAAATTAAGCGACTGTGGCATTGATGCCTGCACAGTTGGATCGGTAAAAAATTGGCTGATGGGGCGCACCCAGAAAGTAGTGGTAGACAGGCTGTACTCAACCTGGTAAGCTGTGAGCAGTGGGGTAACCCAGGGCTCACTCCTCGGGCCTGCACTGTTTAACATTTTCATCAGTGACTTGGATGATGGGGTGGAAAGCACGCTGTCCAAGTTTATTGATGACACTAAGATGCAGGGTGAGGTAGACACACTTGAAGGGAGAGAGAGACTGCAACTAGATTTAGACAGACTACAAAAGTGGGCAGATGAGAATAGGATGGGGTTCAACATAGACAAATGCAGGGTGCTGCTCCTTGGGAGAAGGAATCCATAGCACACATACAGACTGGGGAGTTCCCTTCTTGAAAGCATAGAGTTGGAAATGGATCTTGGAGTCATTATTGACTCCAAGATGAACATGAGCTGCCAATGCCAGATCACAGCCAGCAAGGCCAGCCATACCTTGTCATGCATCCAAAGGTGCATCTCAAGCCGGTCCAGAGAGGTGATACTCCCCCTCTATGCAGTTGGAGTACTGCGTCCAGTACTGGGCGCCGCACTTCAAAAGGGATGTGGCCAGCCTGGAGAGGGTTCAGAGGAGGGCCACCCGCTTGGTGAAAGGGTAGCAGGACAGGCCCTATGAGGAGAGACTGAGAGACCTGAATCTGTTCAGCCTCAGCAAGAGGAGGCTGAGGGGGGACCTGGTGGCTGCCTACAACCTCATCAGGGGAGATCAACAGCAAATAGGTAGAGCCCTTTTCTACCCAGTACCACCTGGAGTGACAAGGAACAATGGTCATAAGCTCATGGAGAATAGGTTTAGGTCAGAGATCAGAAGGCAATATTTTACAGTTAGGGTGGCCAAAATGTGGAACCAACTTCCCAGGGAAGTGGTTCTCACCCCTACCTTGGGCAAATTCAAGAGGAGGTTGGATGATCACCTGTTTGGGGTCTTGTGAACCTAGCATTCATTCCTGCCTGTGGCAGGGGGTCAGGCTAGATGATCTGTCCAGGTCCCTCCTGACCCTAGCTAGTATGAAACTATGAAACCTTGGAACTATGAGTCACCCCTTTATGAATTGCATTTACAGACTGTTTGAGCTAGCAATAACTCTGAATCTGCTACACCACTGTTTTTGTATAATGATGGAAAATTTAGTTGGATCCATTCATGGAATATTTGTAAGTATTTCAACATTGTTCAGTATGTTTTGAAGACACTACTTTTTTTTTTACTTTGAGGCTTTAAGATTTGGACAAACCCAAATGTTGAACTAAAACTCAGTCATCAAGTTCTACCTGTTCTTATCAAATGCCACAACTTTTGTGTAGCCTGGTGATGGAAGTACATTGATCTGCGGTTGTGAGTTTTATCTTAATAGCTTAGCAAAGTTAAAGCTCATTATCTAACAAAACTTGCAACCAAGTCAACTGTACTTTATATAGTGGGTGTTATCTCAGAAATGTTGCAAACTCACAAACAGCCTCTGTCTTCTGGCTCTGCAGGTACAGCAGCTGAATGTAACAGAGAACCATCAGTTGCTGCTGAGAATGTGCCTTCAGAGCCACTGTCAACCTTGGTTGGGGCCCTCTGTATGTGCTACAACTGGCAGTGACAGACCCAGTACAAGACTCTGCTGCTGGACTGACCTAGGAACAGCAGGCCACCATGATGGCCAGAGCAGTGGAGGCCACAGAGGAGAACCATAGGATGCTGAACACCATCTTCACCCTGGCAGTCTCCTTCAGCTGCTATTGAGTAGCAACCTCCCCCGCCGCCCCATGGGCTTTGGGTAAGGTGCAGCAATACCTCCAGCAGTCAGGGCTCCCTGCCTTTACACCCATCCCAGATCCTCCACCAACTAGGCCATCTTCCTAGGCCCCCTCTTGCTGCTCATCTCAGTTCCATTTAGTCCCTGAGCAGCAGCTACCCACAGCAAGGCCAGGACCACATGCAGGTCCTGGTGGCCCTAGTGGCTGTGGACCCATGCTGCAGGAGAGGGAGTTAGCTGTTCTGGCAGAGCAGTGACCTCCCTCACTCCCAGGTGAGCCTCCCCCCACCCCACCCCCACTGAACTCGCCATACCATCCACATCCATGGTGGTGCAACCAGAGGCCATGGTGCTGGGTGCCTGTCTGGATACACCCCATAGGTGTTTCCACCCCAAAATCCCCCAACATGGGCGGGCACACAGAGCACAATGTACATAACTTGCATGGGGAAGAAGGTGCTTTATTAATGATAGGTCTGTTATTTGGGTGGTAGGATGGGCAGGAGTCTGGGCTTTTGGAGGGAAATGAAGTATGTTGCAGAAAACTGTTTTCAGTGAGTGTAGTGCTAAGGGTGTGTAGTGGGACTGGGGTCCATGGCCTTTGGAGGAGGGGGGTGTAGGACCAGATGGTCTGTCAGTGCCTCTTGTACCTGGTGCTCTGGCTTCCAGGGATGGGTGTGCAGCTCACTTGACGTCTTGGTGCATGGGGCCATTGCTGTCACTGCTGCCACAGCTGGTGCTCCTGGTGCCAGGCATTCTCCACCCACTGTGCCAACTCCACCCAAACCTCATAGAAGAGCTCCCTCCGGGCCTTGCAGATATTATGTAGTACATAGGCAATAATGATGATCCAGGGGATGTTGGCTTCTGTGACCCTGAGGTGGGTGGTGAGTGTACACCAGGGTTCCTTCAGGTAGCTGAAAGTACACTCCACCAGTGCACAGTTCTGGCCCAGGCACCTGTTAAAATGTGCTTGGCATGGGTGCAGCTGGCCGGTGCCAGGCTGCATGAACCAGGGAAGGAGTGGGTAGTAAGGGTTTCAGTGAGAGGTGGGATGGTCACCTCATCCAGCTGGACGTCTAGCACACCTGGCACAAAGGACCTGCTCTCCACCAGGGCAGGGTGGAGTAGTGGAAGATGCAGGTATTGTGGGCACTGCCAGCCAAACTGGTGCTGATGTTGGTGAAAGCACCTCAGTAGTCCACGACAGCTTGCAGCATGACTGAATGAAAGTCCCACCCACTGTAATATAGGCAGTCACTGCAGAGTAGACAGGTAATGGGGATGTGGGTCCCATTTGGGGCCCCAATGCACTGTGGGAAGACCAGGGCATGGAACCGCATCACCACCACCTCGATGGAGTTGTGGGACCAGAGCACAGAGTGCCCCAGTACGTCCTGGAGGATGTCACAGACTTCCAGGATGGCCCCCTCAGTAGTCATCTTGCCCACCATGAAGGAGTTGCCAATATAGCACAGACTGGCAGACATGGCCAGTTTGAGCAAGGTGGTGGCCAGCCAGGTCTGTACAGGAAGGGGCAGCTGTATGGTGATATACTATTACTCCAAGGGCAGGTGGAGCTGTTCAAGGAGCTCCTGGAATATGGCTCATGCCATCTGAAATGAGTCCAGCCACTTATCATCCCAGGTATGCTGAACAATGTGGAGTCACCTGTCCCAGCTGGCTGGGCAGGCCCACAGACAGCAGGGCTGGAGCCCGAGAGCTCATGGGTGACATCCATGGCACTGTCTACGTGCGTGTCATCTGCATCCCTTATGGGGTCCGCTCAGCAGCCCAGGGGCTGGATGGTATCAGCACAGGGGCCAGAGGCCTCAGATGCAGAGGGAGCCTGGCCCATGGCACATGGGTGTCAACAGGGTCGAGGCTGGCCTGGGCCAGGCAGCGGTCACTGTGATAGTGAAACACAGTGATCAGGGCAACAAACAGGCCTAGGCCATGGGTCATCACTGCTAGGTCCTAGGGATGGAGCAGCCATTGTACAGTAGACTCTACAGACAGTCAGAGAGGACTGTGCGCCAGTATGATACAGATTACTTTGGCCAGCTTAAGGAGGCGGCTAGGAAAAGGGATGTCATTGTCATGGGTGATTTCAATTACTCGAACATCTGCTGGGAGGAGCAGTCGGCCAAATCCGAGAGGTCCTGGAGGTTCCTGGCGGAGCTGCAGGACCTCCACCTGGTCCAGGAGGTGCATGGCCCCACAAGGGGGGATGCGCTGCTGGATCTGGTCCTGGCCTCGGGGAATGATCTGGTTGGAGGGCTCCAGGTACGGGACTCCCTGGGAGATAGCGATCAGTCTGATAGAATTTACTGTCCAGCGCAGTGTAGCTAGGACCCACACTATGACTAGGGTCCAAGATTTCAAAAGGGCCAATTTCAGAGAGCACAGGAGGCTAGTTGAGGAGGCGCTGCGGGACTGTAGGGTTGAGGACATGAGAGTCCACGAAGGGTGGATGTTCCTTAAGGAGACGATCCTCTGAGCCCAAGCGGCGACCGTTCCTGACCGATGCAAGATGGGCAAAAGTGCCCGGAAGTCCCCATGGCTTAATAGGGATATTCGGGGGACCCTGAGGGCTAAGGGGGAGGCATACTATCATTGGAAGAGAAGAGCAGTCTCCAAAGAGGAGTACTCCTCTTGTGCTCGGGAGTGTAGGAGGGCTATTAGGAAGGCCAAGGCGGGAGTAGAGCTCTGCCTGGTGACTAGGA
>JAGPOW010000229.1:13297788-13323843 GCA_030014935.1 Caiman crocodilus | reverse complement strand
AGTCCCCTGCCGGTCCCTCACAGATGTGGGACTTGAGAATTTTCTCAAAGATCTTCCCCAGAACCAAGGTGAGACTGACAGGCCTGTAGTTCTCCAGGTTCTCCTTCCTCCTCTTCTTAAAGATTGGAAATACATTGGCCCCCTTCCAGTCCTCCGGCACTTGTCCAGAGCTCCAAGAGCGCTCATATAAGTGAGCCAACGGCTCAGCAATCACCCCCGCCAGGTCCCTCAACATCCTTGGGTGTTGGTCATCCGGGCCCGCCAACTTAAAGACATCCAGCCCTTCCAGAAGCCCTTCCACCAGTTCAACCCTCACCCATGGCCTAGCAGTGGTTTCCAAGGGGGAATACAGGCTTCCTGTGGGAGGGAAGTCCCGGTCCCCACTCAGGAAGACCAAGGCAAAGAACCCATTGAAGATCTCTGCCTTCCCATCGGCTGTGAGCACCAGGTTGCCCGACGAGTCCCTCAGGGGCCCGACGTTGCCCGAGTCTCCCTTTTTGCTCCCCAAATATTTACAAAAGAACTTCCTGTTGTCCTTGATCCTAGTCGCCAGGCAGAGCTCTACTCCTGCCTTGCCTTCCTAATAGCCCTGCTACATTCCCGAGCACAAGAGGAGTACACCTCCTTGGAGACAGCTCCTCTCTTCCAAAGATAGTATGCCTCCCCCTTAGCCCTCAGGGTCCCCTGAATATCCCTATTAAGCCATGGGAGCCTCTGGGCACTTTTGTCCATCTTGCATCGGTCAGGAACGGTCACCCCTTGGGCTCGGAGGATCGTCTCCTTAAGGAACGTCCACCCTTCGTGGACTGAGCTCTCTGAAATTGGCCCTTTTGAAATCTGGGACCCTAGTCATAGTGTGGGTCCTAGCTACACTGCACCGGACAGCAAATTCTATCAGGCGATGATTGCTATCTCCCAGGGAGTCCCTCCAACCATGTTTTAATTAGAACACTGCAGGATCACATGTAGCAAGCCCCTGCATGTTTAAAATGACTGCAAGGCACTTTAACTGAACCTTGTCAAATATGGTTTAGATAAAGCATCCCATGGTCATTTTTAAATTCATGGGGACTTAATGCATGTGATGGTGAGGTGTTCTAATTAGAATGGCTGTCTAAACCCCTGCCCCCACCTTTGGGTAGGTTACTTGAAGAGCTAGAGGGGGCCAGACATGCTTGGGGAAGCACCTGAGCTTGTAGGGGTGCAAGACCCTGGGCTCTGAGAGTGTCAGGGTGGAGTAGTGGAGCCAGTTAAGCTGAGCAAGGAGTTGATGACTCACAATGGGGCATTTTACTCTGGTTCCCAGTAGGAGGGATGGTGTGTTTTCCCAAGGGGTGGAAGTAAGGAATGGCCCGGTGACAGCCCAGGGCTGACAGAGCTTGGAGTAGGGGACCCAAAAGGCTGGCCCGGGCTAGCTGAAGAGAGTAAGCTGATGAATAGGTAGTCACTGGCCAGATGCGGGTCATAGGAGAGGCCCAAAAGGCTGGACCCAGGCTGTCTGAGGCATGAGGACAAGTCTGAGGATTCCTTTGGAGTAGGGCAGTGAGAATGTGGCCTGGATAGGCAGTATGTGAGGCTCTTGTGAGAGGGGGGTAGAGTGTGAAAGGCCCTTGTGAGAGGGAGGCAGTAAGAAAGAGGCCCAAGTAGGGCGGTATGTGAGCGGCCTTACAAGGAGCTATGTTTGACCCAGCTATAAGCTGGAGCTGTTTGTTTACAGCATGACATCAGAGATGCATGGGACACATGTAGGGGTGGTAGGAATGTGTACTGATCGCCCAGGGCTTCATGCCTATTTGACATCATAATCATTTACAAATGAGGCATAGCAGATAAGCAAGGCAGGCAGTTTGCCCAGAGACAGTGGTAGGGCCATAACTGTATCAGGCCTGGAAGGTGCCTTTGTCACAGTTAGTTAAATCTGTCATTCTTCACTCCAACATAGGACAACATCAACACAAGGAATGGAAATACCACCATCTGAAATCTTGTGAAGCTTATTGCATTGTTACAGGAGATGAGAGAGATGTTTTTGAAACCTTTCAGACAGAAAGCCTATCAGACTGAGCCCTTCCCAAGACATGGGCAGAGGAAGCCTTTAGTCCTAGATCCTGGGATCCTAGCCTGGATTTGGATCCTGACTTAGCAGAATTCCAGACTCCTGGGGAACATGAACTTAAATACTAGGATCGCTAGCTCTAGGTGACAGCTGAGCAGGCTTTTTCTAAGATGATAATTTTAGATTTTAGTGCCTAAGTTGGACTTAGTCCCTAAATTCTCCTTTTATATTTAATTTCATTTATATTCAATTTAGACCTTAGTTAATTTAGAGCAGCAGCTGAGTTGCATGACAGGGTGGACAATTTCCTGGGCAAACCTTGTGTTGCAAGATAATAGTTTGAATATTCTTTATTCTTTAGGCACATGCAGAGTTATGGCTAAAATAATAAATGAAGACATTAGCCACATTCACATTTCATTTACTTGAGTACCCCTGCTTTTTTGCCTTAAAAATGTGTTTATTGAGCAAATGCTGTCATTCTTCTTCACATAATCTTGATAGAATAAAATTACCTGGTTGGCATGTCTTTAATTGCAACCCATTAGAAGCTAGAATGTTTTCTAATGCTGTAGATGTGCTGCATGGTTCAGTAGAAATTCTAAGAACAGTAAAAAGATTCTTATCCACAGATCCATGGATTGAATTGGCAAGTGACAGACAAGGTCTGCTTGCTGACACTTTGCCAGCATAATTACTGAAGGTCAAAACACTTATAGTATGAACTGATAATTGCTTAAATACGGATCGCATGGATAATTAGTTAGGTTATATTTTTGTCAAGGTAAATGTCAGGAGTCATTGAATGACAGGTAGTAAATATGCACATGCATCCTCAGCTGCTGGCCATTTTCCCTTAAATGGGTTTTGAATCAGACCTTTAAGTCAATGACTCCCATTAACCTCAATGGGTTAGGTATCAGGAGCTATATTGTGTACTTCAGTTCTTCCAAGTGCCTTTTAGACTCAATTTTGTTTGGAGAAAGTTTACATTTCAGTGGGCATTTACTGATACAATCTGCACCATGGTGGGACCATGTCTGTTCCACAGTTGGTTACTTATAATTCCTCTGACTTCCACTGAGGTGCATTTTATTAATTGTTTCTACATTGTCTAATGTTTACTGTTCCCAAATGGGTGGGGAACAACCCTTTACTTCTCTGTAGAGGCTATCAACTAAAGAACATTCTTTTTTTCCAGTATACTTTAGTAAACTAGGCATGGCTACATGCATGCTGGATCAAGGCCTTGACTATCATGTTATTTCACATAACCAAATAAAATCAGATGGTAGAAAACTGTCTTTACTATATTATTCAGGATTTTTTTATATGCAATTACCAATTTTCTGAGCAAAATAGTTCCTTCAAGGTTTTTTATGATCATTACATTAAGTCTTATTCCAAATAAGAATGCTCATTGCTTTACACACATACATACATGCACCCCCTAAATGTATTTAATCACATTTCTCAGTAGCACTGTTTTTAGTTGTAATAATTATGCAAATTGTTTCCCTTGCAAAACTCTAGTTTGTAAGTTTCCATATTCATTTCATCCTGCATTGAGGAAAAATGAGAAAACCAAACAAAAGTGAGTGGTAGTGACCCACAAGTCAAATGAGGAAGGAGGAATCAAAGTCACTAACTGGTTTAGATTTTTTCATACGATATTTTTATCTTTGATAAGTTCCAGCCATCAATATTGGAATATTCCTATAAAAGTATTCAGTTGTCAGTTATACAGAAAAAATGTATATTAATAAATTATTTCAGGTCCAGGATAAAATCTCTGATGAAAACTGGAGAGAGAGGGGGGCCTTAGAATAATTCAGGGCATTTTTACATGTGCTGTTAAACTCAGTGTAGGCTGTTTTAATTAGTGCACCATGCTAATTAAAAAAGTGCCCATGTGTCAAGTGTATCTGCATTGCTGCATATCCCCGCACTGAAAAAATGGTGGCAGGGTGCTTTGAACTATGCTCACAGAATGTGCTTAATTTTGTAGTGCACCACCACCATTTTTTCAGTGGAGAGATGCACGGAGACATTGATACACATGCCGCAGAAGGCTCCCTGAGTGCACCAATTTCTGTGCTCCAGCAGACTCAATTAATTGAGTCTACTCTACTCCATTGCAGTGGACTTCTAACATATTGAAGCAGGCTCTGTGCATGTGTATAGGAGCCCTCAGTGTTTAAAGCATTCCTGTGGAATGTAAGAAATACAGATTCAAGACCTTGTTTAGAACCAAGGCCCTAGCTACAGTTACTAACTCTTCTGGGTCTGTCTTGCTATTTTATCTACTATATTACCACCTACATAGTAGTCTAGAACAGGTTGGAGGCAGTAGGACAGAAGGGATCAAAACAAAAAAAAAAGTAGGTTGACGAACCACTACCCACCAGGAATGACTGCCCCTCTGCTGTGCCTGAAATAGAACTCCAGATTCCCAAGTGTCACTGTTCCTACAGTATCAAATGTTTAGGAAGCCCACTGGCAAAATATTTCATCTTCAGCTGATGCTGGTCCACACGCAGGATGAAAATAGACTATGGAATTCAACTCAATCCTCCAATGTTTTCCCTTTTAAAACAAGATTTTTTCAGAATTGTTCTGCAGAGCATTTACCTTGCAATGAATCAACATTTTTCAATGGGAAAATATTCTGTCAAGACATGTATGATTAGCTTTGATTTAAATTCAGATTTTGGCCTGGACCTGCTGTTCAGTATAAGTAGAACCTGATGTGCACATAGAGCACCAATGAATCTAGGGAAGATTTATGTGAGCGGACCAGTTCACCCATGAGGAACCTTTATCTTTAACAGACCGCAAGAGGCTGTTACACAGTCTTGTTACTAAAATACAAGAGAGCACCCTGTACATCTCTAGAAATTATTAACAGGCTGAACTAAATATCCCCTGGAATGATTACCATTTTATTTCCTGTAAATAATGAATTCAATGATCATTGAGGAGATGGGGGAATTTGAGAAATGACAACCTGTTCATTAGGATTCACATAACAAATTGCCATCATTGTGCATGACACATTGGGAAGAGATGTATCATACATTTTTTTCTGAAAGAGGGCAAAAGGCTTAAAAATAGCAAACTCAAAAGCAATACAACTTATTTGTTATTCTCAGGAAAAGAAAACTTTTTAATGGTACATCTATATATCTTTCTATATCTTATTGCCCACGCAGGCACACCTTCAAACATGTTTTTCTGTTAATGACTAGAATCATTTCACTGTACAGACTCAAGTGTGTACCAGCAAACATATCCTGTAGCTATTTACCCATTGGCATCTGAAAAACAAAGTATAGTGTGTACAGTAGTACAGTGCAGATCCTCAAACCAATTCAGGGTAGACCTCTGCATTGTCTCAACCTGAAGCTAAATATGTAGTATCATAGCGATACAGAAAAGAGGTCTGAACATGTCAGTGAGTGCTGTAGGTGTTATGGTCATAATGACCATTCTAGGATTTTTTTGGCCAGGACACCACCTAGGGTAAGTTAGCATATCTCCAGATCTGATCCATTATCTTATTTGTATATAATTGTCATTTACTTTCACTTTTAATGATAATGATGCCTAAACACAACCTTCATAAGGGCAAAAATTGCAAAAGAGATCAATATTTTCTGGGGAAAAATATGATTAAATAGCAACACATTAAAAATCCATTGTATTTTTTAGGGCACATCTTTTGAATATCTTGGCTTTAATGTAAGCAGAAAAATCATTATTTTAATGTCTTTACCAGAATGTGTTATAGTACCACCTAGTGACATGCTTACAAAGTATATTAATTGCATAAAAATGATAAAAAGGGGGGGGATGGAATTACAAGTCAGTATAGCAAATCCATTTGTTAAACTAACTGAAATAACATCTAATACACCTCTCAAGACAGACTCCACTGTGTTTTGGTCAAGAAGGAAATAGGTCATTGTTGAAGATGGCCTAAAACCTCAATAGGAAATTCCTGGTAATAAACTACTGAGTAAGCTCAGTAAGTCTCAGATGCTTTATAAAGTAGTTGGGACTAGAACTGTCTGAAAAGCAAGGCTTTAGTTTGCATGCCATTTCATTTTTTAACATTTTTTTATGTTAAAACAGGACAGAAAACAATACTAAAAAAAACCTTAGAAGCTGGAAACTCTCTGGGACCTGCCAGTGTTCAGTAAAACTGGTAACTGTAACACTTTCACTGTGGAGATGTTCTCTAGATCTGTGGCCCTGTATCAGCCACAGTGTCCCAGCTCCTGGGAGCTCAAGCCAACATTTTAAGGGCCCAAGTACAATTCTGGCACAGAGATCCTAGAGGCTCTGATTACCCTCTGCCTATATGGGGCTTAATACTTACAGGTTCCCTGCTATAGAGAAAGGAGCTGAGCCTCAAGTACAGCTGGGACACCAAAAGCTTTCAAATTCCTTTCTCCATTGCAGAAATCCTACAATATTTGATAGTGTTGTCTATCCCCGAACCATGTGTCCTGGAACACGTGAGAACCCAACTCCTAGATATTCTCCCTGGTAGGTCTGCCCAAGCACCCTCAACATTGGAGTCTTTTCTAGATGGACCACTCCAGGGCTGGAAACTATGGGCTCCTATACAAGTGCAGGGAGCCGGCTCCCATGTGCTGGGAATCCAGCGCAGCCCAGCGGACTCTATTAATCGAGTCTGCTGGCTCACAGAAATTAACACACTACAGCAGACTCTAATATCATATGTATCAGCATCCCCACACTGAAAACTGGTGCCATGGCACTTTGAACTAAAGCTCGTACAATGAGCTTTAGTTCAAAGTGCGCCACCACCATTTTTCAGTATGGTGATGCTGATCCATGTGATGCTCAGATGCTTTTAATTAGTGCAGCACACTAATCAAAGCAGCTCCCCACGCCTCCCAGAGGACATGTAAAAATGGCTCCATGAGATTCCCCTAGCCTTGGGTAGTCCATGATGGGTTTTCTACAGCTTTGAGCTCAGAGGGTTTAGGTCACTCACAGTCGGTCAGTTTTCTAGGAAAGATGAATGTTTCAAATGAAACAATAGGGGCTGAGCAGACTGGCATTCTCTGATTCATCTCTCTTTCACTGGAAAATGTCAGGCTATTTCTGGTTGGAACATTCCCTTTCCTTGCCTTTGCAGACAATACCATGCTGATACCTTGGGGTTCCCAAGCTGTCAATCATTTATTAGATTTACATTTAACTCCATAAATCTCTGAATCTGTGCTTCAAACCATCTACCTCTAGACATCCAGACTTAGAAAATGCATACACATATACATATTACCAAATTTACCACTCTATCTGTAGTGGCCTCATTGAGCACTGCAACAAGAAAGGTCTTCAGAGTGCTGTGTAGGATGCGATGACTTCCTTAAACCTATGTTTTCCTACTAACATGAATATCACTCTAAAACTAGCCAACGTATTGCAAACACTACCGCCTATGAGCAAATATATTGTTTTCTAGATGGTAGCATGTTTCTAATCATTTATCTAGCAGAAATGTTGTTGACATGAATCTGATAAATAGAAACAATAATCTTCATTTTCCTAAACCAGAAGTTCCCTGTCCACCATAGATTATTTATTGAAGAATTTCATATTTTATATATGCTGTTACTTAAATAAGACATGTAAAAGCCCTTGAAATGTTCAAACCTAATAATAATAAATAAACCTGATGAATATTAGTGACCTGTTATGGAAAGGGACTATTTCAAATATGGGATTATTTTCTAAGTATGAAGACCAGGATAAAAATGTAACCCACACTTCCAGATTATAATGCACTGAAAAAATCAAAATTTATTCAACCAGTGACTAGCCAATTACTTCATTATGGGCACATGTACATGAGTGGTTAAGGCAAAGCAATAAACTCCATCACTTCTCACACCAAAGTTTATAGTGCCATGTTTACACATACACCACAGCATGTTGACCTAGGATGGAGCAGCCCTGGCTGGCAGGGGACCCAGGGGGTCAGCCTACCAGCCCAAGGCTGCTCCAACCTGTCTTAACATGCTGCAGAGGGGTGGGCTGGGGCATAAGGATGCTCCAGTGCAGGGATAGCTGGCAGGCAGCCCCAACCAGCCAGTTGGCATCTATATGTGCAGTGCTGTGGAGTAAAAAAGAAAAACAACTTTTCACCACAGTTTTACTTGTAATTACAAGTATTATCCTGCTGCAGAGTTTATTAGTTTCCTGAAGCCTAATAAGGCTGCATGTGTAGATATAAGACATTTACTGCAGAGCTAATTAGTCAACTGGGCAGTAAACTTCTCATGTAGATGTGCCCTGTATTAGGTTTCTCTTTAAATGTAAGGTGAACTTGAAATCTTGTGCAAGGTAGGTATTTTGGGATCATTGAGGTATTCCTGTCTAAATTCTATTTCCCACCACCATAGGAAACTGATTTCTGATAAGCCAGTAGTCAGTCATTTCGTGTGTGTGTGTGTGTGTGTGTGTATTTCCCCCCCCACACACACCTACAGTCAGTTAATGCTTTCTTTAGCCACAAACATCCAAGGATTTATGCAAGTATTTAACTTTCAACACTAGTAGAAGTCTCACTGGTTTTCGCACAGCTATTTGCACGAAGTAAATTACAACTATTCCCAAGAAATAGTTAAATGCATGTTAAAATCTTTGAAGAATTAGGGCTTTGGACTTCAATATTTTAGTTTTAAAAAAGAACATTTGGGGAATGGAAGGAACTCTGAAGAAAGAAGGGGTGTTCTTATGTACAAACTTGAGTCTGATCACATTCATTGTTGTAACTCTAGCCTTTTATTTATCCCATTTCATCTGTGCTATTTCAGAATTTTTTGGTTGGTGGAGGGAGAGATCAAAGACTATTTTCCTGGCTATATCTAAACAAAAATAAAATATGGGTATGAAAGAAAATGTGTTGATTAGAAAATTACCTATGGACAAGGCATGTTTACTTTATAAGCTGTTGATGGGTGCAGGTTTAGGGGGAGTGCAATGGTGTGCTGACACCCCCACTTTTGATTCCTCCTCTCAGTAGTGAGAAGCAGAGCAGGGCAGGATACTGATGTGACAAGGCATGTCACAGCCAAGAGTCAGGTTAACCCTTGCTTGGCTGCACACCCACCAAATTAGAGGGTTTTTTTCTTCACTAGCTATATGAAACTGCAGCAGCTACAGAACCTAAGAATGATTAAGCTGGCTTTTGGCAGGGACTCCTCTTCTGGCAGCAGCATCTTGCCCCACTTTATATTTTTGTACCACCTTTTTCAACACCCACTCATGGTTGTCATTTGATGGGAATGAAATGTAGGCTCTCCTCATTTTTAGCTTAGATACCCTATATATTTTCTGGGAAGTGTCTTGTAAACTCCTACATGCACAAAGACCATCACTATTGCTGTTTGAGGGCAAGACGCTATGCAAACAACATACTAGATGCAACTGTTTCATTCTTGGTTATGTTTGGCAGGAGGCTTTTTGTCAATGTGAAGCAAAAAAAGGTCAACATGTTACAGCTTAGTGATGGTTGTAATGTAAAATTAATTACTACTGTAACAGTGCTACAATAGTAACTGCTTGCCTAAACAGTTTGAGGCTAGCATCAATACCAATACATTACAAACAATAAAATCAGACCCATGTACCAAGTTGGAGCTGGATTTCCATAGCTGGGGTCGGAGAAGGATGGGGGGGTGTAAAAAATGGATCAATCTCAATTTTTTTTCAGACAAATTGAAAATATATGTCTTAACAGCACATGACCAGTGTCAGTACTTGGCTGGCATGGCCCAGGCAGCACCACTTGCAGGGAATGGAGGCACACCAGCTGAGCACCAAGCCTGGTGCCACTCACAGGGGACAGGGATAGGGATGGCACTTGGCTGGCATGACCCCATCACCTGTGAGCAGTGCTGCCCGGGCTGTACAGCTGAGCTCCAAGCCTATCCCTATCCCCTGTGAATGGTGCTGCTGAGTGTTGAGTCCAGCCATGCCAGCAAAGTACCAAGCCCAGCATTGCTTGCAGGGGATGGGCCTGGGCTCACTGCTCAGCAGTGCTGCTTGCAGCAGACAAGGCGAGACTTATTTGGCTGGTGTGCCCTCATTCCCTGCATTTGGTGCTGTCTGGCCTGCGCCAACCAAGTGCCGAGCCCAGCATCACTTGCAAGGGATACTGATACAGTGTACAGGTCAAGGTTGAATTAAAAAAAAAATTGGGGTTGAAGACTCTACTTATACACTGGGAAATAGGGTAAAAGAAAAATAACTCGTTAGTGGATAAAACTTCAAAAGGTTCCTTAGTATGTGGAAAATATACAAAATGCCTAATTCACTTCCTTTTTGTCTCTGCCATAGATTCTGTCAATGGCTTTGTGTTTATTATGTTAGCATTAAGTGTTTATTTTAACTTCAATGGTCTAATCCCATTGTTTTCAATAAGCTTGTAATCAAGGCCACCAAAAGCTTCTAACATTATTGCATGCCGATGCCAATTTAATACCTGGAGCGCTACCACAATGAACACAGCAAACAATCCAAGATATTGTAGGCACAGAAAGTATGTACAAGGCAAGGTAGAAATTTTAGCTATCTTGCCTACTTTATAAAACAGAGCATCAAACGATTAAGTGTCCTTTTTCCTTTGCTTATAAAACCACTTTCTTATACAAGCAAATTATTGCTCTTAAACTCCTCTTGCAAAAGGATTAGTAATCTGTGCCTGCAGATATTTCTATACTACCATATACATCTTCATGATTTTTTAAAAATATACTAGGATTAGGCTTTGTTGTGTTACGCTTAATTTCGTCATTTGCCTCTTTTTCCAGCTATAGAATCAGAGACATTAAGCAACAAAGGACCTCCATAGGTCGTCTAGTCCAACACCCTGCCTGAGCCCAGATCATCCCTTTCAAAACCATCCTATACAATTCCACTGTTTAACCTTTTAGCAAAATGACACAGTCAATCATGACACAACACAGGACATAAGATGACCCTAACAGCAGGGGGACCATGGTGCCAATATCTTGCTGTGGTAAAGCTTAATAACATATAATCAACAGATCTCTGGTAGAGTTCTCTCGCCCCCTGCCCTCCCCTTTTACTCCTATAAATAAAAAGGAAAACCTATAGGACGTACCAATCTGACCATGGGGTAAAATTTCCATCTGACCCTGAGCAGAGGGGCAAGATCCTCTAGCCAGGAACCTCTGGCTTTAGGTCTTGGCAAATGCACGGGCACACCTCCTTCAAAATCCCTAGTGTTGGCTGCAGCCAACACCCAGCGCCTCTGAGGAAGGCCTAAAAAACAACACACATGTAGCAGCTGGGGAGGAGCAGAAACAGAATTACCTTCCAGCTCCATGTAGTAACAAGCAAAGCCCAAAAGCATGGGAAATACCCATAGTAGTCTATAGGCACTACTAGGCCTCAATCACTAGATTATAGCTAACAAGTGGCTGTCCAACCTTTTCCTGAACATCTCCGGTGATGGAGAGCCCACAACTTCCTTAGTACCTACATCACTGTTCTAATATGCTTCTTTTCATGTTCCTGTCTCTCCTTTCACCATGACCTTCATCCTTAAATATTTTATTTCTTATCTTACCCCAAGTTCCAGTTCAGTTGGAAGTATAATGCATACTCAAATCCTGCAATGGTTTATGCTTATGATTAAAGTGAGTTTACATAAACTATATATGGACCGTTGTGGTTTAACTTTACATGATATGTCATTTTGTAATTTCAATGGCCAGAAGTATTTTTTTCTTATACTAAGCACTTTTGGAAACTAAATATTCTTCCAATTGGTGTAAAAAAACATTTAAAACAAAATAAAGCTGAATATTTTGATACTTCGGACATAGAAAGTCACTGCTTGGCCATTAAATGTTTCTAGTTAGTTTGGTATCTTACCCAAGGGCTATTCTCAGAAGCTGAACATTCATGGGCAAAGCTGTCCGGCAAAGGAGCATTCTTATGACTTTGGGCTCTCCTGACTGTGGACTCTTATAACTCTGGAAGAGCATTCCAGAATAGGTAGTTTATTGTTTACAAAAAAACATTAGCAGCAGTAGGACATGTCTCCAACCCTGAATATCAAATTAAGAATATATACTCCATAGCTAAAAGAAACAAAAGCAGTGGGTTTGGACTTGACATTTCCTGTAGTGCATAATTAAGTCAAAGCTGCCTTAAGGGTCATGCTAATCTGCAAGTTTGAAAGGCAAGAAAGTAAAGACTTCCCATACTAGAATCTTATTTAGGATCTCAAAACCAAGCAGGATTTCTTATTAGTACATGGCTGAATGCCTCCCTGAACAAAACATAATCACAGAGTACATCGTATATAATCAAATTAAGGAGGACCTTGTTCTCCAATCTGTTCACCGATCTGTGATGGAATAATTGCTTTTTTAGAATGAAATGCTAATAATTGCTCTTTAGGCTTTGAATTCTACTAAAAAGCTATATGCTAAAATAAGACCATTCAATTAAATTATTCCATTAATCCAGCTGGTTAGAACAGCTTAAAAAATTGAAGTACATAAATTTCAAGTAGACTTATGTCACCAAGGGATTTGATCACCTCAACCCTGATGGGATATTATCATTGCAGAAAACTTAGGTAGCATTCCAGTTTTAATTAGGAACAAAAGTAAAGCTATATGAATTAGATCTTTGCTTCACACATATCTAACATATATGGTATTAATTCGGAATTGTCATCCATTGAACTAGGGCAAAAACAAAAGCCAAATCCTGTTGTGAGCTCATGTCTTAGGAAGTGGGTATGATGTCTTAAACATTCACAAACATCTAAAATGGTGAATGTTTATTTAAACAGTTATCAAAAGGAGAAAAATAATCAAATTGGTATACAAGAATAAAATGGAAGTGGAAGCTAATAAACCAAAGTGTGAATGTTGGGATTTAGATCAAATACACGGACAAAATAATTAATGAAGTTTAGTTTGACTATTAGGAAAAACTCTCTCACTAGGAGGGTAGCTAACTACTGGAACAAGCTATCCAAAGAGGTTATGGAATCTCCATCCTTGAAGGTTTTTAAGACCCACCTACATAAAGCCTTGGCTTGGCCTCTGTAATTGGGGATGGTCCTGCTTTGAGCAGAGGGTTGGACTAGATTACTTCCTAAGGTCCCTTCCAGCCCTACATTAAAATATAATAGCCAGTTGTGTAAACTTTCACTTGAGGGGAAGCGGGGAATCTAATAACAGGATTTGTCTCCATCCATAAACAGAGCTTTTCAGCGAGAATAACAAAGGTGATTTGAGTGAAAACATTTAACAGGTGAACACTGTACAGAAAAATGTGCTATTCTATAATGAGCAAAAGTCTATGTAATTCAGGTAAATGCACAGCAGATGTATAAAGTTGCATCTCCTTCAAATTAGAGCATTAAAAAAGAGCTCGACACAAGAATTAGACAATTAAATAAATTTAAATTTCTTTGAACTTTTCTAACACTTTTCATCACATTGACTCATCTTATTTTAAGAAGAAACCGTTTAAAATGTGATGGCACTGAATTGTTCATGCTGTTTGTTTCTATTGAACTCTTCAGAACACTGGGGAAGAGGTACAGGAAGGAGGTGAAGACAACAGGGCAGTGTCACCAATTCAATTTAATCTTAAATTCCAAAAGGCCTTTCAAATGCAAACCAAATACAGAGGGGAAATTAGCATACGAGTCACCAGTAATGAAAGTAAAGAGAAGGAATAAAGTAATTGCTTTTCAGCAAAGTTTAAAGCCAAGCAATAGCAAAGAAAAGACTGCAGTTTAGAAAATGATTTGCCAGTGCAGTGATTCATTTCTAGTCTATAATAGGTTTTATTTTCCTGCTTTGCAGTAATGAATTCATTACATGCCCAATTTAGAGCAAAGTTAGCCATGGAATTCCATATAAATATATAGCAGTCACTTTTCATCTTATCTTGTAGGCTACATCAGCATGATATTGGTTAAATCCAGAGGATATTAATGTAGCACAACAATAAAATGTGGACAATAGTTGCCTTATAGTATCTTATTAGCAAAAATAATAGGTTATATACTTACGGCAAGCTCATGGTGTAATATTCCAGGTGAGGTTCTAGACCTACTGGAGTGAAAAGTAAAATAATGTTTTACTTGAATTGGCTTAGGGTCAGTCATAAATTCTGCAGATTTATGTCTAGGCAGACCTAAAAGGAGTTAATCTAATTCAGATCTTTGTGCCTCAATACATATTACATCAAGATAGACCATAAATAGCCCAGTCCTCTCAATTTGTTTATAGTAATAGTCCACTGGACCATTCCGTTCTGGTAGATTTTTACACCCACTATGGACAAAATCTTTATAATGTTCAACAGGGCAGAAAACTAGAATTATTAAATTCAGTCTGAATAAAGCAGCTGGATTTTAATGTTAAATAATCCATATAGTGATTTACCTTCATACATCTCCAGAGTGCTAATATCCATTTTAGAAAAGTTTAGAAGTAAATTTCTCCTGTAAACCATCATATCCAAAGAAAGTCACAGATTTATCCTTTATTTAAATTATAATTGTGCCGCTTATAATACCTTAGATATCTGCGGTACCTTTCATTAGAGGTGCATGGTAAGAGGGAAGTCTAAGCACTAGGGTCCTGCTTTGAAAAATATCTGAAGTGAAAACCTTAATATGTAGCAATTACCTCCATAAACAAAAGGAAATTTCTTCTACATGTAACACCATGTAAATATGGAGATTGGTAGTTAATTTGTATTTTATACAAATTTGTCATTCATAACACTTAATTGGATGATATTACATATACTACTCAAATGAATAGCTTCAGAAAGATGTATATTTTTGCAGATCCAGAGACAATAACCAACGCTTCACAATGTCATTATTTAAATACCCTCCAGTGCGTAGTTAAATGTTGTGTTCCAAAACTGTTTTATATTGGGCCTAATATAAAAAAGATGATCAGCCTATATTAAAAATACAATGTTAAAACTGTAATGGGGTTGGAGTGCTGTTGTAGTTGGAATAGCCTAACTCAAGACAGGTCTAAGCTTAAACAAAACGGAGCGTGTCCACATACGCAGGCACATTCACTTGCAGCAACTCAAAAAGGAGCAGCAAAAATTTGAGCCAGGAATTTTTCCTCAGCATACATGCCTGGACATGAACTTTGGTGTGGGGCAAGTTGAGCCAGTTGGGGCAAATTAACCCTACCCAGCTCTTCCTGGATCTACAGTTAGGGGGAACTTGTACTGGCCCCAGCAATATAAAAACCTGCCCTGGCAAGCAGCTCAGGACTATTTACCCTCAGGTGCTTCTGCGGGCACCTCATCTGGAGCCCCACCAAGTCCCAGGACCTCCTGTTCAACTTCCTCCTGCCCCTGATGGAGTGGGCCCTGTACATGACCAGGAAGGAGGCTCTGGCCGGGAAGGGCCAGGGACTTTGGGACCGCTTTCCTCTAACTTGTTCGTGCATATTTCCAGGCAGAGCACCAGTGGGTGGTGGCCACCAGGTCTTTGGATGCCTTTGAGGACTGGTTGGTGTAGCCCAGGGGCCTCTGTTCAGTGTCCCCCTCAGGTGCACTAATTTTAATGTTTTGACCCTTTGGCCCACACGACACTGCCACCTTATTTTTGCCTTAGTTATCGCAAGCATTTTGTTGTGTTATTCATTCATTGGCCCCACACCATAAGGGCCACTAGTTAGTCAGGTGGGCCTTAAGGCCCATTACATTTGGGTAACACAAATATACAGGAGCTTCTGAGGCCCAGCCAGTTGGTATTTGGGAGCAATACCTCTTCTGCCACCTGGACTGCTCAAGCAGCCCTGACCTGGAGTGGCCCCTGCCCCTTCTACCCAATGCTGCAGTCAGACAATGGGGGCTGCTGCCTGGCTGTGACCTACTGCCACCTGCAACAGCATCCCTCCCAGCTCCCCCATCTTGGACTTGTGGCCCCATGGCTGCATACCTGCCAGACCCAGATGGGGTTCCCTTGCTGTGCCATCTCGGCTGCTGTTGCTCAGAAGATGTACTTCTCACGGTGGACTGCTCTGAACTTTCCAAGTGTGTCCTTTTGGTGCCAAAAGGCCAACAGGTCAGCCACCTCATTTACCCTCCAGATGGGTCCCCAGTGCTGGCCCTGGACAGGCTCCTTTTTCTTGGTCTCGCCATTTGTCTCACCAGCAAAAATCCTGGTGTTCCCTGTTTAAAAATTGCAAATTCTCTGAAAGAAACCCAAATTCTCTCATTAAAATAGCCAAAATGATGTTCTTTTGCCATTAAAATGAAATGACACTATGTAGAAAGAGATCAGTTGGGCAATATTTTATTGATATATTTATAAGTTTAAAGCAATTTGGAAATGTGTCAGTGCCTCAATCATCATAATAAAATAAATTCTAAATACCTGTACACTTTGGCATTTACTTTGCTCTTTTTTGTCATAGAAAAATCAGAGCTGCCCCTACCCCCTTTGCTCACCAGGATGTGCAGCACTGAGCAGCAGTGATATACCAGTGCCCTGCCCCCCATCCCAGTCCCCTCACTCTTGACCCAGGGCCAGGTATGTAAGTGAGGGGTAGGTCCCTTGCCCCCCTGCATAGCTCACAGACTGCCCATCCCCAGGGTCCACAGCCCCCACCCCCTTCCTTTAGGGCCCAAAGCTCCCTCCCCAAAGGAGCTACAACCCCACCCTGCAGTGCCCAGAACTCTCCCACATGGAACCAGCCCAGCCCCATGGCACACAGGGCCATGCATGTAGGATGCAGCCTGGCATGACAGACAGTCCCTGCGAAGAACACAGGATTCTGCGAGACACCCCGAGTGGCCCTGGAGCTACCCAAAGGTGCACAGCCCTGTGCCAAACCAGGCCACAGCCATGCAATATGGCAGAAGCAACTCTGGGTGCCAGGTGGCCATGGCTGAGCTACGCTTTCCTATGAGGGAGCTGTGCCATGAGGCCTTGAGTGCCCTGATGCCTGCTGCTACTGCTAGTGAGCTATGGGCCATGCAAAGGGCTGGGGCCATGCTGGGGGTGGGGGTAGGAGTAAGTGGGCCCCGTGGGGGTGGGCAGGGGACCCACCCCTCCCAAACTGCCCCACCCACAGACCCCCCACACCCTCCCACTCCAGCTCCCCTACCTCTACTTATCTGGAACGGAGCCCAGGTCCAGGTCCTTGCAGCCTGCACTGCTGTTTTCCCTACACTGCAACAAGAGGCAGCCATAGGGATGCTTTGGCTGGCTACCAGAGCATCACTTTCGAGGACCCAAGCCTCTGGTTGCTTCAGGGAACAGTCCAGGACCATGCCCTGCCCTACTTTTTCCCCCCTTGTTTTATTTTGATACCTGGGTATTTTGAGCCCTTGCTACAAATATGCAGCATGGGGAACATTTTTTTTTGCTGTTCCCAACATGGCTCTTGTCTCATCTCAAACTACTTTAAGACTTGGCAAAAGGCATGTCTGGATTCATCTGGACACACCCAAGGAAGGCATATCAAGCCCAAAAACTTGTCCAACAGCTTTCCCAAATGTTGGACACATTGATACAGCAAGAGGTATCACAATAAAAACTTTGCTTCTCAAATTGTTAAAATTAAAGGACACAGGTTACATCTGCTACTGGAATACATCAGGGTACCAACTGGAGATCTATTTAAAATAATGGCAACACGCTCATTCACCTGATCATAACTTTTATTTTTATTATGTGTTCTCTTCCCTAGAAGGGTATACTTCGACGAGCACTTAAACAGTCAGATATCCTTACAAGTAAGGACTTGCAAGCCAAGCAGGAGAGCAAGCCATTTGGAAAATGTTATTCTTATCATAAACTTGTTGTTTCAGCAATATGCGTGTGTGGGGGTGTGGGGGGGGGATGGGATTGTGTGGGAGGGATTTTGTTTGTATCATTTTTGTTTACCTGTTTGTCATCCCATTCCTTCTACCCTCATGGCAAACTTAACAAAACAGTTCATGTTTTCTTCCTGAAAGTCATTGTATTTCTGCATGATAGAGAAGAAAGCAGTGGTATAACCTTGGCTCAGATAGCAGTGGAGAGAGTTTAATTCTGATATAACTACCTTTAAAATAAATGTACAGATTCATCAAGAATGTATTCTAAATTGTGATCTAATTATTTGGCAACTCAGAGATTTGTTTGTCCGTTTTGTCCAACAATGAATGTTTTAAAAATATTGATTACCAGTAAGGTGTGGAACAGAGTTTAATTATTAAAGAAGTCTTAATAAAAAAAACCTCTTCAGATTCAGCTGAAATAATTGCAATTTATTGTTATCATGCCATGTCTATGGTCAAGTGTACCTTTATGTTTTTAATTAAGTGTTAATGAATATCTACTGCTAGTTCAAGATTTTTTCTTGAAATGGTATTGTTAAAAATTGAATTTTTCAAGTTTCATTTGCAGCAGAAGAACCAGAGATGATACTAATCCAACCATTTATAAAAAAACAATGAACAGCTTGTTTCATTGGAGAGGGAGGGGGAGAGTTTCTGACTGGAAGCTCCTCAGAACACAACTGTAAGCCCAAATCAAGTGATTTGGCAGGATGCTTTCTGTTTCAATTAAAACATTTTTTTTTAAATGTACATGTAAATCTTTATTACCAAATCCAGCAATTGAATAAGTTATTTATCAACAAATCCAAAAGCATCCAAGTCAAATCATAGCTCTCTCAAAACTAGTAAACTTGCTGAACAAATTGTTAGCTGTTAATAATATTTCTAGCAATATAAAGCATACTAAGCATAAGTGAATGCATCATGGTAGAAAAAAAGGCAAATGGTTTTTCAGCTATATACTTAGATGCAAGGTGTCGTCAAATGGAGAAATAACAATTCTCCATGCAGCTCTAATGTAACTTCATCTGGAATAATGCTTTCATTTATGGGCAACTACAAATACCAAGATGACAGACAAATTTATAAAAGTTCAAAAAGATCTACAAAATTAATAACACGATAAAAATAATGAAAGGATTTAAAGAAGGGGAAAGTTATGTAGTTTGGCTGAGATACAAAGTGAAGGCTATATTTACAAACAACAAATATTTGACCAGGACTAGACAGGAGCTTAATTTAGGATATGATGTAGTAGGCTCAGGCAGTCTACCCAGTGTCTGATGCCCCCTGGTGGTCAGACCAGCCTTCTATTATCTTTCACTTCCCATGACTTGGTCTTTGAGTCTTTTAACTAGGGAGGATGTCTCCAGAAGCTGGGGTAGCCTCTTCCTAGGTATCTTTCCTTGGTGTACAATCCTCCAGGCTTCTCTGGTCGAAACCTGAGGACTCTCCACCCTGAACTCCATGGGGTGGTTTTCCCTTTTTAAGACAACCCATTGTGCCTCAGATGCTATACACCCATGCCTTGTAGATGTTAGTCAGTTTAGAGTAGAGGGGGAAGGCACCCTTGTCTTCAGCTCCGAACTTGGCCCCTCAAGCCTCAAACCTTGGTTAAACTTCAGCCCTCTTCCTCTAGCTGGCTCCACCTAGTCCAAGGTCCATTGTCCCAGACCTCAGCTTCCGAGACCCTAATCCCTGTTTCTTGCCCTGGGTCCCTGTACCTCATCGCCTGCTGTGGGCCCTGGTGCCTGACCCTCATTCGCGAACTCTCTACTGGGTGTCACTCAGATACCCTGTGGCCTCCTAACCACCCCTAACAGCCACAGCCAGTCCTCTATTGATAAGCATGGGGCATGTGTAGATGAAACAGGGGCCCTACTTGAAGGGGTGGGTTATTAAACTGCAATTACCTGCATTTCTGGGGGGGAGGGGAGAAGGGGTCGGCGAGCTGCCACCAGGTGGGGCAGTCCCTGGGCTGTGAGCAGGTGGATGCTTTCCTCCATGGCAGTGGTACGCCCCTCAGATGGCACTTGCCTACAGGTACCCATCTCAAGTGGTCCTGGGGGGCACTGCAGCCATGGAGGGAAGCACCGGGCCCCTGTACAGCTCAAGCAGGCAGGCTCGCTGCTTTTCTTGGGTGGAGCCTGCCTTCCTAGGCTGCTGCCAGACTGCCTGCAGGGCTTCCTGCAGCGCCTCGGAGCTGCATGGAGTGTGGTGCTTCACTCTGTGGAGTGAAGCAAACTAAAACTCCTTAGAGACACCCCAAATCATTTAAGGCGCATTATTCCACCAAATTTCCTACAGCGGCTGGAATTAACATGCAGTACACCACTAAGGCATGCAAACAACAACACTATTAAAGAGGTGCAAAAGGATTTAGCCTGCTTTAAAGTGTTGTGCACACACACCCCTCATTTTGCCTACACATGGCCATAAATACCAGCATAATAGAAATATAAGCCAAGTTCTTTCCCACTCTAGGTCAATACCCGACCACAAAATAATTCCCAGTGCTAGGATCACTCTCATGGGTAGCTTGCGTGTCCAAGGGCCTACTTCCTGCAGCCAGCTTCCCTGGGGAGCTCTTCTCCTTGCCGCATGCAGGGTCTGACTGCCCACTCGAATTCAGGCCCTGAGTTTATATGCCTTAAAGCTCTGTCTCCTTTCTGTCTTGTGGCTCCCCAGTCACACACTGGAGTTTCCCTTTGAAGGGCTATCCTGTGCTCCTGCTGCTGCAGCCCCACACAGCCAGCTTAGCCTGCTAATTTCTCTTAAAATCAACAGGAGCTGCCCGGTTCCTTGTTACATATGGCTACAACTGATAGTAGCAATGGGATGAAATTAAGGAATAGAATATATAGGCTTAGGGTCAGAAAGAACAGTTAGATGGGAAAATATATTGGATACATTTTTGTCAGAGGGATAACACAAGACCTCATCAGGACTTCTAAAACTAGCATGGAAAACACTACAACGGTTAAAAAGCACTGGTATGAGGCACAGGCTGAATTATATAGTATATGTTGTTAGTTTGTAATGCTTTGTCAAAGAAGATTATAAAACAAAGAAAATCATTAGGGATAGCAATCATTAGGGATTAGAACAATCATTAGGGATAGCATTAAAAACATAGCATCTAGTTCTTTGGAACGTAGTGTTATGCATTGGGGTGTGGGTAGTTAGACACCCAAAGCATGGGTGCAGCCTTGATTGGTTCCCAGAGGTCTGGAGGGGTTTGGCACCAGAACTGGATTTAGAAGCTGTAGATGAAATCATGATAGGCGGTGGTCAGAAGCCAAAGCCAGAGACATAGTAAGTCATAGGTTAACTGGAGATCAGAAGCCAAAAGTCAAGCCAGAATCAAGAGCAGAGAACTGGAATCAGGGAAAGCCAAGAGTCTTACCAGGATCAGAAGCCAGAGTCAAACCCAGGAGTCAAAAACAAGAAACCATCAAGGAAGAGCATAGAAAGTCAGGAGCAAGAACTTTCATCTTTGCCATCACACAGAGGCTGCAGGCTGAGCCTGGTTTTTAAGGGCTTGAGCAAGTGGTGTCTGTTTGTGGCTTCAGGTAGTTGGCTCCCCTGATAGCCTCAGTCCAGGCAGGACCAGAATACTGCTCTGGGCTTGCTGCAGATGGTACCTGTTCAGGGGATGACTTCCCTGACCTCTTGATTGGGACTGGTCGGGTCCAGGGTTCTGACATGGCCTCTTTATACTTACAGCATAGGAATTACTTTGGATGAAAGGAAGTGAGGGCTTCAGCTGAGACCCTTCTGTCCCAGTTGTACAGTATGCTATGGCAGAAAAAAAATATAATTAAAAAACCCCACTAAATTTTACTTCAAAAGGGTAAGAGAATCAGAAAAACCTTTAGCTTTGTCCTCCCTTAGTTCCTTTAATATATGAAAATTCAAGATATAAGCAGTTGCACATAAGAAAAACAGGAAAGAAGGAGAGATGTTGCAGTGATTTGTTTCAAGCTTTGCAACAAGAAAAGTTGCAATGGAAAACCAATATTCCATCAGGTTCACCATGTAGTGATTCAGATGGAATCCAATAAAGCACCTTTACAGCAGATGTCAGATACTTCTGCAGCTTGGCCCACTAGGGACCTAATCCTAAATCGTTAAAGTCAGTTCAAGGTTTGTAAGTGCAGCATCAGGATGAAGATTGGAGTTGAAAGACTTGGCTTCTCTGTTGCTGCCACTGCCTTCCTGCATAACTTTGGGGAATAATACTGCTTACTTGTCATTATAAAATACTTAGAAATTAAGGATGGGAAACAATGTCCAGGTATTTAATCTTCATATCTGGAAACTTTAGAACAGGTTAGACAGACACTTGACAGAGCTAGTTTAGTCAGGTATGTTCCTGCCTTGAGCAGGCAGGGTGACTAGATGACCTATGATCCTATTTCTAATTACAATTAGAAATAGGACAATATAGTATTGACCTCCCAAGCCACTTTATATTAATAAATTCCTTGTGTTAAGACTTCTTTAACTATTCTAATTTTTTAATTCTTAATTTACAAGGACAAAACCCAAAATATTGTAGGTAATTAGCAATTAGGAGAAAGAAGTGTTTCCTTGCTTATTTTATGCCTAAAAATTCCATACATATTGTACTTATATCAAATCCTATCAATGTTCATTTAGATCATGAAACAGCAAATTCAAGTTGTTAGCCAAATCAATATCAATAGCATGATAGCACTTTAAATTGTTTTGTACAACAAATATTTAATTTGTACACAAACATTGGTTACTATTAGTCAATTAAAGGTCAACTGGTTATGAGAATATGTAAAGGCATGTAATGTGGTTAACTCACAAATATAAATGTTGGAGTGAAATCTATTTGGATCTATGATGGCCAAAGTGTACCTGAAATTGTATTTTAATTCTTATGATGGCACATTTATGAGGAATTATCTACTTCTTCCTGTAATGCTAACAGTGGTAGCGCTGCTTTCTCAAATATAATGTGAGTGACTGGTCTATATTTTAAATAATTGTTTTATCCTTTCACTCAGAATCTGGGTCTATAATACAAAACAAGTAGACACTTTGTTTCCCCATCTCTTGGCATGTTGGAACTATTTGATCTACATGAGATGCTTCATTCTATTTCCTTGAATGATTATATGTCAATTCATCTTTCTCTGTTTCAACTAGTAACCAGCAAACAGATCATCATAAAATCACCTTATTGCTGGTATTGGTCATCACTGATGTCTTCCTCTATTGTATCTCTAAACAGGAAAAAAATTATGGAGGAGGAAGAGGAGTGTGCTTATATAATTAAGGGGAGGGGAGGAGAGAAGATATCTATGGTCTTTGCATTTTGTCACTGCAATTTCATTTCTAATCAGAGGCTTTATTTATGATCTTGATATTACCTATCATACCAATGAGGATAATAATTAAGATGTAGTGCAGAGCATGTGCATGTGTATGCTTCCTTTCTGAAATAAGAATAGACGCTTCTTTAATTCAGTGATTTCTCATAGATTTTTAAAATTTTTCTTTGACAACTGAATACCATTTTCTCTTTAATTTTAGAAATAGATACTACACATACACTGTATCTTCTAACACATCTCAATTGAAAAACTGCATCTACTTCAGAACTTCTATGCAGATAGAAAGAGCAGAAAGCATAGCATACTATTAATTGAAAGCCTTTAATGTACAGGAAGACCATGTAGGCATCCATAACTCCAGTTCAAAGATGTTTGCAAGAGATACAAAGGCAATGAACTTCAGACCAAATGACTAGGAGAAGATTGCTGAGGATCAAAGTGCTTGGAAACAGTCTATTAAAGCATGAAACAGAGGCTTCTGAAGAAAGAAGAACCCAACATGCAATGGGAAGAAGAAACCTCAAGAGGAACCCTCTACCATATTCAGATTTGTTTGATATGAACTTGAAATGTGGTAAGCATGAAAGACACTGTCATTCAAGAATTGGGCTCTACGACATACAGCTCTACTAAAGCCACTCACAGATGTTCAGCAAACTGATGCCTCACTCAATGGAATTCTGTTTTCTTGCAAGACAGAAAGAGGCACCTACCTGCCTATCTTAATGTATATGAAAAAACTGAGTAAGAAATAGAAAATGTTCATTTTATAGAAAGAACTTATAAATTATCAAGCTTAGTTAAACATTTCTAATACCTTTGTCAGTCCAATTTGTGGCTTATATTGTGAAATTGCTATAAGCAACAGGAGTTCTAGGAATATAAACAACAACTGAATTGAATTTGTTGTGTTATAAAAATGTGGTGAATCGGGCGAGGTAGTTAGCCACTATTTTATGTTCATTTCCTTGAAGTCATGCTGCAGTACTTTCTGCAGTATATTTGCATAGAAGCTGTATGTAATTACTGTCTGGCATTCAGAAATATATGGTTGCAGGACATGATACCTTCCCCATTTTTTTTTTTTTACTGCTTGTCTTCAAATGTTTATAGCTTCGGTCATTCTTGTATTGCCTTGAACATATAGACTCGGACAGATGACAAAATTACACTGGGGTTTAGGTGGTAGCCATGTTGGTCTAAGGACATAGGCAGACAAGGTTCCTTGGATGAATTTGATATGTTTTATTAGACCAACCCAAATAGTTGGAGAATAGTTATTAAGCAAGCTTTTGGGTGCAAAAACCCTTTGTCAAGCTAAGGAGGTTTCAGCAGTTGGTGCGTGCTCTTCCTGGATGGAATGAAAAGTAAAGAAGCCAGGGGCTGGGCTGGGGAGTCAGTTGCCAGGCAGATCATAATGTATCAAAAATCCAATGTCTATGTTTAGTCCATGATCTCTAGTATCCAGGAGGTTGATGAAACGGAGATGAAAAGCTAGCCTCTGGGAAGTGTTGTGTAAGTTTCCATTGAGGATCAGGACTGAGAGATTGGAGAGAGAGTGGCCCTCCTGTGAGAAATGTGCTCCCACCGGTAATTGGGTATTTCTGTCTCTGATAGATTTCTGGTTTGCGTTCATTCTGGTGCGCAGTTGTTGTCTGGTGTCTCCTACATATCTTCCATCAGGGCATTTGGTGCCTTGGATGAGGTATATTACATTTCTGGAGGTGCGGCTGTAAGATCCTGGGATGCTGATGGCTCTGTTGTGGGGGTGGTGGAGATGTGTTGGCAGGTTTTGCATTTCTTGTCTGGGCACAGTCTGGATCCTTTTGGTGTGTTCAGGGCTTGAGGAAGATATCGAATTCAGCCATCTGAAATGGAAACTGTACAACATGAAAAAGAAAGAAGCCAAACTCAACACCGACATATATTTTCTAAGCCTTTGCAAGAAACACAACATCATTCCCCTAGGACTAAACATCTACAATCCCCTGACTACTACACACAACTCCAAATATGCTTCACAGCCATGCAGAGGAACTTCAGAGAAAATTAGAAATCATCTACTTCACCTACTCTACTCCAAAAGAGACCAACGCAGGAAGGAAATTGCCATACACTACAACAACTTAAAAGATAGCAATCCATGCATGTTCCCTGACAATATACAGTGGATACAAAGAGGCTATGAAAAACTTTCTACAGCATTCATCCTACGTAAAAAGAAGAAATGAAACAAATTACTCCAAGAACAAGCTCCCCAGCCACAAAACAACCATCAGAGGAACAACACCAACACTTTATGACCTTCCAACCTCAGACTCAATGAAACTGAAAGCAGCAACCAACCCACAAATATTATCAATATCTCCACACACACGCTTACCAAAACTGAAGAATTTGTCCTTTCTAAAGGCCTAACTTTCTGTCCAGAAAAACACCCTAATAAAATACTTCAATGTGGAGAACTAGAAGAATTCTTCCAACGCCTGCACCTCAAAGAATATTTCCGCAACCAAACTGAAGCCACTTAAACAACAACTCATTTGAGGCTGAGGGGAGACCTGGTGGCTGCCTATAAGCTGCTGAGGGGAGATCAGCAGGGAATAGGGCAGGCTCTTTTTTCCAGGGCACCACGAGGGGTAACTAGGACCAATGGTCACAAGTTACTGGAGAGCAGGTTTAGGTTGGACATTAGGAGGCACTACTTCACAGTTAGGGTGGCTA
>JAGPOW010000229.1:13286574-13297688 GCA_030014935.1 Caiman crocodilus | reverse complement strand
GTGACCCCAGCACTTGTTCCTGCCATTGGCAGGGGGTCAGACTAGATGGCCTGCTCTAGGCCCCTTCTGACCCTAGTTACTATGAAACTATGAAACTGTGAAACATTCAAGAAAGGATCAATGCCAAAAAGCCCCAAAAAACATCAGGTTAGCCATTTATGCTAGGCAACTAAGATATTACCCCTTCTTCTACCATCTTGTGGCAAGGCACTGTACTAGCAAGCAACTGCATGCAGTTGTTCCAGAAAAGCGATTTGTCTATGTACCCTATATTTTAGTGTCTGAACACCTGGCTTATTTATCTCATTTAAAATCATATTCACATCAGTGTAAGAATGGAGAGGGTATGTAACACAGTCTTACATTATGGTTTACTCAAATCTCTTTCAGGCTAACCCTGGGGGGAAAAGCACCAGTAAAAATACTGAAGCATAAATGACACAGTTATATATGTTCTGTTTTCACACTGGCATACCAGTTTGCTCTATTCAAAGAGTTTTTTACATGTTACATAGTAACTGAGGGGAGCAAGGTGCTGTAATATCTGCTATTCAATGACATAGCTGCTAGTCTATCTTCTTTCAAACTTAGTGTAAATAGTATCAATGTATAATACGAATTTTATCATTGTTAACGTGTCATGTGCCTAGAACCTCTCACTGTGTTATTGTCCTCTATCCAGTACAAGAATAATCGTTCTCTCATCTGGAAATCTCCTTTGGTGTCCCATTGATTACCTCATTAGTCAGTCATTGGAAAAGTTTATGAAAAATGTAACTAAAGTTAAAGTTAGCAACCTTTAAAATGAACTTGAGTTAAGTTAAAAGTTAAGTATTTCCACTTTCAACTAGTTAAAAGGGTGGTTAAAAAGAGAGTAACTAGTTAAAAGTTAAGTTAATTCATGCAAAATGAGTGAAACATGGTGAATTGCCTCTTAGCATCATTTTTTTATTTTCAAATGCAATGACTGGGTTTCTTTTCTATAAGCCCACAGAAGCACGCTAATTTACTCAGAACTCACCCTGCTTTACCTGAAAACAATGTTATACTTTCCATACAGTTTTCAGAACAACAATTTACCAGTACCTATGTAGTGTTAGATCCGTCTCATCCTCTCCATGTGAAGTACTTTGTAAATGTTAATGCATCATATAGGTACACCAAAATAACACAAAGGAGCTATTCATAGCCACGTAACAAATGAAAGCTGTTTCCACAGAAAACCTCTGTTGTTACAATTTTTATTGCTCAAAATGTAACAAGAGGGTATGAAATACATCTGAATTAAAAATAATGAAAGTGTCTGAAAATCAAAATTACACTGAAATGAGAAAAATCAATTTAAATGAGAAAAGGAATGTTCAGTTGCATAGCAGAAACTGTTAAGACATGCTTATTGAAGTTCAACAAAAGCTGCATTTCAAAATTTACATCTGACAGTTTTCCTCTTCTGTCTTGCAAAACTAAGCCCCCACTATTGAATAATCACTCTACACGGGGAGATGAGGAAATACTTATTCCTTCTCCTGCAGCCAACTGGCTGCCCTGTTGAGTTCTGCAAATGCACAGAAAATGCCAGCATGAACTTAGAAACTGTGGGACTTGTAGTTCTTAAGAGACCGTATCTCATAGGAAGGCACACCACTATCTGTCTCTCAAACAAGAAGTCCTAGAATTTCAATAAAGAAATATCATTCCATATAAATCCTAGAGAGTTGCTGTGTCAGGAAAACCTCTGGGAAAGCCATATTTCAACTTTTTTTTTTAAACTTTTAACTTATACTTTACAAAAAGTTAAAGTTAACTAGTTTAAAAAAAGGTTAAAGTTAAAAGTTGACAGCTGAAAAATGCAGCTTGTTAAAATCAAGAGTTAGCCATTTCTTTAACTTTTAACTATTTCATTAACTAATTAACTAGTTAATTCCCATGACTGACATTAATTGATGTTATGTGGTTTTCAAACTGATGGTATTATACTCTACCTGCATTTGATATGCAAAAGAATTGTAATAGTTGATCAACAGTTATCAGGTTTCCAAAAAGTTTCTTTTGTCAAGTAGTTGAACCCAGAAATAACAGCCATCTCTGTGATCAGCATCGTTTTTACAGAGCTAAAACTACTTCCTCTCTTTTTCAACTGTATGCTTCATATGAGAAAATGTACAACTATTAACTCACCCTCCCCAGCCTGCAGATAAGGAAGAAACAGCCAGGTTACAATGTGGGAGCTGACCATAAGGGAAAAAGAATATCTTCCATACTTTTTCTTTAAGAAGCCATCCATATCTAACTGTTCATTTAGGATAAGAAAAAAGCAGTATCTTCCAGATCCGTAGGACAAAGATTTCCCATGAGTTAATATACACTTAATAATAACTAGCTGTACTGGTAATGCCCAATATGCTCCAAAGTCAGTCATCCAAAAATGAAAATGGTGAGTATGTTATGTTCAAAAGAGCACCAAAGCTATATATTACTTTTGTTAGTTGTTACAAAGTGATAAATTGAAGTGAATTTAATTGCATCTCATTAGTAAATCATGGTATTCCACAGTTTCTTCATCTAACATAATGGGTTGAGTCACTTAGACAATTTGGAAAATATTAGCAATTATTTCTGTCTTTAGAGTTCATAATAAACTTTGTATTAAATTATTGAAATTTGTATCTCTGTATTTAAATTCAGTTACACACTCTTGTCAAATAGATCTTGAAAAATGAGAAAATAAATACCAAATTTAAGATAACAGATTGATAGACAGCTCACAGAACACAATGTGACTGCAATTTAACATCAAAAGTACATAATCTAATTGCTTTGCATCTTCTTGAAGAAGTTGCATTTGTGAATGACAACATCAAAATACAGTTTATTGGCTAGAACATAAATATCATACATTTTTGTTCCTAACATCTGAAAGAGGTGAAAATAAAAGGGTTGCCTTACTGTTTCATTTCAAAATGTCATGAAAGTCTGCCAGCCTCAAAAAAGTTGAAACAGATGGCAGTTCTGTAGTAGATATTTATTTCTCCATAATAACAACTTGGGTTTACTGACAAATATAGGCATTTGAAAATCCAATTCTGTTTTGGAGTCTGTATGTTGCAGTATCATGTTCTTTTATAATATTCTTATTAAAAAAACATTTTCACCTTTGATTTGGTATATCTTGAATTAAACCCAAGCATCTAAACCAAAATTTCCAGAGGTTTATTTTATCCTCAAACAGACCATATCCTGTTTTATGGAAAAATAAACTATTTCAAAGATAAAGTTTGTTCAATTACATAAAATAAAAATGTGTAAAAAGTCAGAGCATCATGCAGCCAACTGGGATACTGTGATAGCAAGATCAAGTGGCTCAGCAGAGGCATATAGCAGAATTATGAGTCCAGATTATTACAGATTCTATTAGGGTGATAAAATGTAGCAGTAAGTCGAAAGTTGAAGTCAAGCAGAGCTGGCAGAAGAAAGCACTTTCATTTACTTAGTAAATGAAAAAGAAGCAGGGGTGGGGAGAAAAATAGAGTGTCTGTCTTATCTAAAACAAGATAACATAGTTAAGGCCATGACGATGACCTGGAAAGTAATGATATAAAGAAGATAAACCCAGAAGCAAATGATGAAATTCAAACCATTGATAAATTACAATAGACAAGTATAGCCTAGCCTTCACAGATAGGCTTTAGATATCCATGACTATTAGGTAAATTCAAACTGATTTCAGTCCATCAGTTAAGACTGTCTCTGTCTATATTGTTTCATTTAAAATGACAAAAATTGAATTAATGTTGGGAATGAATTAGAGAAAAAACTGACTACTATAAGACAGCTCCTTTTCTTTTGGTTATAAAAATATGTTTTGCAAGTGATGAGACATTTGGTGATAAAAAAACCCCAAAAGTTTGTATACCAGGGTATAAAATGTAAACTGATCATTGAAGGAAGAAAAAATACAGCTTTTTCCAAATATTGGAAGATTAGTATTTTGACACTAGAGATATTGTACAGAAAGTAGTGTTCTCAAAGCTTCAATAGCAATCTTAGATCATAAATTATTATAAAAATTTAGGGATAGGCTACAGCCAAAGCCCATAAAAATGACCCTCATAATTTGAGAAAACCTAGGTTAGGATCTCCATTCTGTGAAACTATCCCCTCCACATTAAAATAAGATAACAATGAATAATGTATGAAATAATTGTTTAGAAAGTTAGGTCCTAGATTCAAGTCTGATAGTATAGGTCTAGTGTTTGTAGTTCAGTAGAATATTTAAATGTCATAAAAAATGTTCAATGTTCAGCTGAGTTCTGGAAAAATGGTATTGTTTACTTCACTCTCAAAGTGATTGTAGTCTACTGGTTTTCTCTCCAAGAGTTATCTAGGGGAGATAACAAAACATGCAAACAAACAAAACAAAAAATTGCCCTCTACTTTGAAGTCTTCAGAGGAAAGACCTCTTTCAATGCTGAGGTCTGGGTACTCCTTCCTGCACACTCATAAGGCTACGCATTTGGTCTTTTCCATTGCCCAGGGTGTCTTGTAGTCTTTGTAGTTAAAGACACTAAAACAGTCTCTCGATGCCCACATTTGGCTAGTTGGGGTTATCAAAACCTTTCTTGATCTAGCTAGAATTGAAGCACTACCAGTCCACAGACTGATGTGAAACTGCCATGGCACCTCGTCTTCAAGCACAGCCATTTCAGAGGTTGACTGATGAGGCATGCAACGAATGATATCTTAGGATTCAGGAAAAAGCTTCTGTATGTATACAGTGCAGTTAAAGATGCCACACATGTACTAAATGTCTCTCGTATTACTTTGTTCTAATAACAAAACCTCCCAGACTCTATTCTTCCAGCCCCAAGACAGATAACTAGTGTATGTGATACCTGATTTATTCACTAAATAAAGAATTGTATACATTCTTGGCTTTCATGCTTTTATATGCATATTCTCCTGTTGTCTCAAAACTCAACTGTTGACAGGCAGAAGGTGGGTTAGGGCAGCACCTTAGAAATGCATCAGCATTCATAGGCAACAGCCTACTTTTTTAGATGCTATGAATGAACTCTGCTAATCCTAGGATCAGAAGGTTATTGCACAGGAAAACTGATGCATTTCTGAAGATTTAGTCTCTAAGGTATCACCCTGCACTGCCTTTTGCCTGACTTCAGACTAACACAGCCCACACTCTCTCTCTTTACAATATCTAGTTACACTATTCACAGTGCACTCAATGCATCAGCTTGTTGGGATCATGTTAGGAAGATCATAATCAGAACCATAAGGGTTGCCAATTTTTTATTGAATGAAAGCTAAAGGAACATCACAGGACATTCAGTAGTTCTAAGTTGTTTTTGTTCTTTTGGTTTTTTTTAACTTATGAATGGCAAATATATATATGCCATAATATTTTCCATTCAGAAGTTAAAAAAAGAATATATATTAACCTTAGAACAGTAATGGAAAATAGGAGATCACAGCTAAGACCAAAAATTAAATTAGATAACTGGAGTTTTTTTCTTTCATTGGTTTTGCATTATTTTCACTGCCATTTCCTTGTGTGCTTTCCAGTTGATGAATGTTGCATACAGGAGAAGCATCCAGCTGTTATTTTGCTAAATACAGGGTAAATAGGTATAGCATGCATGGGCTTTAAAATGTGCATATCAGCTGCTCTGCTAGTTGGGAAGAATTAAATTCTGTTGCCCTCAGTCCCTATTCTGACAAAACTCTTGGAGGTACTTCATCCAGTAATGGAATTGTATAAACTCTATGATCCTACATTACAAGTTTGGTCCACATCCACATCTACCAGCCTTGAAAAATGATCTTTGTCTCTGTTTCTCTCTTTTCTTTACTATGGGTTCTGGGGAGATAGTCACAGTTTTACACAATTTGAAATTGAGGTCATCAGCTTTACTTTGTTTTATAGCACAACCAGACAAAACATAGGTTTTAGTAAAGTTTTAAGCTATGCTTGTAGATCTGTTCAGTCCCAAACCTAAAGTGCTCTTAAAAGGCCATGAAGGCAGTGAACCAAACCAAGTCATGAAAACCTTTCGTAAACTTAAACTGTTCACTTTATATCTTAGTTGTCAAGTCTTCCTGAACTACAACTCATGGGGGGAGTTGTGGGGGAGAGAAAATGTTCTCTGGACTAGTTCAGGGAATGGGAAAGGTGGTTATGAACAAACAGATTGAGAACTTACATTTCTAAGAAACTCTTTCTACAGTGGAAGCTAAAGCATGAATCCCATATGAAAAAGAATATCTGTGATGCATAGTGTGGGATAAAAAAGGTATTATATTCTTCCAACCATCAAATGAAAGTTTTGAAGCATTGAGAAAAATCTTGTTAATAAGATGGTGGACTCAGCTAAGTGTTATTTTGAGAATATAGACAGAAGCTATGACATTCAGAAGTCAAAGTTGAAATTGCCTTAGAATAGCTCAACCCTGTTTTTGTTTAATTTTTAAATATAGGACTTATGTGTATACAGAGGTTATTGAGGGGGAAAAAAGCATATATACATAAATACAAGCTATATTTCTCACTTCTTCCCAGAAGGAGCAAGGTTATGCTTTAAGGGGCATGTTTATATAGCCTATTCTCCAAGTGTTTTTCTGTTCTGTGCACTTGTGCCCAATGCAAGCTAAATGTATCCCTTTCATATTTAGCTTTCTACTTATATTTATATTTAAGGATAATAACACAGAGATATACCAAGCCATTTTTGCACCCTGGACAATTGTAGCCATCATCAGTTTGCAATCCTAGACTGCTGTCCTGTTCACTCCTAGTTATGTTATTGTAAGAACACAAATACCCAGGAGACAATAAGTAAGAGGAACTAATACCAGTCTTGGTATGATCTTCTAAGTTATTTAACCATGATATAGTAATTCTTAGGACAACATAAAAACAAAAAATTAGGCACACAAACAATCCAAAGGAAAAACAGAAGAATTGTATGCATTCCTAGCTTACACAATGCTATATGTATGTTCTCCTGTTGTCTCAAAACTCACCTGTCAACAGGCCAAAAGCAGGTCAGGGCAGCACCTTAGAAATGCATCAGCTTTTATAGACAACAGATTATTTTGTTAGATGACATGAATTGACTCTGCTAATCCTAATATCTGATGAAGCAGGTTATTACATTAAAAAAATGACACCTTTCTGAATAATTTAGTTCCTAAGGTGCCACTCTGCCCTACCTTCTGCCTGACTTCAGACTGGCTTAGTAAGGAGACTCAGAAAGAAACAAAAAAAATCCAACTAACAAACAAACAAAAAAAGAAAAAGAAAAAAGAAAGGTGGCTTGAGCTGCAGGAAAGAGTCAAACTTAATTTCTAAGCTTTGAGTTCCTCTTTGAAATAAAAAAGATTACTCATTCCTCAACTCTGAAAATTATGGACCAAGTTTTAAACTGCTCCATGTTTACACCTGTAAAACACTGTCTACAAGTGTTTCTCCACACACCAGAAAGTTGGAAATACAAACCCATGTGTAGTAAAACTCTCAGTTTTTCCTTTTTTTTTTTTAATTTTAAAATGCATTCCCTCCCCTTTCCCCAACTATTTCTGACGTTTTCTCTCCCTCTCTATTCCCTATAGATATGTATAGGGAATAAGTGAGCTCAGACTTAGGATAAGCTTTAAACATTTTTATTTTGGTAGCAAGTTTTTTGGTTTTGGATATCCACTGTTTTATATTGGATTATTGTTAAGTTTGTATTGATTCTTACTCTTGTATATTGTATTATTATCATTTTTGTATTGATTTTTATTGTTTCATATAGATATTGTATGATTTAGGCCTGTGTTTGTAAGTGAACCAGTCATGTCAAGTTTCCATTTTATATGTCAAGCCTCCATCTTCTCTCCTCTGCCTGGGCATCCCATGTTGCAACTGTATGTGTCATGTACCCCTCCCATGTAAATTGGTTCCTGGATGAATCAGTGTGATTGGGAATGATTGAAATACAATGGTAGCAGGCCTCTACTGAATGGCCTGTAATGACTGGGCCATCACCTCACATTGATTCACCCAAGAACCATGGACCTCACCCAGGAACAGAGACAAAACCAACATTTGAAAGGCAAAGAACCCTGCAAAACCAGTAACTCTCACCATTACAGACACCCAGAATTGCACATCCCTGCATGGAGCACACATGCTCAGTATGCCAGGGGCTGACCTTTGCCTGGGCATACCTCCTGTCACTAGGGTCATACAAGGTCTGCTCTTATAAAAAGGGGCAGTGAAGACCAGTTTAAAGAATGACATCATTTGACAGTTTAGTTTGTGCAAGATGCAATACTTAAGGTCTCTACAAAGATACTCGAACTGCAAGCTACTTTTGAACAAACAATAAATGAGCCACCTTTGAATTCAGGTGGGGTTTCACAAATCAAAATTGGTAGATTGTGAAAATTATTAGTCATGAACTCAATGGTATACTAGTGGGCTCCCTTCCCATTATGCCAGCTGCTAAAAGCATCTGGGGTTGGCTTTGTGCCTCAAACAGGATCCTGAATATTGAATCTTGAATCCACCTGTCTCCAGGAACAAATTTGCTATTTAGCAATGTAATCCAGAATTACATTTTTTTTAAAAAGAAATATATTTTAATTAAGCTGCTGGAAATAACGAACTGTCAAAACTACAGCAACAAGTTTGTCTTGGACAGGCATGCACAAATACATTTTATTTCAAATAGTTTTTTCAACATCATGTGTTTGCCCTAAATTTACATTTTCTGTATTTGCTTTATTTATATTTTAAAAAATATTTCATTGATATTTATTTATATTAAAATGTATTTTTGCTTCTTCAAATTCTTTTTTAGGAGACAAACAAAAATCTAGGTACATGTTTTCTTTTCTTCTTTTTTGCAAACTCAAGGCAGGGAGTGACTCAATGAGATGGAAGCAATGATTTTTATTCATTTTATCTACTGAATAATACACATAAGGTACAATAATCCAAGAGTTCAAGAGAGTTGGAAAGTATTCTTGATGTGCTTAGACTGTGACCACATGATTAGAAAGTTTTGATGGAGATTAAAACCCCTTCTAGATAAAGAGGACTAAAACTTGGGTCTCCCACTGTCAGTGTGAACTCCTGATACAATACCAGGTGGGAAAATACACTTGTATTTATAAGCAGGCTAACAGTAAAAAGAACAGTGGTATTACCTTGATACATATAGTGGGGTTCTTATTGAATAATATGTCCTAATTCAAAGCGGTTCAAATAAAAAGTGTAAGTGGTTCAGTAAAGAGCTGGGAAAGCAAGCATGCCTGATAATGAAAGGCTAAATAACTTGTCAATATATATATCTGAGAAAGTTAAAAGGTGATTCTATTGTGCTATGCAAATGCCTTGATAAGTAAGAAGGGGTTTCGGTTGTAGCTGTGTTGATCTAAGGACATAGGCAGACAAGGTTCCTTCAGTGAATTTGGTATCTTTTATTAGACCAACCCAAATGCTTGGAGAATAGTTATTAAGCAAGCTTTTAGATGCAAAAACCCTTCGTCAGGCTAAGGAGATTTCAGAAGTTGGTGTGTGTGACAGGTCTCTGACACCACCTACTACAAAGAACTACAAGAAGATCGTACTCCCCTTTTCACCAAAATAACTCAACAATACCATCAAATCATTTCCATCAAGACTACAAGAAAAACGACAGAGCTTGATCCCCCCACTACCTAACCCAGGGACTTTTTACATGCTCCCTAAAATCCACAAACAAGGGAACCCTGGCAGACCTATCATATCCAAGCATGGGACCCTAACTGAGGAAATACCAGGTTTTGTTGAATCAATCCTAAAACTGCTTGTTGCCCACAGAGCAAGTTTTATACAAGACACTACAGACTTTCTATGGAAACTTAAAAACATAGACTACCTTTCCAGCAACACACTCCTAGCCACCATGGACGTTACCAGCCTATATACCAGCATCCCACACCAGGATGGCATTCAAGCCTGCCTTACATATCTACAAGAACAAGATTACAACCCAGAATACCAACCCAAAGATATTATTGACCTTATACACTTCATCCTCACACACTACAATTTCACTTTTAATAATCAACACTTCCTCCAGATGATGAGAACAGCTATGGGCACTAAAATGGCCCCACACTATGTCAACCTTTTTATGAGACACCTGGAAGAAGACTTCCTTAAGAACTGCACCATCAAACCCTTGCTATACTAAAGATACATCGATGACATCTACATCATTTGGACTGAAAACCTACGATCTCTGATTGAGTTCCAGCAGAAATTCAACCATCCCTCCATCTGACTTTCATTAGAATACACCAGCACCTTTTTAGACACAATGATCAGCATCCAGAAGAGTAAAATATAGACCACAGTATACAAGAAACCCGCAGACCAACATACATATCTGCACAGAACCAGCAATCACCCTAAACACACTAAAAAAGCTGTGATATACAGCCAAGCCCACAGATAACACCTAATTTGTACTGAAGAGAGCACCTGGGATTGCCGCCTCACCAATCTTAAAAAGGCTTTCACCCAGCAGGGACACTCCTCCAGAGAGATAGATCACACGTTTAAAAGAGCCACCTGGATACCACGTGAAGAACTGCTGCGGTACAGAAGAAAAACCGCCACAAATCGCACACTGCTGGTTATGACGTATCACCCCTCCCTTGAACCTCCATGGAAAATCCTCAAAAAATTGCAACCCATATTAGAAAGAGACCCTATTCTTAAAAAGATCTTCCCAGAGCCACCCATCCTAGCCTTCAAACAAGCACTGAACCTTGCCAACCTCATCACCAGAAACAAACTTCCTCAAGCCCAGAACACACCAAAAGGATGCAGACTGTGCCATGACAAGAAATGCAAAACCTGCCAACACATCTCAACCACCCCCACTATTACTACACCCCCCAACAGAGCCATCAGCATCCCAGGATCTTACAGCTGCACGTCCAGAAATGTAATATACCTCATCCAGTGCACCAAATGCCCTGATGGAAGATATGTAGGAGAGACCAAACAACAACTGCGCACCAGAATGAACGCACACCGGAAATCCATCAAAGACAGAAACACT
>JAGPOW010000229.1:13276361-13286474 GCA_030014935.1 Caiman crocodilus | reverse complement strand
TAAACATAGACATTGGATTTTTGACACATTATAATCTGCCTGGCAACTGACTCCCCAGCCCAGCCCCTGGCTTCTTTACTTTTCATTCCATCCAGGAAGGGCACACACCAACTGCTGAAACTTCCTTAATCTGACGAAGGGTTTTTGCACCTGAAAGCTTGCTTAATAACTGTTCTCCAACTATTTGGGTTGGTCTAATAAAAGATATCAAATTCACCTAAGGAACCTTGTCTGCCTTGATAAGTAAGAGATTGTTGGTGGTAAATAGCTCTTTTACGTAGAAGGAAAAAGAACCAACAAATAGATTAAATGGTTAGAAGCTGAAACTAGGTAAATTTAGGCTGTTGTAAAATCCTGAGGAATTAGGCACTGGGAAATGGTGGATTCTGCATCATGCAATGTCTTTAAATGAACAAAGAAAATCTTTCTAAAACACACATGGAACTCAAACAAAAGTTATGGGCTTGTTGCAGAATTTTTTGCATGAGGTAGTCTGCCCTACTTTATGTATGTCAGACTAAATGATCATAATTGTCCTCTCTAGCCTTAAAATCTATGTAGTTACATAGCAGCATGTTATTATAGATTTCTGTTTAATATGAAATATTCAACAGGTATGTGAAAACTGCAAATGTCTGAAAAGTGGACATTTTTCTATTGCTCACAGAGGAAAAGTGTGAATGGGTCAACAGATTTCAAATGGGTAATAGGGCTTGATAATAAGTATGCTAACACAGTTTTGCTCTCAGAACTTTAGATATTCCTAAAAGCAGAGCATTTTAAAAAAGATGCTGTCATGAAGAAATAAGATTCAGATGACGATTGCAGTGTAAGCCTAAAATAAATAATGTTACTTAAGCATGCATATAAATGGACACAGAAAACACCCTTGTAAAAATGCACTTATGCTTCAAAATGCTTTAGACCCCCTACTGTGAAAATGAACTTTTAGGTCATTTCAGAACTTCAAGAGAAAGGAGCAATGAATTCAGAGTTGGCCAAATGCATTCCGTCAAATGTTTGGAATTAATGGTAGCCCAAAGCTGTTCTACCTCATTTATATAAAAACAGAGGGATTCATAAAATAAATGGACTGGACTTTTTTTCTCATTTGGTGCCAAAAATGAGTTATTACCAGGGTCACTAATATAATTCTGCCAAATTTTGATGGTAGCATGAGTCTAGTCCCACGATTATAGTGTTTAAAAAAGAGGACTGAAGTCTGAAATCAACAGGCTTAAATTATTATAAATCCAGACTAACTGAGGTCAAAAACTGGTTTATAATTAATCAATCCCCTACCAGTCAATAATCTATATTTAGCATTAATGCATGTTTAGAAAGATTTCAACTTGTAAACACAATTCTCTTCTTACACTGGGAGAAGCTCTATGCTAGTTACTGTAGTGATGTAAAACCAATGCAAAAGCAAAGTCAAGTTCACCCTGTAGAAAAGATTGCTTCAGAAATAAGAAATTATGTTAAATATATAAACATAATGACACAATCAAAGCTTCAGAGTTTAAGATTAATTGCTGCCCCTTACCAAGTATAATTGTTTCTACTAATAGACTGTATTTTCATCTCAGAGGTCACATGCTGTCGTTTTGTGATCTAAGTCTAAACTGGGCATTGCCTTGTAATAATGGCCTAATCATATTTAATTGCTCTCATATTTATAGCAGTAGTATTAATCATGGTGAACTCATGTGTTATTAATGTGGATATCATAAATACTTCTATAGGGTCTTTACATTAATTAACCTAACCTTTATTTTGAAGGGTAGTCTTGGACCACCTAGTAGGGATGTCTTGTTTATTATGAAAGACAACATGAGAAAAATATTCCTTGAAAATATTTCTCCATTCAGAGTATTCTTCTTACCTATAGAAGTCTACTATGGAAATGTGGGGGGCGGGGAGGAGAGGAGGAAAGCTTTGAACAGGTATGCTGAATGAACAAAATATTCAAGATTAATCCATTATAAAGAAGGTACTCTCTGCTACATTCTTTGTCACGTGATGTAGTTTGCAGTGTATCATAATCAGATTGACTTAGGCCCCTAGCACATGTCCCTCTAAAGATACCATGGAATCTGATCCCTAGCCCCAGCAATTGTACTTCCTGCCATGCTACACATGCATGGCAGGATGTTCAGGTTTGGGTTTGGGGATCAGATACAATTCATGTTTTTTCTACTCGCCACAACAAAGGGAGCCTAGGATCACGACCATGGGCTTTCCCTGTACCAGCAAATTGAAAACCAGGTGCCTGCAGCTGATTGTCAGCCCCTGCCCCTGGATATGCCATATGTTAATTTTAAATGTCATATTAACCAGTTATAAAAATGTTCTACGTTATATTTTTTTATGGCCAGAAATATTTTTATGGCTGGTTCACCTTATTATGTTGCCTTAAGTCAGGTGCACATTAGGGCTGTGCAAAACTTCTCCAGGCATTTCATTTTGAAGCTGGTTAAATGTGTTTCAAGCTCAAAAAAGCGAAATCAAAATCAGACAAAAGCCTTCAAAATAGTTTCAAAATGAAACAAGGGAACTCAAAATGTTTTGAAAGTTTTGAATCATTTTGCGCTTTGAAACCAGGCTTACTGACTTTAGTGCCAGTCCCAGCCAGCAGCACTTGCCTCCTGTCATCTGACAAGCAGATCGGGGCCTCGCCTGCACCTCCAGGAGGGCTGTGGGGGCTGTTCTCCTAGGGGTGTGAGCCCCAATCTACCTGCCAGATGAGAAGCCAGGTGCTGCCATCTGGGATCAATGCCAGGAAGATTGGTGCTGCCACCAGTCCCAGGCAGCAGCACCCAGCTCCTGTCTCCCAGCAGGCACATTGGGGGCATCACCCCCGGGAGGACTCTGGCACAGCCCCCATAGCCCTATTGGGGGTGCCAGCGGGCCCCCAATCTGTCTGCTGGCTGACAGGAGCTAGGTGCTGCTGCCTGGGGCCAGCAGGGCCAGGGCAGATCAGCTCATGTGTAGACCTGCTGCGTAGGTTGTGCCAGAGTCCTCCTGGGAATGCATGCCTCCTCTGATCTGCCTGCTGGGTGGCAGGAGCCAATTGCTGCTGCCTGGGGCTAGTGACAGCACTGATCTTCCCAGGGCTGAGTGTGGGCAGTGCACAGTGCCGGTCTGTCATCTGGCAGATCGGGGCCTCACATCCATGGGATAACTCCAGCACAGCCTCCGCAGCACTCCTGGGGTGAGGGTGAGCCCCTGATCTGCTTGCCTGCTGCATTTTATGTTTCCCCTTAATAACCTATAGGCAAAACATCAAAACAGCATCCAAACAGCAAAACAGTTTCAATTAAACAAAATGGAGCAGCGCTTTCAAAGTGAAACAAAACTCAAAACAAAACACTGTTCCGTTGAGTCTTTGAAACGGACGGTGAATTGGAACGCTGCTGTTTCGCATCGCCCTAGTGCACATGTAACTCTCCTACTGTGCCACAGGTAACACATCAATCATGTCAATCTGTGAATCAGATCTGAATCTGTGAATCATGACATAAATGTAATGTGTTTAGGGGGCCCATGTCAAGGCAACTCCAAGAAACAGGGAAAACTATAGAAGCACAATTATTTTTAATTTTTAAACAGTGTACTATATGGCATACAATTTTTGGACAGCAACATTCTTGGCATTTGGAAGAGAACCCATATGGGCATTGTGAACAACATACCTACTGGGCTCTCTTTTGCTTCCTTCTTTCCTAGGCAGTAAGGGTCCCAAGTATTAACAGTCTCTTCAGAATTAACAGTCCCTTTGAAATGCCAATCACAGAATGCACTCTGCCATTATGTCAGTATTTCCGTACCACTCTGCATCATACATGTCTCTCTCTAAAGCCACTAGCACCTTGCATACTTTGCCACTCTCCGAAGCATTCCAAATAGATATCCTTTCAGCTGACAGTGTGCTTCCAGGCCCACATAGCTCCACTGGGCTCCTATCCAGGCCCTGTGTGCCAGAGTTTATTGCTCAGGTGGACAAGCATCTATTCTAGTGTACTACATATTAATTCATAGACTTCTTTGTGGGTGACTGGTACTGCTTAAGTCAGTACATATTCCACCCCGCTCCTCCTCCCCCATGTGGCCAATCTTGCTACCCGGGGCAGGGGATCTTTCTGCGGCTGATCACTGAAGCTGCTTCCAGGAGTGGTCACGACCACTTCTGGGAAGGGCTGCAGCAATCGGCTGGCATTTGCAGGGGGGGCACCGGTGCTCCTGCCTGCCCCCCCGCTCATCACCTAAGCAGCAAGCACAGACGATTGGGGGTGCACGTGCACACCGATGCAGCCCCTATGTATTTCCACTGGACTTTTCTCATACCTAGCTCCCTTAAACCTTGTGAGGTCATGTTTACACTTTGCTCATCACTTTGCAGGTCTCTCCAACCCTTTCTTGTTCCAGCAGACTTGGGCCCTGTTCGAAGTTGTCTAACACAGCTCTCAGAAAGATCTTATGCCTTTGCTGGCCCGTGCTCAACTAAGTTACTTTTCCTCACAAATCTGTCATATATTGTCCTAGAAGAGGGTGGAGGGGTGGAGCCTGAAGTAAGTAGGCTGGTTGCTGATAGGAGACCTTAATCCTGCTATATTGTGATCCTTAAGTCCCTATGTGCAGTACAAGATTAGAGGCTCTCATTACTGTACTCAGCATAAAACATTGTTTAAGCATATCTGTGGCACAAGCAAAACAGTGATTATTTTTGTTTCCTCTCTAGTTTTTCTAGTTTCCCCAGGTATAAAACTAGATCTGCACAAAAATAGGTTTTCTCTTGTTCCCTGACCACTGAGAAATAAATCCAATGAAAATTTCTGTTCTGATGCAGACTAAAAGCATTTTAAAAGTTGCCCTGGTGTAGCTGCCAAATGGAAGACTTTTTTTCTTTTTTCTTCTCTTATTGTCTGTGCAGACCTAGAGGAACTACTCAGACCTAAAAAAGGAACAGTCCTTTCCTTGTGGCTTTCAAAGATAAACATGAAGCCAAAGGACACACACTAATTTGGAAAATTAGAAAGAAAAGCTCTTGGATAAGTTGGAAAAGACCACAGTTATCAAAATCAGATAGAGATTTGAACAGGGATATAGTTAGTGAGTGTGATGTCAAGCACTGGAAAATAAGAGCTAAAAAAATGTATGAGGTTTACCAAAACCTAGATGAATTTATAGTAGCTGATATGTAGTCAAGTTCTCCAGTGGAAAATAAGATTTATCTCCCATTTGTCAAATAGGAATGAAGATATTTCCTTTTAACTGTTAAGTGAATTGTAATTTGCACAGGAAGTATTTTGTTAGATCCATATAACAAAATATCAATTGACAAAAAACCCAAACCCCTAGCTGTCTTCATAGGATTTTCTTTTTTATAAAATATAATGCAAGAGATTAATATAAAAATTTATAAAACATTCTAAGGTTTCCGAACCACAGATTTGGGGTTTTTTTTAGTTTGTGGCCAAATGTGAACTCAGAGTAACACCTTACTTTGATGGCACGTGATCAATGAAAATTTTAATAAAAGAGCATCTGTTTTATTATTCTTGAATAGTTCTTGGATAAGACACAATAATCTTGTATAGTTAAGTATGGTCTACACATACTTTACAGCCGTACATTAAAGATTGAGTCATCAGAGGACAAACTAAAAACTTTAAGGCCAAAAAATCATGTTAATCATGGCATAAATGGCAAGGGAGCTGTGCATACATTCAGTTTAAGATATCATAAAATAGCAAAACATCCATAAAATATTTTCACATATAAAATAATATTTTTATGGTTGGTTTTATGGTGACTTAAATTGGACATGTGGCATGTTCAGGACTGCCCTAGCTGTGTGCCAGCAATCAGCAGCTTGTCAGCTCTGGCATATCTCAGAGTCTCAGCCTGGATCATGCCAGGCTACAGACATTCAGCTTTCAATTTGCCAGTGCATAGGAATCCCAGGATCATAATGTACCAACAAGCAGAAAGAGCACAATTGTGATCTGATCCCAGATCCCAAAATCAGGCCTCCTACTGGGCACCTGGGGCAGGAGATGTCATTGTGTTCGACTGGGGAATCAGATCCCATGCATCATGCCTTTAAATGAAAATGAACCTGTGCCACAAGCCTAGAAAGTATGGCCTGGCTAAAACAAGGGCGGTGGGGGGCTGAACTTTCCATGTTTTAGCTAAATAGCCTAGTAGTTATGATACATGCCCAAGAAGCAGAAGACTGAAGTTCACAAACCCCTCACCCAGAGGGAGTTTCAACATACACTTCTCCAAATTCCAAGCACAGTGCTCTAACCACATGACAGGTTAAGTACTATCCAGTCCTCCCTCTAACACTCCTTAAGCCAAGCCACTACCCCCTGCATTTAATAGTCATTGGATACAGTGGATGGATAGCAGTGCAATGGGAAATGTTCTGCTCCATTAGGAGCCCAGCTCTAAGTTAGAGTCCAGAATCTAAGCACTTCCAGGGAAACATCTATCTCTCTGAGCCTCATACTTTCTAGCTTGTGTTTTTAACTCCTAGTCTCACATATATCCCTCTTGGATGCTCAGGGGCCAGGATCAAAAATAAATGCTGCAGAAGGCAGTGTATAATATTTAGCCTGTGGCATGGTAATTGGAACATGCTGCTGGGAAGTCCAGGGCAGCTGCTGGGGGGCAGGGGGAGCTGTCCTGTAGCTGCAAGGGAGCTGCCCTCAGAGTGCAGACAGCTCCCCCCACACCCTGAGGCTTAGGGCCAGCCCTTATTTCCCTGCAGCTACAAGGAACTAACCTTAGAAAAAGGACAGAACCCCACAACCCCTGAATCCCAGGCCTGACCTCTGTACTCCCTAACAGCCTAGAGCACCCCCTGGCTGTTGCGGGGGGAAAGAGAAAAGCAGGAGCAGTCCTGGAGTGAACTGCTCCTGTTGGGAGTAAATTTGTTTCTGATGGATGCACGTTCATATGCATGCCCAGCTGCAGTTTAATGTGCCTGTATTTTTGCACAGGTGCATTTAATTGTAAATTTGTAGATGCATCCCAAGATGCATGCAAATGAGCAGGGCCAAACATTTGCAGAAGCACAAAGAGCAGTGGCACAACTTTGTGCCATTACTTTGTGCTGCCACGCGTAGCCCTGCTCATGTGGTTTGCAGTGGAACACATTGTCCTACTAGTACATGTTCTGCAGTGGGGAATGGCTGGGGCACAGAGTGCCTCAATGTAGAGTTAGCCAGCAGGCAGACACCATGCTCAGGCACCCTGTGTCCCTGCCAATTGGGTAGAAGCAGGTGGAGATGAGGGAGCCAGCAGCTGAGAGCTACCTACTCCCCAGTCTCTGTGCACTGCAAAGCCCCTATGCTGGGGCACCCCGCTCCCCAGCTGGCTGGAGTTCAGCGTCTCTCAAGATAGAGGAGAAGGCAGCTTCCTGGGTTGGACATTCCCCTGTCTCCATGTGCCTCAGCACAGGGGCTCCACTGTGAATCTCCCAGACTGAAGCATGTAAAGCTCCCATCTTCAGCCTCACTCTGCCCCTGCCATCTCAAAGAACACTGCATTCTAGTAAGCTGCTCTGTGGTTGGCTGGGGTGCAGCATGCCTCCAGGTGGGGGCCCCACATGCCTCTGTGCAGGGGGTCCGCAGTGAAGGTCCCACACTGAGACACAGAGAGACAGGAGAAGCCTGCTCCCCCATCTTGAGGCACACTGCCCTCTAGCCAGCCAAGGAGCAGATGGCTGAGCCATGGCATATCTCAGCGTGAGCTCTCCTATCTCTGGTTTGTCCTGGCACTCAGCATTTTGGTAGGCTTCGTGCCACTTTGTTTTTTGGTGGAGGAAGGAAGCGGTTGCTACTAGGAAATCCCACTAGCAAATTTTGTGTATGGTTTAACATGTAACATGTGTGGTTTGTGGCAGCATGAAGAGGAGTGTGTTGCCACAAACCACACATGGCTGCACATCTGGATCTGATCCCAGAGTCTAACAAGCTTGACTTAAATGCAGGTACGTATCTGGAATTTAGACACATATTTGAGCAGCCAGTGTGCAACCTACTGCATATGCTCAGTTCACATGAGTGCACTACAGAATAATTTGAATCTCCATGTGCATGTAGCTGCCAAGTATTAAACTTATGTGGCTAGAAAACTGCAATTTAGATGCATAAAGGAAAGTGAAATTTTTTCCTTTGGCAATCATTGTTTCAACCAGTCAATTCTTTGCACTTTTATTTAATGCAATTTTCTTCTTGATAGAGAGATGGGGAAAGAGAAGGAGAGAGTTTATGTGTATTTTTTCTCTAAGGGAATTTTAAGAGAAACTTTTATGATCTTGCTAAATGTGATTTTTGTTTTAATGCTGGTCACTTCTTGTTTTTTAATAGACACCTTCTGAATACCAATATACCAATTAAACCACAATTGCCAGTGTAATAGGGGGCCTTTCCAGGGCTAGATCATGAGTTAGCCTGCTCACCTGCCTAGGGCAGTGTACCCTGACTCGCCTACCACAACTCAAAAGTTTTCATAATACATTAAGCAGAGGCTGTCCATTCAGTCCCCTGATGCCAGTGCTATCCATGGCTCCGAACCCTACACCATGGCCCATGCCTTACAGATGGCATCCTAACTATTATGGCTCCCCGGCTTCAGGCCAGGGCAAACTCAGTCCACCATTGGACTTTAACATGCTCACATTCACTTCACCACCCTCTCACAGGGGCCTCATATACTCTGCCTCCCTCTTATAGGGGCTGACTCTACCCTGAGCCCCTCCTGGGCAACTTGACCCTACTCCCACTCAATGGAGTTGGCCCATGTACCATCCTTTAGGCAGCCCTTGCCACCCTACACAGTACACTACTCAGTACCCCCCGGTGCAGTCCTTCAAGCCTTTCTCAGTAGCCCTACTCTGCACCCACACACACCCCTTTTTGCACCCTACTCTTCAAGGCCCACACACAGATACTATCCCCTCTGGGGTCTCTGAGTTCTCACATCCCTGTTGGGCTCAGATATTCCTTCATAGTGTGGTTGGCCCCTACCAGAACTCGCTACACTACCCATCAGATGGTGGAGGCTGAGGTTCAGGCACCCCTACCTGCCTTTCACCTGGGAGGTAATTGACCTGGCATTTCTTGGGGACTGTTCTACCACGAACTACCCCACCAGACCACCCTTCTCCAGCAGAGTGCAGTTTCAGGACATGCCCAGGACCAGGAGCCTCCAAATCTCCTTATAGCTCCTGCCCTTACCCCCAAGATGTTTCAGGAGCAACAGCTCTGCCAGCTGGTGTTACTGCCTAGCTTGCCTAAGTTTGAAAATGGCTGCCTTAACCAAGCACCTGCTGGCTGCCTGCCTCCACCCCTTAAAGTGCCAAGCACGCAAACGTGCACTGCCACACCAGGATGCACTTTCAAACTTGATTTCCCTTTCAGATACATGGGCAGTCCAATTAACAAGCCTAAGTCTTAGACTGCATTTGGTGATGGGAAATATTATTGCATTCAGATGTATGATCAGTAATGAGGTTGTCAAAATAGTGAAGCAAGATCCATATTAAAGAATAAACATAAACCATGTATAAATGATTGAATGCAGCACTCCACATAAAAATCAAGCTCAGTTTCTTCACTAATGCAGGCCATTCAGCAAATCACTTATGTACCTTAGTTAGCTTTTCCTTACATGGGTATGCCTAGGGAATGACCTGCTGGGTGACATGGAAGAGGAAAGGGATCTTGGATTCCTAGTGGACTCCAAGAGGAACATGAGTCGGCAGTGTAACGAAGCCATCAGAAAAGCCAATGGCAGTTTATCATGCATCAGCAGATGCATGATGAATAGATTCAAGGAGATGATACTTTCACTCTATCGGGCGCTGCTCAGACCGCAGTTGGAATACTGCATGCAATTCTGGGCGCTGCACTTCAAGGGGGATGTGGATAACCTGGAGAGAGTCCAGAGAAGGGCCACTCATATGGTTCAGGGCTTGCAGGCCAAGCCCTACAAGGAGAGACTAGAGAACCTGGACCTCTTCAGCCTCCGCAAGAGAAGGTTGAGAGGTGACCTTGTGGCTGCCTATAAGTTCATCACAGGGGCACAGAAGGGAATTGG
>JAGPOW010000229.1:13229854-13273247 GCA_030014935.1 Caiman crocodilus | reverse complement strand
GCATTCTGTTGTTTTCTGCCCACTTGTCCAACCTGTCCAGGTCTGCTTGCAGCTGTTCCCTGCCCTCCGGCATGTCCACTTCTCCCCATAGCTTTGTGTGATCTGCAAACTTGGACAGAGTACATTTCACTCCCTTGTCCAAGTCACTGAGGAAGACATTAAAGAATATCGGTCCAGGGACCGAGCCCTGCGGGACCCCATTGCCCACACCCTTCCAGGTCGAAACTGACCCATCCACTACGACTCTCTGGGTGCGACCCTCTAGCCAATTCGCCACCCACTGGACTGTGTAGTCATCCAAGTCACAGCCTCTTAACTTGTTCACCAGTATGAGGTGGAATACTGTATCGAAGGCCTTCCTGATGTCTAAGTACACGACATGCACCCCTCCTCCTGTGTCCAGGTGTTTCGTAACCTGGTCATAAAAAGAGACTAGATTAGTCAGGCACAACCTGCCTGCTACAAAACCATGCTGGTTTCCCCTCAGCATAATTTGTCCTGCTGGGCTCTGTGTGACTCTGTGACTCTGTGACTTAGTGACTGTCATATGTTAGATTACATGAAAAAATAAGATGTGGTTTTTTTCTTCTGCGAATAAGGAGGGAATAAGCAGCTAGCAGAGAAAGGAAAGATTAGAGATAGATAGATAGATAGATAGATAGATAGATAGATAGATAGATAGATAGATAGATAGATAGATAGATAGATAGACATTTCTATCACACAAGAGGGCCATGAAAGCTACTTAGGAGTGTGTACACATACACAAATGCACATTCCTAAGTAGCTTTCATGGCCTCCTGGTGTGGTAGAAATTTAGATAATAGTCATATGCATATTTTAAATATAAAAAGCTATGTAGATTTAATGATTTGTCAAAGTTTAAACTGTAGAAAAAAAGTCAAGAACCACTGAATTGTGATACTGTCTTCTAAAAATAAGCCTTTTTCAGTTTATATTTCTGTGAAATTGTGCTACCGTACTTATTGTTCTTTTTTCCATGATCAGGAAAATCTGGAGGCATCTTTGATGCCCTTTTTGTTGGATGAACAATATAGCACAGATATCATATAAGTCGGACTATAAGTGCTTGTCTATGGCTTGCCTCTACTGGTAGTATTTGACAGTATCTTTACTTTCTAATCACAACAGAAATCTGAGAGGGTGGACAGAGTTCAGTTTTTCTCTCTTTCTCTCAAAGGTGCCTATACTCCTGAACTAAACATTTTAAGCAGCACTATTTTCACCTACTTGGTGCATCTACACAAGATACCTGAATGCTCAGTAACTTAGTTTAACTTAGTTTACTGCACAATAAATGTACATGTCTATACGTACATATGCTCTTACTGCACAGTAAAAACCCTTAAGACCATACCAGCCTGCCTGCACCCTAGCGCCACTGTATGGCATTGCAGTGCTGAGCAGTTGCCATGACCATGCTATCCAAGCCAGAAGGATGCTGCAGGGTGCCGTAGACTTCTGCAGCCTCTGACCAGGTCTGTCAAACCCAAGGCCAGCTGCAAGCAGCTTCTGGCCAGCAGGGCCTGCTCCGCTTACTTGCAACCCAACCCCAGCAGCCTGCTCTGAGCCTGCAACTGCTGCAGGGCATTGCCTCTGCCATGTGGCTGCCAGTCCCATTCTGTGCCCCTGTGCTGGGTGCTACAGGCAGCTGCCCAGGCCCAGCAGAACCAGAACAGCTGCACAGGGTCCCAGAGAGCTGGCACAGGATCCCAAATTATGTCCCTTTTTACCCAGGCCCATGCCCATGCCTGTGTCCTCCACCCAGAGTTCCAACTGGTCCAAAGAGGAGACTGGTGACCTCATGTGACCTCATGGAGAAGTGGGGCAAGGTGGAGTTGCATCTCCAGTTCAAGCAGGGTGGGCACTCCAACACTCATATCTGTGAAGTGCTATCAAACAGGATGTGGGAATGGAGGCACGACTGGTCAGCACAGCAGTGCCACAGAAAGGTCAAGGCATGTTGGCACGGTGGATTGTCATGACTGATCACAATTTTTAGTCCAGCTGTGCCCATAAGTTCATGCCCTTTATGAGGCAACTGGAGACCATCCTTGTGTCCCAGGACCTAGGACCCAGGCCACAGCTGTGCTGTATACAGTATTCACCAGCATCTCAGGGAGCCCTGGCCATGCCTATCTCACCAACTTTGCAGCCCCACAGTCCATCCATGAGGTACAGATGGCCATGACACTGCCAGCCATCAGAAGTACCAGCTCCTCCCTGGAGGTGCCTGCAAGCTACACCTTGCCATCTGAAGACACTGACTGGTGCCACACACCATCGCTGCCAGCCAGGACCTAGGAGAGCCACCAGCTATGCCAGCTCAAGCCATATGGTAAGGCCCACACTGTGGGGAGGGCTCTCCCCAGTGCATGCCCCTGTCCCTGTCCCTGGCCCCTGCCTCTAGCACCCCTCCACATCTGCACTCCCCCAACCCTGGGTTTCCCCACAAAGCACATAGGGAGACATAAAACAGTGCACAACTTTATTGAGCAGCCCATGCACCTAAAGCTTGGCAGACACTGACCTCTTACACATCCAGGAATGCATTGATGCTGGCAGTGATAGCCTCTACAGCTGGGGGGGCATGTTGTGTAGCCACGCATAGCCCTCCAGGTGACAGCAGAGGTTGTGGGACAGCCCAGGCTTGCCCCCCGCCTCCCACTGTCATAAGCCAGGATCCTATACCAGATGTGCAAGTGTGCCCAAGGCACCATGGTCATCAGCAGTAGCAAGGCATAGTGGGTTAGGCACCACTCAGTCTATGCAAACAGCTCCTCATACACTTTCCATGACACACACAGCAGGAGCATGCTTGGAGAGGCCTTCTGCGAGGAGGGTGGGGGTATGGGCATCTCTTTGTCCCCATCATTTGGGAGCCCTGCAACTAAGCCCAAGAGCCATGAAGTGGGTGGCAGCACAGGACAGCAGCTGGCCTGTGGGGGTTGCGGGGAGGGGTGTAGCACCATGGCAGCAAGTGCTGCCAGGAGCCTGGCCTGGGCTGGCCTGGCCTGACCTGAGAATGAGGCAAGGGAAGCAGGTTGCCTGCAACAGAACCCAGTGGCCTGCTGGCTCCAGGGAAATAAGCAGGGATGGAGAGTTTGGCCAGTGGTCACCTGGGCCCAGTCCTGCCTGCCTGACTTACCATGGGCCTTGGGCACCAGTGCATGCCCAACCCCTGATCTGAGGCTGGGCAGCACACGGCCCCTAGTATAGAGCATCTAATCAGAGAAATGTTGCCAACTCTCACAAACAGCTTCTGTCTTATGGCTCTGTAGGTCCTGCAGCTACACTTGTGGGACAGGGCACCCTTGGCAGCTAGAATGCTTCATGGTCACCACCACCCACAGCTGGGGCCCTGTGGATGCACTGGCTCTACCAAAGGTGAACAGAGGTTTGCACCATTCTCCTGCAGTATTTAGTAGCAATGTTGAAGGACTGGCTAGAGGATGCATGGATCTGATGGGCAGAGGACATTGCTTTCAAAGATGCATGGGACCAGATAGACCAGAAGTTCCGGGCACAGCTCCTGGCCCTGAGGCATGAGCAACTAGACCTGCTGTGGGAGCAAAATGTCATCCTAGCCCAAGCACTGCAGGCCAAGGACAATGACCACTGGTGCTGGATACCATTTTGGCCCTGATAGTCATGTTTGTGCCACACACTGTCCAGCCTCCAACCCTAGCCCTACCTGCCTACTGGCAACAACTCGCCACCCAGCAGCAGGCCCCTACCTATGCCTGGGAGGGGGTTCTGCATTACCTCCAGCAGCCAGCAGCCAGCAGCCAGGAGCCCTTGCCCTGGGCCCTACCCTAGGTCCAGCACCACCTGGCTCTTCCACCTTGGCCCAGCTGTGCCATTCATACCAGCTCCATGTAAGCGCAAAGCCAGAGCATCTTGCAGTGGGGCCAGGATCATGGGCTGGCCCTGTTAGCCCTGGCCACTGGCTGCCAGAGTGGGAGCCACCCAAGACAGAGGAGCACCAGCTGTCATTTCCCCAGGTAGAGACCCACCCCCCTTCCCACACTCACTGCAGTGTCCACACCCATGGGGGAACAACCAGAGGCCAGGGTGCTGGCTTCCTGCCCCGGGATCTGCCCCGCAGGTATCCTCACCCCACAGCCCCCCACACTGGGATGGCCCAGAGAGGATGTTGTAAATAGTTTTCACAGAAATAATTTTTTTATTGTTAGTGGATGGATTGGGTGGTGGAGGGGCTCTTTTGAGCAGAGAGGAGGAAGGGGGCCTCTGTTTGTTGGGGAGGAAGTAGAGAGGGGAGCTCTGTTTGATGTGAAGAGAATAAAGCATGGTGCTGGGAGTGGATGGGGGGGTCCATGGGTGACAGCGCATGTGGGCCACAGTAGGGAGTGCTAGAGGAGGTGATCAGCTAAGGCCCCCCTGGACCTGGTGCCCTGTCAGTAGGTCTGTGGCTCACCGAAGGCCTCAGTGGCCCACTGCTGTTGTTGCTGCTGTAGGTGACGATCCTGCTGCCAGGAGTCCTCCTTCTACTACACTTCCTCTTCCCAGGCCTCATGAAACAGCTCCCTTCAGCCCTCACAGATGTTATGCAACACACAGGGTGTGATAATGACCAGGCCATGAGGGACTGCCAGCATCCCTTAAGATGGCCAAAGGCTCATTCCACCAGGGCATGGGTCCAGTCCAGGCAGTGGTTAAAGTGGGCCTGGCAGGGGTTCAGGTGGCTGCATGAGTCAGGTGGCTGCAGGACTGGGTAGGTGGAAGGCAGGACTGGGTAGGTGGGATCCTGATGAGGACAGGCAGGACAGCTATAGTGCCCAGCTGCAGGTCTCACACCTCGGGTGTGAAGCAGCTGGTCTCCACCAGGATCACCAGGCTGGAGTTCCAAAACATGTGGGAATTGTGGACACTGCTTGTCTACCCAGCGTTCACATGCATGAAGGCCTTGTGGTGGCCCACCATGGCCTGGAGTACTACAAAATGAAATCCCCTCTGCCACCCACAAGATCTCCACCCTGGTAGTGGCCTTGCCCATGCTAAACAGGTGGTCAACATACTGTGAACTAGTGGGTGTGGCCATCTTGAGCAGGGCAAGGACCACCTGAGTGTCTTCAGGGAGTGGCAGCCACATGCCAGTATCCTGGCCTTCCAGATGTGGCCAGAGCTTCTCCATGAGGTCCTGGAAGGTGGCCTTGGTCATCTGGAAGTTCTGAAGCCACTGCTTATCATACTAGGTGTGCTGGACAATGTGCCACCACCAGTCCAGGCTGGTCTGCTAGACCAATAGGTGGTGGGGCTGGAGGCCCAGGAGGGTAACAGTGGCTCCAGCAATGACATTCAGAATCCTCTCATCACTATTCCTGCTAGTGACATCTGCATGGTCGTGTTGGTGGCCCTGGGGTAGCACTCTGCAGCCAGGCAGGTGGTCCCTGTGCAGGGGGGAGCCAGGCAAGGGGAGATGGCTGCAGTGGGCCAGCAGGGCCAGTGTGGTGACCAGCAGGAGCCCAGGATGCTAGTCATTGCTGCCAGAGGCAAGGGCTGGAGCAGCCATAGCATGGGGAGGAAGAGTAGACAAGAAGAGAGCTGCTGCTTTCTGCTCCTTCACTGGGCACACTGCTCTGGGGCAAGGAAGTGCCTGGCCAAAGAGCAAGTAGTAGAGCTAGCTTTTGAAGAGGGTTGCTGACTGCTGGCAGCTGGAGCTGGAGCTGGAGCCTGGAGCTCTCACCAGATGGTGGCAGTGGCTTATTGCAGGGCTGCAGGAAGTTTGGTGCTGAGAGCAGAAAATCTTCTCCCTAGTCCCTGCATGTGTAGACACCTGCCTGGGAGCACTTAATTTGCAGAAGTTTACACCCAAGTAAACTAAGCCAGAATTAAATGCATGTTTAGATATACCCCCTTGAGGAGGAAGCTGATGGTGTGGTATACAAAGGGAACCCAACATTTGGGAGGCTTTAATAAACCACCTGGATTTGCTTACCTTATGCCAGCTAACAAAATGTGTACTTCCATTCATGCAGTTCAGAACATTCAGTTTTCAAGAAGTAATAGTTACTTTAAAGAATTCTCTACTTAGAGCTATGAATCTAACTCATGCCTTTCCTGGCTGGTCAGAAGAGCCATGAGTGATTGATTCTACTCATGATAGAAATAGCTAACACTTCATTCAAGAAAGAAGTGCACACAAGAATGAAGATCATAGATGTAGCTCTCCCCTGAAGAGGGTTCATACCATAGTTAATGACAGAAAAGGCTATGGAGAAAAAAAACCCTCTATTTATAGTCCATATTATAAAAATGTTGTGTAGCCTTAGCTTAATTGGAATAAGGACTCTGACCTACAGCTTTGCACAGTTCAATGGTACTGACTCAATTATTTGCCTATAGAAAATTGCCTATTAATTAAACAGATACTGACTTGAAAAGTAAGCTTGTATGTATAGTAGTGGGGGGGGAGCAAGGAGGGAACAACAACTGCTATTGTATTATTTGTTCTGGGAACATATCTTCAGGGACAATCACGGTTGAGGCTTCTGGCCAGGTCCTGGTTTAGTGCTGTTAAGACTAAAGCTTGCAAGTTCTTTCCAGTATCAGACAGGTGGGGGAGTGCCTGGAATGCAAACAGTGCTGTCTGGTGATGTCCCTGAGGGAAAAGGGAAGAAAGCTACAGGAGGAGGTAACAAGACTCCAAAGCATCCTCTGCCATGAGGACTTCATCAATTCCATGATGGAGGAAAACTCTAAGGCTATGGAGAAAGGACTACTAGAGGCAGTGCATAGGTTACCAGGAAGGTGAAAGCTTGTGATATCTGACAGCAAGGAGAAGGCATCACCCACAACTGCAGTGGTTTCCCTGGAGAACACATATGGAGTGCCAGCAACAGAGGAGAAGAAGTTCGTTCCATTGCTACAAAAAGACAGACCAGGAATCTCCAAGTTGGGGAGGAAATGATGGGTGGTAGTGGTTGGACACTCCCTTCTGTGTGGGGCTAATGCATTGTCCCAGTGTTCTACAGTGTTCCACAACATGAGATAAGGTAGCATTATGTCACCGTGCTTAACTGCAGAGCCCTTGGGATTTCTGGTTTTGGAGAAACAGACCAAATTAGAAGACTAGTAAAGTCTAATCCAAAATTAGATGTGATGGGTTTGTGAAACAAAGGAACGTGCTGACAGGACAGAACAATATGATAACTATAGGAAGACTAATCAATGATGCCCACAGATGAAATGTCCTCACTGGGGGAAAAGATTCAAAAGGAGGAATTTTAGAGCAAAAAAGGGAACCTGATAGGGGAATCCAAGGCTATGATGAACCAGACTGTCTCACCACCCAACTGTGGGGAGGAGGGAGGGGTGGCCTCAGCCTATAACCTTCAGGTTGCTGACATCTGACATTCAAGAGAAAACTTCAGAGTGAAGCTTGCATACTGGCCAGATGTACCTTGACTCTGTGCAGCTCTAGGAGTGGTAGATACAGAACTGTTTGCATTATTCTTATCTGCTATCATTGTATATCAATAAAATTAACCTATTATCAAATGAAGAGGTCATGGTCAGTCTGGGGGTTTGAGTCTATCCAGAGCAAGGTATCTGGGTCATAAATCCAGTGCCAACAGATGCCATGCTTTTCTTGACCTGTTCACAAACAAGGAAGAATTGGTGGGGGATGTAGAAATGGATGGCAACTTGGGCAGAAGTGGTCATGAGATAAGTGAATTCTGGATCCTGACAAAGGGAAGAAAGGGGAGCAGCAGAGTATGGCCCCTAGACTTCAAAAAGTAGACTTCAAAATCAGACCTCAGGGAACTGATGGGCAGAATCCCCTGGGAAGCCAGTCTGACAGGAAAAGGAGTCAAGGAGAACTGGTTGTCTTTTAAAAAAATCTTATGAAGGGCACATGAACAAACCATCCCAATGCACAGGAAGAATAGCAAATGTGGCAGGTGATTAGGCTTGGCTTAGCAAAAAAGTCTTCAATGAGCTTAGACACAAAAAGGAAGTTTACAAGAAGCAGAAGATTAGACAAAGGACCAGGGACAAGTCTAAGAGTATTTCTCAGGAATGCAGGGATAAAATTAGGAAGGCAAAAGCACAACTGGAGTTGAAGCTAGGGAAACAAGAAGGGTTTCTATGTTAGCAACAAGAGGAAGATCAGGGAAAGTGTGGGTCCCTTACTGAACCGGGGAGACAACCCAGTGACAGATGATGAGGAAAAGGCTGAAGTACTCAGTGCCTTTTTTACCTTGGTCTTCACAGGCAAGGTCAGCTCCCAGTCTACTGCACAGAGCAGCACAGTTTCAAGAGAAGGTGAGAGCAGCCCTCTGTGGTGAAAGAACAGTTTAGGGATTACTCTGAAAAGCTGTAAATGCACATGTTCATTTGGATGTATTGCATCCAAAGGTCCCAAAGGACTTGGCTAATGTGATTGCAGAGCCACTGGCCATTATATTTGAAAAGTCAGGATGACTGAGGAAGGTCCTAGACAAGTGGAAAAATATAGTTCCCATCTTTAAGAAAAGGAAGGAGGATTCAGGGAACTACAAACTGGGCAGCCTCATTTAAGTCCCTGGAAAAATGATGGAGTAGGTCCTCAAGGAATCCATTTCTAAGCATTTGGAAGATGATCATGAACATTTAGCATGGTTTTACCAAGAGCAAGTCATGCCTAACCAACCTGATTCTCTTTTATGATTAGATGACTAACTCAGTGCATGCATGGAGAACAATGGACATGATATAACCTGACTTTGCTTTTGATATAATCTCCCACAGCATTGTTGTAAGCAACTTAAGGAAGTATGGGTTGGATGAGTAGACTGTAAGGTGGATAGAAAGTTGGCTGGATCATTGGGAAGAGCTGTGTAGTTAGCAGCTGGGATCAAGTGGAGTGACCCAGAGGTTGGTCCTGGGTCCAGATTTATTCAATATCTTCATCAACAACTTGGAAGATGGGATTGAGTACACCCTTACCAAGTTTGCAGATGACACAAAGCTGAGGGGAATAGTAGATATGTTGGAGAGTAGGCCTGGGATTCAGAGTGACCTAGACAATTTAGAGGATTGGGCCAAAAGAAATCTCATGAGGTTCAACAAGCACAAGTGCAAAGTCCTGCACTGAGGATGGAAGAATCCTAGGCACCAGTACAGGCAGGCAGCTGACTGACTGACTAAGCAGCAGGTCTGCAGAAAAGGACCTGGGGGTTACAGTGGACCATAGGATAGATCTGAGTCAGCAGAGTGTCCTTGTTAGTTTTCTTGGCAACAGCATACTGGGTTGCATTAGTAGAAGCATTGCCAGCAGATCAAGGGAAGTAATTATTCCCCTCTATTCTGCAATAGTGAGGCTGTATCTAGAGTACTGTGTCCCATTTTGAGCCCTCCATACAGAAAAGATGTGGACAAGCTGGAGAGAGTCCAGTGGAGGGCAACAAAAATGGCTAGGTGGCTGGGGCACATGACTTGTAAGGAGAGGATGCAGCAACTGGGTTTATTTAGACTGCAGAAGAGAACACTGGGAAGGGATTTGAAAGCAGCCTTCAACTTCAAAGAGGATGGAGATAGACACTAGTGGAAGATGACAGAAAAAAGCAATGGTCTCAAGCAACAATAGAAGTTTAAGTTGGATATTATGAAAAACTTTCTCACTGGGAGGGTGGTGAAGCACTCTAACTGGTCATCTAGAGAGGTAGTCGAATGTTCATCCTTGGCGGTTTTGAAGGCCTGGCTCAACGAAGTCCTGGCTGGACTGACCTAGACAAAGATGGTCCTGCTTTGAGTAAGGGGTTATACTAGATGATCAGCTGAGGTCCCTTCCAACCCTCATTTTCTATGATTCCATGCTCTTAATTGAAAATCCTGGAGGGAAAGAACCCTTTCAGATGATAATATCTCAGACTGTCTGCAAACTAATTCATCTGTGAGGATGCTCAATAAAAAGGCATGAGAATGTTTTGTACTAGGAAAAGTGGATTTTTCTCCTTTCCTTTATTCACAAATGACTTAAACTTATTTTCTCAAACTTACCTTCATCTAGGAAGGAAAAAAAAGTCATCTTTGTGCAGAGATAAAATATCAAAAAATTAATTTTGAAAAGTAAAATTTCAAAATGTTCTCAGCAATTGGAAACAGTTATGTAATTCTAATAAGTTATGCACAGCAAACCTCTATAACGTAGAATAATTAGCAAATAAAGGCAAAGCAAGACACCATTTGCTTCATGTAATATAGCCAGTAGCAAGTGCAACTGTTTACAAAATTAAATTGAAACTGGGAAATTCTACCACCTTTCAATGAATTGTTGAAGCATACAGTTAAATGTTACTGAAATCTGTTGTAACTGCCTTGATTTTTTTCCCCCCAGAGATATAAGTGGTTTGTACTTGTGAGTTAAGGTGGGTTTTTTTCTCCCCACGAGAAATATTCTGTTGGTAAAAGGAAATTAACCCCTGAATAGATTAATTTTTTTTCCCCTTATATTTCTTGGCACAGTCTATGCAGTACCACCTTAAAATATGTTTAAGTAGTTTTAAGGGAAAAAAAAGTTTGAATAACAATTAAGCTTTAATAAGAAACCTGAAAATAAGTGTTCATGAATTTTAGATATAGTATTCCTTCCCCTGCTTCCAGACTACCTGAAGACTAGCGGTCATAAGTGCTTTTCTGACTCTTTGCCTAATCCCTTGATCATATATTTCTTTGTTTGGCATTTCTGCTTTCAAAAAAAAGCAGCAATTTCTCTTCTGTTTCCTAGTGAACCATGCAGCTACCTTGCTGTCTCCCAAATGTCTCCCACTTTTATTACTGTAAGAAATATCATCCAAACAGAAGAATGTTCTTTCTAGAAACAAGAGGAGAAGGCAGTTAACAGTACCCTGTTACAAAGAGATGTACTGAGGTGCTGGTTAACCAGCACAAACATTACAAAGAAAATCGTAAGCATTAGACTTATATTTTCAAAATTAACTACTGGATTTTGATGTCTCCATTTTGGGGTGTTCAAACTGACACATTTTTCAAAAGCCCAATATCCAGGAGAGGGTACTCAACGCTTAGCTTACTGAAAAGCAGCACTCATCAGTGCATCTCAAGATGGCCAGTCATAAATGGAGACACTCGCAATTACCGACCATCTTAACCAAGGCCCTGTTTCTGCTACTATTAAAGTCAATGGTAAATTTCTTATTGACATTAATTGTGTAGGGTTAAGTGATAAGCTTCTTTGGGTTGTGAAATATTTTGAGAGAGGTTATTCAGCATCAGGTTTGTTCCAAAAGTATCTTGATGTTTCTTTCTATTTCAAACAGATGATTACTCACTGGGAAGGTGCTGAAGGCTAGCAGAGAAATACAACCCAGCGTTACGGGAAGTTCTGTTGCATAGCCAGTGAACTGGGATTTGTGTTTGGACTCGGTGTAGGGATAGTTTGCATTATAGCCAGTGGGCTAATTCTTTTGTTATAGTTTACACAGGTGAACCAGGTTGTGACCCCTCCTCCCCTATCACTTACACAGTGCCAAGGTGGCATGAGTGAGTTTGAGCATACCAGAGTTGGGGCTCAAGACATGGGTGGGCAGCACACTGGAAAGGGTTACCTTAAGATGAAGAAGCAGTAGAGGGACAGCCTGATGCCAGGTAGGATAAGGCCACAGCCCAAGAGGGTGAGAACCAGAGCTGGAGCCCAGAAGTCGGATCTGGCATAATGGGCCTAGGCATAGGGGCCCATCTAGACCAGGGAAGCACAAAATACTACCTGCAGGCCAGATCCAGCTTGCCAGGCAATTCCATCCACCCCACTGGCCCCCTCTGTAAGCCTTCTGTAAGCCCTGGCCTTGGGCTGCCATGCAAGCAGTGCAGCTTTGGTTGCTAAGTAACCACCCCCCACCCCAGCCTGGCCTGACCCCCACAGCTGCAAACCAGGGGAGCAGGAGATAAGAAGCCCCTGCTTGGCAGAGGCTTTTTCCCTGCCCACCCCATGGCTGTTCCCAGCCTCCAAACGTGCAAAACCTGGAAATGCAGGTAAGGGCCACACCGACCAGGTCCAGGCCCTCCCCCTGGGGGGAAGGGGTGGGAGCACAGGAGACACTATGGGGCCAAGCTAGGCTGGTCTTGCATACTGCAGGAGCTGCACAAAGTGGGGCTGGTGGTGTGAACCCACGTACTGCTATCACGTGTGGCTGGGGATTGGGGTGGGACCATGGAAGCTGTGCACTGTGGGGCTGAGCTGGCCCTGCACACTACCATGATGTGCAGCTGGGGACTCTGGTGGGAGCTGGGTGGGGCTTGCCCTGTTTGCTGCCACCACATGCAGCTTCTGAGACTCGCACACTCCAGGGACTCAGAAACCAACCCCCCCCACACACACCCTCCCAGAGTCCCCACACACACTCCCACAATTCCCCATGCCCCCACACCCTTTCACAGCTCCAACACACACTCCTATGCCCCAACATAACCCCACAGCCTGCAAACACAGTCCCACACCCACAACTCCCAACATACTCCCAAACATACTTACATCCTCCCACAGCCTCCCCGCACACTCTCACTTCCTACCCCACACCCTACCACACACAACATATACGTGTAAGACTGTATTTTATATTATTATGCAATACCTCTATATACATTATGCAAACACACATACATCAGGACAAACATTTTTAAATAAAATTAAAATCAGCTTAGTAGATGTTTGATTTTTTTAATATATGATTTGTCATTTCCCCTCCCCCAGTTTCAAGATGGCACTCCCCCACTTTCAATAGGTGTACTTCTGGGGCAAGGGGAGGGACTACAATCTAGACTCATGGAAAAACAAGTTAGAGGTTATTAGAGAAGCTAGATGCTTTTAAGTCAGCAGGGCCAGATGCAAAGTCATTGGGAACAACTAGGAGCAAATCATGCCTGACCAACCTGATTTCTTTCTATGATAATGTAACAGTGTCTATGAATAGATAGAAAATAGTGGAAGTGATATGTGATATACAAGTGCAACCCCTGAGACTGGCTGCGCACCCCCTGGGAGCACCAGCCACAAAATTAGAAATGCCAGCGGAAGTGCACTTCTGTTTTTGTTGCTGGATCAGCAATTGGCCACTGAGGGACCTGGTCGACAATCAGCAGCTGAGGATCCCCCCCCACAATCAGTGATCTGGTGCTCCCCAGACTCAGGAGGCACCAGTTGCCTATGGTCACTCTCAATAATTTTCAGTAACAAGGTAATGATATCCGACTAGATGAAAGTAATATGAAGTAGATACATAACTTATTAGAACATTACACTCAATAAGCAATCATCAATGGCTCAACAGCCAGTTGGGGGAAACTTCAAACAGAGTTTCCAAGGGGTTTGTCATGAGTTCAGTATTGTGCAATATCTTCATTAATGATTTCGATGATGGTATTGAGCATACTTAGTAAATTTGAGGATAACATCAAATTGGGTGGAGTTGCAGATTTTCCTGAGGGTAGAGCTAATATTCAGAATGACCTGCTTTATTCAGCACTGATGATGCCTCACCTGGAGCACTGTTTTGGGCCTCACACTTCAAGAAGCACAATGTAACAGAAATGATTAGGGGCCAGAAAGCATGATTTATGAGGAAAGGCTTAAAGAACTAGGTTTATTTAATCTGGAGAAGCACAGACTGAGTGGGGATTTGATGGGGGTGGTCAAGCATTGGAATAAGCTAGCTAGAGAAATTGTGGAATCTCCATCCTTGGACATTTTCAAGAGTAGGTTAGACAGACACTTGGCTGGGATATTTTAGTCAGGAATTTATCCTGTCCCAAGCTGGAAACTGAGTTGACCTCATGAGGTTCCTTCCAGCCTTAATTTCCTATGATGCAATATTCACCAGTGCTGGAAGCCACACTGGGAACCTGTTCTAGGTAAATTGAAGCTGAGGGGAGGGACAGGTGGGATGAAGCAGGGACAAGCAAAGTGGGGTTTGGTGAGTCCTGGGTTGGGGGGAAGGTTGGAAGGGTCAGAGGGATGGTCAGTGGTAGGTCTGTGGGGAGGGTTGGTGGGTCAATGGTGGGAGGGAAGTTGTTTATCAGTACATGAGGGAGTAAGGTGGCTAATAATTGCCTGGTCAGGGTTGCGGGGGCAGGTTGGAAAAGTCCAGCCTTAGGGCTGGAGCAAGCAGTTGGGATTTCCCAGTCCGGGGACTGCTTTGAATGTGTACAGATGTTGGTAGATTGGGCTCACTATTTTTTGCCTGATCTAATGTCCCTGAATATCTGTACAGATTGGCACCTAACATTACTTAAGTAGACCTAACTGTAACATCTGTATGCACCATTTAAGAGCAATGGCCTGTTCAGTAATATCAGTTTTCTGTTAACTTATTTGTAATCAGTATTAAAACACACCCCTATTGCAAGATCCTCAACTAACGTAAATTAGCATAGTCCTGGTTCTTCTAAGACTGGTAAAAATTAAATACACTATTGACCACTGAAGTGATAATGTTCTCATGTGGATACTGTCCAACTGAGGTTCAAAATGATGACTTGAAGAACAATTACTGATGGCCTGTATGGGGCTGGCAGCTTAGATGTTGACTTTGTTTTTGGTTGTTTATATCTGCTCCTCTCCCTGCCCCTTCCCCCTGTCCCCTCCCGCCCCCCAATCCTGAATGGAAGCATAGCCTAGCTCAGTGGCTCCCAACCTTTTTTTGCCTAGACCCGCTGCTGGGAGTGGAGTGTGGTGGCGGCAGCCTGGAGGCGGGGGCAGAGGAGCACCCAGTACGTAGTGTGGCTCGTAGTGTGGTGTGCAGCACCACCAGCATTGTCCCAGTCACCCTCATTTAGGTCATGACCCGAGGTTGGGAACCACTGGCCTACCTGGACACTGATGCTACAGATGTCATCAAGGACAGTCACAATTTGTTGGGAGGGAGGTAGTTTAAGTGATCAGAAAATTAGAAGATTGAAAATTGCTATTATACTATGTTAAGTCTGAGTTCAAATCTTATCAAAATCTACTGAAGTTTGATTTTACCTCAAAGGGGAAAATGAGCAGGTTCTAAAAATATAATGAGATAAGATGGTTACAGCTGGAGTGGTAACACATTTGCTATCCCTTTACAGAAGACTTCTGCATGGTATAAATTTTCCTGCTTCCTGAAACTTTTTTGAATGAAATATCATAATATTGTCAAAAGGTTGTTCAAATGTGTATTAATCACTTTAAATGTCATCCCATTTTTAATCCCTTTACATGAATTTTTAAACATCTTTAAAGTATTAAATTTGTATTAATTAACACTGAAATCAGTAATCTGCATCCTAACTTCAACTTCAGATAATGAAAGCAACATCATTAATCTAAAATTAGAGGTAGAGTAATTACCTGGGGGCTTTCTTTTCTAACTTATTATGAAATTTGAAACAGTTTTGTTTTAATTAAAGACTTTTTTATCAGAGCTATTTCTATGGAAGAAATATTTAATACTTCATATTCTCAGGTTTGAGCGGTGTAATCTAAAATGCACATTATTCAATTACAGTAAAGGGTTGAATTATTTCTTACCATAGAAATAATACAAAGTTTGTTTTAAAACATAGAAGATCAGCTTAAACTACAAAAAATGGCATTAAAATTTATAGTTAGATCTTGCTGATTCTGATTGAAAATCACTTCATTAAATTATAGTACAGAGGAATGAAGGACATCTTGCAGAAATGAAAATGGTTGCAGATTTAATTAAAACATTAAATTATTGTTGAAATAAAGGTCATAATCATAAAACGTAATTGAAGGGAGTACATTAGCATGTACCCTAAGGTATCCTTTCTAGTTCAAAATATATATTACATATTTGACATTTAAAGAGGAAATGGTTACCATTTTATCTGGTTGGATGAACTAAGATGATAAGAATTGTTATACACAGTACAATTTAAGAGCCCAATTTTTCAAAAATTCATTTGCTCCCTGCTTAGGTGCAACGTACTATTTTTATGTCTCCAAATGAGAACATTCACCTTCTTATTTATTGAGCATCAAGGGCCTGCACAGAAAGGAGGGCATTGTATAGTATGGTAAGATTTTCTCTCTGTTGCAAAGGTATAACTTACACAACTGACTTAAAAGAGTATTGTTGTCAGACTCTGGTTACATTTATGTGTAGCATTAATCACTACATGTTCTCTCCCTTGCTGCAGATTAGGGGGAGCAAACAGTGCATAGAAATGGAAAAGAGAAACTGCAAACAGAACATATATCCAAGCAACTGTTCCTGAGCAAACTGATAATGCTGCCACAGGACCTCTGTAACCACTGCTGCTCATGCCCAAAGGATTTCTTAAACATGCACACACTGTAGAAAAGAAGACATTCTCAACGGTGCTTTCTTTTTCTATCCAAACATCAACTTCTATTCAATATACTTGGGAATGTATTGTTAAAAAACCCTCCTGTTTTGCTTTAGACTTCCTTCATTTATTAAACTAATTTTTTTACTGAAGGGGAGGATGCTTATGGGTTGAATTGTCTCTTAGGAGAAAATCAGGAATGGGGGTGAGATGGAAGATTTGAAGACAGAGGAGTAGGAGATCTAGAGTTACCATATTTTCAGTTACTAAAAGAGGACACTTGTTGGGGGAGGAGGGGGCACCTCACTCCCAACCTAAAACACCTTGGCCCTGCCAGTGGCCCTCACTTCCAACCTGCAGCCCCACCCCCATGCTTACTGCTGTGCCTCACTTCTGATCCACAGTCCCTCACCCCCCACCAGGCTATGCTGGTTCCCCTCAGTCCCAACCTATAGCCCCCCCAGTCCCTGTTGCTGACCCTTACTCCCGACCTGCAGACCCCTGGCCCTGCCCTCATTCCTGATTCACAGTCCCCCACCTCCCCAGACCGTGCTGGTACCTCTCCCAGCCCAAAGCCCTCCATCCCTGCTTGTTCCTCTCACTCCTGACCTGCATCCCCTGGCCCTGCCAGTTCCCCTCACTCCTGACCTGCAGCCCTCTGGTCCCCCCCAGCCCTGCTGGGAGGAGGCAGGGTGGGGGGACAGCTGCCATTGTCCGCCCAGAGCATGGTGACTCCCATTCATGAAGGAGGTGGTGGAGTAAGTCCAGCCCTGGTGTGGGTGGGAGAGAAGAGGGGGTACCTGTGACACCCTTCATCCTGGGCTGGGGCTTCAGCACTGAGCCAGGTGGCCTGGCCCTGCCTCCCCAGGTAGTGTCTCGGCCATCCTGGCCCTGCAAGCAAGGGCATCAGCCCCTGTGCCACTGTCTTGGCCATGAATCTTCCCACTACCCTCAAAGGGCACTCTCCTTTCTCCTTTCTCACTGCCTTACCACAGCTCCAGAACTTGGACAGCTTCCCTCAGTGCTGGCAGGCACCAGCCCTCCTCACAGATCCATCCCCCTTTACACACGCACACAACCCCCCCCTCTGGACAGTCCCCAAGCCCTGTCCCCCAGCCCCCATCTCCCATAGATTTGCCTGCATGCAGCTGCTGGGCCCGCTCTCAACTATCTGGCTGCATGCTGACTATGTGCATGTGTGCACACACACACACACACACACATTTGTTCTCCCCTGCCTTCAAGTACGCTCCTCCTGCTCCCGCCAGCAGAACACAGCAAAATCCCAGACACTGGTTCAGATTTCAAAAAAGCGTCCAGACAGAGACTGAAGAATCCAAAAAAGGACATGTCCAGGAAAACCCCAACGTATGGTAACCCTAAGGAAATCTAAGATGAGTTTTAATAGCACATATTATAATGATGAAATCCTGCTAAGAACTGAGGGCAGGCAAGGTTCCTTGGGTGAATGTGGTATCTTTTATTAGACCAACCCAAATAGTTGAAGAATAGTTATTAAACAAGCTTTCGGCTTTAAAAACCCTTCATCAGCCTAAGGAAGTTTCAGCAGTTGTTGTGTGCTCAACCTACACCCCTGCTAAGAACTGAAGTACTTCATTGGTATCACTGTTAACTCAGTTTATTTCTGCTATTATTGGACTATATTATAGGATGATGTACTAGAAAAGGTTTCTGTGAAAACTTTCTACCCAATCCTGAAAAAAACAACTATAACTTTCAGATTTCCAGAAACAGTTACTTTTTAGTTACTCACTCAGAAGTTCTGCCTTTCTCTGTTTATTAGGAAGAGAACATTTGTGATTTTGCAACTCTAGCTTGCAGAATTTATATCAAGAAGCTGGACTGATATCCATAATTAGGTCTGCTAAAAATCACTATCATAGAAGCTCTTGCTGATCAGATATTTATGTGCAAGTTTCTCTGTTGTCATTGGTATGGCAGCTAGATGTTTCTTATCTTGTGTTAATAATAGACCTTTGTAAGGGTACTGGTGTCACAAGGGTATCATTAGGGTTTAGGCCACTAGGAAGGCACAGATCCTTGATATCAGTGTCTCAGCAGGAACATTACTGTTATATTAATTCAGGAAACATTTACCAAGTGATACTGGAAGTGATTTTATTAAATACTTTATGTTTCTATATTTTGTAAATGATATTTACTGAGTAAAATAGTCTGAACAAAAGTGCTGATGGAGGCAGAGATGGGGGTGGAGGCTCCCTCTCTCCCTCCCGCATCCTGTCCCAGAGCAGTGGGGCTTCCAACTGTCTCCCTGTCTGAGACGGCAGAGCCCACACAGCCAGTTGCCACTGGCCCTCTTGGGGGCACGTGCACACTTGCCTAAAAGCACACAGACAGACATACTAAGCCCTTGATTATATTAAAATGGTCATAGAAAAATTAATGCTTTCAGGAACATGACTGGAAATCCATCCCATCTCAACTCCTCTATTCAATTGACATTTTTAGCAATGAAAAAAATGATTTTATGCTAATACATCGGATCCTATTAGTCTTCCTTTGAAGGGGAAAATTACTAAACATTACATTGCTGGGTTTCAATTTTGTTCTCACTAGTCACATATCATATTTTCTCTTATGGCCTGCTGAAACTACCCTCCAAGGACTTCAAACATCAGTGGTTTTTGTCCTAGTGATGAACAGAGTAGGTTATTGATGCAAAGGACTTAGAAAAATATACCTTGCATGTCTGTTTTATTATAAGCATTGAGTACACCTGGAATGTTTACAAATGCAAATAGTAACATCTGATTCCTGAGGTAAAGCACTATGCATATATTTAAAAAAAATAAACACTAGGACTGAAATTTTCTTCAGAACTTAAGTGAGTTTGGCACCCATATTCCAACACATCTCATTTGAAAATGTTAACTAGTATTGCCTTATACTATGTATTTAAATTCATGTTACTATAGCTTTAATCAAAAGCCATACTGGGAGTCAGTAGCAAAATGAAGCAAATTAGAAAAGGATTGAAATGAATAGAAATATACTTAGATGCAGTAGCATGGTTAGAGAAACTTAATATCATAATTTGTATTAAGAAACTTAAAGAAGCAGAGAACCAAGACATAGTTTTTAACTATTAGAGGAAGATTAATTTTAATGAATAAAAAGTGAACGTCTCACAGTCTTCCTTATAGTTTAATCACAGTGTATACTACTTATATTTAAAATTTGCAGTTATGTGGGAAGGAACTTAAGTTGATTGTAGTAATATAAGCAAACAAAGACCAGACTCTAGTTCTCTTTGTGTCTCCAGATGGTCATTTTCTTCCTGTGTACCTTGCTTTTTTTACCCCTGTCTTGACCCTATGGACACGTAGGTGTGTGCATGTACACTGACTATTTGCATTCAGCTACAGACTGGCCAGGCATATACATGCATATCTGAGCACAGGTCTGGGAAAATGGGGGTCATATTTTAACCCTTTTAGCTGAGCAATACAGGCACCACAAGGAGATACAGGTTCTAAATTTACATTCCTCTGCTGGTCAGACAGGGTTTAACCTATTTCCTCCTGACTTCTCAGTACAATGCTGTGAGCACTACACCACAAGTTAGGTGTTTCATAGACCCTTCTTCAGAGGTTCTTTTGAAGCTGGGCCACTTCCTCTTGTGTTAATAAATAGGAAGTTCCTTCTCCTGCTTCACTAGTATATAATACCTACTAGTCATGATTTTATGGCCAGCTATTCTCTCCTGACATACACACATTTATGTTCCCAGAATGGGTGCACGCACACAGCTGTGTACCTGCCTATTGCACATGCTCAGTGTACATTCTCATGCTTACACATGTATACTGCCAAGGAAGGATACCTATACATAAGTACCAAAAACACCACTTTATGTAGCTTCAAAATTACCATATGGCTGTGTGACTGAAAATAGAATTCTACTGTTGAGGTGGTGAAATTCTATCACCACTGAAACAGACAGATGTCTGGTATATCTTTAATATGACCACTCTTTTGAGATAATGATACCTTTTTTATTTTTAATGGGATCAAAACTGGTCTTTAGCATGTTCTAAACTAATGTAGATGATGTCATAGAGTGTAATAGTAGTGAAATGTAACCAGGTTAGTCTTGTCCTGTAAGCAACTTGAAAACTCCATTTTGTATCCTTCTGCTTGATATAAGTGAATGAACTCTGCATAGCCTTTATGTATGAGAGTGTGTAAAAGGGTGAATGGTGAGAGAATGGCATAGTGATGGGAGAAGAAGATTTATCTGTTTATGTAAGCAGCAAGGCACCAAATGTAAATTACCAGTCAGTAAACTAATGAATAAATGGCTGAAGAATCCCTTTGAGGTCGAGAGCACAAAGGAGATAACAGAAGAATAAATGCTGCCATGTGGGTAGCAAAAACATTTCAAGGCTAAGATATGCTGAAGACAAAAGAACAACTGCAAAAACAGAAACTGGATATGGGAAAATTCCAAAGCACTAAAACAAAGGATGCCAATCCCTGTAAAAGAACGCTTTAAAAATGCCAGGTTGGGTGAGTCTTTTTCTCTACTGCCATTTCATCAAAGCACAGATGAATCTGATCACCCTACTCCAGCTGTTATCTTCAAATCTGCTATCTTCAATTCATCATCATCTACTCAATAATGCTGGGTTGGCAACTCTGGGCTGATATTGAACAACTATTGCTGGTAACTATATCTGGTATATGTGTGGTTGTTTTGTGTATGTGTATGCCTGTATGTAATGATGTGTATGATTATTTGTGTGTGTTTGTATGAATGGGGTGACCGAACCTCTATGTCTAACTTATGTGATCAATAAATGTGACACTTTGCCTTATCCCCCCTTATAAAGTCTCACTCGTGATTTGAGCAATTGGCAATTTGAGTAACACTATGAATGGGCATTACAGTCTATCATGAGAAGGAAACTGACTTTTATTCAAAAGTTGTATTAATCTGATCATTTTGAGCACAGCACAGGACATATTAGTCATCAATTACATGAGCAAAAGAGTTTCTTGAAGTTCTGTTCCTCTGCATATGCCTCTGATAAAGTGAATCCTCAAGAAAGCCATTGTGACTGTTCTTGCAAATAATCCATGCAAGAATACTACTAATCTTGAAAATACTGTTATATTTATTTGTTAGAAGGTTCATAAAACTTCTACATGAAACAAAACTGAAGAAAAATTATGTAAAGTTGTAAGTATTTACAAAATTTTTTTCCTAGGATTTACTCAATTACAAAACTGAACAAACAGCTCACATCCTGCCAACTTCTATCTTTGTGCACAAAGATAGGATAAGGTCCTTCTAAATAGTCTTGCTCTAGTAATCCTGCTGCTTATAGTGTTTGCTTTGTCACAATGTAACAAAACAGTTTCCTTTGGTGAGGAGTGTGAATTGGTTGTATCTACAGTTACAGCCTGCTGGTTTAATCCAAGTCAGCACCATACCTCTTCCAAGGTTCAAAACAGATCTTTTATTGAGAGTTCCTCCTTCTTTAACGCACACACACAAAAATGGCCACTCTGTCTACTCCAGTCAACAAAGGAAGTCAAAAAGAAACAATCTTTATAGTTCAGGCTACAAAGCGTCTTCATTATCTCTCCCTTCTTCTCAACTAAGATCCCTGTTTTAGAAATCCCCACCTGGGAACCTACTCAGTAGATTGATTCCTCCCATCTGCACCTTTTGTCAAATAGAGCTAGCTGCCCTTTCTAGATCCTTAAAGGAACTATACACCCTCTCACGGAGAAAAACTGATGACACAGGGCGTGTCTACACAAGATGCTATGTTGTTGTAGCTTTGGTGGGCACAAACCATGACTCTGATGCTAGATTGCCAAAGCAATGAGATACATCACCATAGCTCATTGCTTTGGTGACGCAGCATTTAAAAGTAGCCGTGCACTGTGGGGATTGCACAGTACCCATGGATACTGCATAGTCATTTAGTACTTGCTAAAAGCCTAGTGCCAAATATGCAGTCAGGGACACGCGTAGACATGCCCACAATGTACTATGTCATAATTTAGCTCCATGGGCTTGACTTGGCCTTCCTGACTTGGGAACCTGACCCCACCACATACAGTTTCTCTCTTCCTCTGCTTAGAACCCCTCTTTCCCTAACTGCCTTAAGGGCTGAGTTTATGGTGTCCTTCTGCCCCTTCAGCCATGATCATGCCTTGTAGATGTAACTCTCTTGCCAGTTACTCCCTTGTATAGACCTTGGCCTTCTTAGCCTTAGCCTACAAGTTGCTCTAGCTGTAGACTGGTAGCCTAGGCTCAGTGTCTCTTGCCTAGCCTTTCAGTCTCAGTCTCTTAATGGTCCCTGGCCATCTGCATTGCCCCCTTCTTCCTAGGGCTCAGGCGCCAGCCCCCTTGGATTCAGGTCACCTGTGTTGTCCCCTTCTCTGGGTCTCAGGTTCTCTTCAGCATCCACTCCCCACCAGCCTGAACTGGCAGGAGGTCCTTTCCCTGAAGAGTTCAGGGCTTCAATGCCCGCTCTTCATCAGGAACCCAGGCTTGTATCTTCTGGGCTTCTCCCCTTCCAGTCAGGTCTTCTTCTGACTAGATACATGTGTGTTTCCTTGGCCTCTGTGACAGCTTACTGCTATTTCTCCAGGTAAAATGCATCAGTGTCCTTGTTGCCTCACCAGGGTGCTTCCCTACTATCCTATCACTAGGCAGCTAGCCCTGCAATAGGCACTTGCAGTCAGTGGTTCCCTGGCTGCCTACTCCCCTGCAGTTAGCCTGGGATCTTCTGTCTTCCCCCACAGCCAGAGACATCCCTGATGCGGCTTCTCTCTTCAAGTAAAAAGAGCCCCTGGCTCCCTGTTACACATCTTCTCTATACTACACTGTTTGCCCAAGTCCTGTTATCTGTAACAAATGGTAAATAAAGGATTTATTTTCTTTACCAAGCTTAGAAACTACTAGGAACAGATGTTTTCATTGCTGTTGCCTCCAAATCTGCAGCCAACTTACCTCTTTAAATCATATAACAGTTTTTAAAAAGCAATGTGGATAAAATGCAAATATGCCCAAACTTTCAAGACTTGCTTGAAATAGAAACTTGCTTTTCTATTTTGAGCTTTCTTTTTTGGGGTAAAAGGCATCAAAACCTGAAATCTTTCAAGAAAATATTATATTTCCCCCTTTCTTTTTCTCACATCCCTCCTTTTTTTCCCTCTTTTTCCCATTTTCCTCCTTTCCAAAAGAATGATTTTATTGGTAAATAAAAATAAATACCAAAGAAAATAAGAAAGAAGTAGAATTAACAGATAAAGAGAGAATTTAGAATACTACATCTAACAATTGTCATGTGCAGAATACAATTTGATTCAGGGTATCTGACTACATAGCTGAAACAATATGTCTTTTTAACATGAATATCTATAAGAATGATGATGTATCATTGACATCTGATCTGGCTGCTATGATAAATGCCTGTCTTTTGCTAACACCTTTAGGTGGCAGTAATAGCCCTTTAATTTACTGGTGAAATGCAGCTAAAACCAGGACACCTTTTCCACATGGTCCTTTATGTCAGCTATACTGCTAAATTTGCATCTTTTACATGCATGTTCAGCATTGTCAGTGTTATAACAGACCATGTTTGCTATTGAAGTGGAAAACGAGAACTTGCCTCTGCATTCTCAAAAGGTATAAAGTCTGAGATTGGAATTATGAAGAGGAGACAATATGAGACGTTTCTTAAACTTCAGAGAAGGTAGGAAGTGTTTGTCGCTTCTTCCTTAAACTTTTTGGCAAAGACAAGTGCTCATAAAAGTTTTCTTTGTTCAGTGTATCACTGTAATGTTTTAATTCAAAATTATTTGAAAAAATATTCCTATAAATGGTGAGAATATTTTATGTTAAAAATACTGTTTCTTGGAATTCAATTCTACACAGGGTAGAACTTCCAAGATGTCATTTTAAAGGAGCATCAATAAATAGTTTTGCAAAATATGTCTTGGTCAAACATTAGGTTTTAGTACTATACCATACCAAAGCATAGCATACAAGTAATTACTGTTGAAGTGGAAGAAGTATCAGCCTTGTAGCAATCATTTACCTGATGTTGTTGTTCTCTAACTTTTCTTAAGTAATGTGCTGTAGTAGCAATATATCATGCTGCATATTGGGCCTATACTGAGCAGCTTTTGGGCTTTTAAATGTGCTGGAATACAAGAGAAGTTGAACACCTGGAGTTGATTGATTGACATTCCCCTCTGTTATTAGGACCAATAATTCTGTATTTCTTGTCCTTTGCTATATTAATAGAAAGGTATGTGAAGAAAGAGAAACTAGAAAAAAGGAAGGGAGGAGGGAGGAAAAAAGGAAAGTTAAACTTCTGATTCTTTTCCTCTTGTTTGTAACATCTTTTCAAGGGTACTCAACCATGAAATATTTAGTACCTCTTTTATATAGGTTTGAATAACTAGATATTTAAAGTGGATTGTAGCTCTTATTATTTGAATTATCAGAAAGCAAGGGCTACAGGAAACTGTTTGTTACTATTAGACCATTTATGACCTTTACCTGACCTTTATCTTGCAAGTGGAGAAAGGTGGGCAGGTGCTCCAGGAGTTCGAGGGGCCCAATTCTGTGCAGGAATTCCTGGGGTGCAACAGAGTATACCCTTCAAAACCCACAGAGTACCGGCTTGAGGAACTGGAGAGTGCAAGCAGCTCCAGGCTGCCTGCACTTTCTCACCAAAGAGTAAATATACATACATAGCAATAAAATGGGGCTATCTTAGACTACATTTTGTTGCATCAGTAATATACTACAGCAAAGGGTGAGCATGTCTATTTGTTCACCATTTGTGTGACCATATGGTGGCATAAATGTAACATCAGGCAATGTCTGTTTCCACCCTTAGTCTAATCAAGCTAGTTGAAAAACATGAGGAAAAGTTGTCAACAGGGGACAAGTGACAGATTGAAATTCCATTAAAACAGAAATGGTAGCTAGTCTCCCAATGGTTGAATGAGTATAAGAATGTACTGCAAAATACTTCTCTTTGAACCAACATGAAGTCTGCAGTATCAGTTATTAATTAGTGAATGACAGCAGAAAAACAAAAGGAAGTAGTTGGTAGTTTCTGAAGGAGGTGAGATAACTCCACATTAAACCAGGAAGACTAAGTGAGCTGACAGGTTGATTTGGTTAAAACCTTGCAATATTGGAATCGAGCATTTTATATGACCTTGAGTTTTTTAATAAACACACCTACAAAAATGGGATACTTTGATTATCAGTATCATTGCTTGAACATTTACAATGATTAAAACTCATCAGAAGTTTTTATTCTCACCTCTTCACTGATTTTTTTCCCTGAGAATTGAGATCTTATTTTTAGTCTGCAGTTAAACACCTTTATCAAATCAGAACTGCATGGTTACTTAATGAGAATGTATCAAATAAAAATTCATTGGATCAGATTTAAAAAATGGAAAAATATCAAATTATTGCTTCATGAGAATACTTTTGTTAAAATGAAAAGATTGTAGAAAGATGATTGTGCCTGTCTAATAACTGACTTTGTGGTATTCTAACACAATGTCACCTAAGACATGACTCCTTGAAAAGTGTTACAGTGAGCAAACTAATCTTTCATTACTGAAGTATTTCAATGACTAAACTATTTCATACAAGTTAAGAAGTTTAAATTTGTATGTTTTTTTTTCCATTTCAGTTGCTAATAGCACTTCTGATGTTAAATCTAAAAGTACTTTAAATGTGCCATTTCTTTGCGTTCTCCATGTTAAGTTAGTTTTATGTTATTTCTCCATTTCATTTATACTTTGGCATGCTGCTTAATTTCAACATGCAATTGTCATCCATTAGTACTGTATTTCATTAATAAAAAATGGACTAGGGGTCAGGTACTTAATTCAGTATTTTATTCTACCAGGGCCTTTGTACATGCCACAAAAAATGGTCTTTAAAGTGGCTTAAATGCCCTTTTGCACCACTTTAATGGTGTTGGTGTTTATACTGTCAGTGGCATATTGTGCATTAAATGACTTTTGGACGTATCAAAATAAAACATGTCCAAGGTATTTTAGTTTGCTACCTTAGTAGCTGTGGAGGGAAGCACTGGGCACCATGCAGCTCAGGGGCTGTGCAGGCAGCCCATGCAGGCAGGCTCCATTGAAGGGAAAAAAAAGCAACAAGCCTGATCTTTTTTTCTCACTGGAGCCTGCCTGAGCTGTGCAGGGCCCTGGTGCTTCCCTCCATGGCTACAGTACCCGCTGGGACCAAAGGGCATTTCACTTTGTGGTAAAGAGCAGGGTTGCCACACCCAGGCATTTTTATTTTTACTAAGAATATGCAAACTTTCTATTGATAACCCAGCTTTTTCTACTGATACATGTTCTTACCAATATACATATTACATAATGTAAATGTTACTCTTGTCCCAGGCCCTAGTCCAGTTAGAAAGGTTGGATTCAAATTTAATAGCAACTATAAGATAAAGGCAAAAAAGTTTGGTTGTCAATAAAATTTCCATTAAAAAATATTGAAGTGGCAGCACTGTAGCAATGGTTTTATACTATGCTGCCTCCACGCAAAAGGGGTTACCTACTTGCCTCCACACCCAGATACCCCTAGCCATGCTCCAATGCTGCCCCCCTCATTCCCTTGGCCATATCCCTGCTACCTCCACTCCCTTGTCCTAGCATGACCCACCAAATAATCCTTCCTGAAAGACAGTAGCATTAAAGGTCAGCAGCAGAAGCCCATGGTTGGAGGGAAGGATCTGTAAAGCCATGATACATCTCTCTGTAGGGTGCTGCACTCCTGCTCAGATACCAGGTGGCACTGCTACGCTCCATCTGTGTTTCAATGCTGCCTCCAGCTACTTTCCACCATGGAGCTTCAATTAGCTCCAGGTGCTTAGAGTTTTTATAAACAACTCAAGATTTTTATGGATTTTACAGCTGGACATTTTTACTGTGATTTTTTTTACTGACCATTCATAAATTTACAGACATTTGAAAACCCTGGAAGGGCCAGAATAAGAAACACTGTTCCACATCATTGTAAAGAGGATCTGTGTATGAAGTCTCCCTCCTGAAAGCTTTATGTGGGGGCTGAGAGGGGCCAGATGGGACCGCTGATGGAGTGGAATTAGGCACGAAAATCTTTTCAGTTGAATTCAGAAAAGAACTTTACTTACAACTGAAGTACAGTGTAGGCATGCTCCGTAAAGTTGCAGAAATAAGTAGAAAACAGAAACTGGGTGGCACACCGATGTTGTTTGAGCATGTAGGGCACGGGATACATCAGGATTTCGGTGACGGGGAGTCCTTCATGGTTGATCAGGCCTCAATGTCCACTCCGAGATGCATGTGAAAGTTGCTTCCAATGTGCATGCGGAGTTCTCTCCAACTTAGGCGGAAACCTCCCATGCCTTTTATACAGCTAGCGAGCCAATTGCCAGCCGCCACGTATGAATAATTTACGTTAAGCCAATCGAAAATATGCCTGCAAACAGTGCAGGTGCACTGGCGGGACTGATCATTGCACCAAGGGTTTTTCCTACCTTATGGGGGAATCCCTTGCAACTGAACACTGGCATTGTGCTGAGAATTCGGCTGTGCCGAGGTACTTTTAATCACTCAGTACAGACGCTTTATAGGGTGCTGTCCTAGCTTCCAGTAGCATAACTAATAGAGAAGAATGGTGACTGGGCACCAGCCCTGGTGGCCGATTTCATGGGGGTACAAAAATAGCCAGCACTTCTGCTGCTCCATCCCTCCACACACACACACACACCTGATGCAGAACCACTCAGTTATGTCTTTTCCAGCTTTTGTATATTGTTGATAGGAACCATGATTAGTATAGTACAAAGGATCGTCCTATGGAAAGTTGGAGAATTCTTGATTATGAGTATTCTTTACAATGGATATATGAGGGTTGTGGTCTCCATTATAGCCTTCCACCATGATATAGGTTTGAGGTAGGATTCAACTGTTCAGATACTATTCACTGACACAGACCTTGATGATTCAGGCTTTATGCAGATGAAGTAAATTTTAGCCTTGCTGCAAGAGCTTGAGGCTAATTTTCAAGTGCATATTTTACTTTTTTTCATTGCTAACAGATGGAGTGAAGATGTGACATAGAATTAAATTAACTTTTACAAGTAAAACTGTTTTTTCTCTGTGTTTTACAGATTATGTATTCTTATAGATCTGAATTTAAAGGAAGATAAAAAAGGAAGGTTGCTGGAAAAATGTTTGATGTTTTCTTGGGCCACAACATGTAAAAAGATTACTTGTTCTTACGGAAAGCTGAAAGGAAAGTGGCTATTTCAGATGGAATGCACTGCATATTTTATTCTTAATCCCTGTCACATTTTTTGTTATTCATTATAAATGTACCTGGTTATTTGAAGACTGTAAAATACAAATGAGTTGTTTTATTTTCCCTTGAAAATTACACATTTTTGAAAGTCTGGCACTTTTTTAAAGTCATGATTGCCCACTTAATGCAATATCCAGTTAACTTCTGATTTTAGATTTCTGTTCAGCAAGCTGTTCATGAACTAATTTAGAACCCATGTATTGTTTTACTAAATTGATTCCTGCTGACCTGGGATTTGAAAAATTGCTGCTAATTTATTTTGAAAGCAGAGACACAATCAGTTTCACAAAGAATGAAGTTAGCTCAGAACTGGCTACCACTGTCTTCCTGGATGCTTCTGAATGCCGACTTAGACTGGCAGTCAGCAACAATTTCTACCAAAGGGCAGCTTAGCTCTGAGTACAGGTAACTTCCAGCAGAGTCTATTCCACTGAAGCCAGATTGGGGAAGCTGCTACCTGCTTCCCTCCACCCTTCTCAGAGTTCCACCACTACCTCCCAGTGATAAAAATTAAAATTTAAAGACATTAATAGTTTAGAAGAATTGGGAGAAGGTCCTTCAGTTAGGGAACAGCTGTTAGAGAGAGACAAAGGATCTGCAGAGGTTTCCTACTGCTCAGTAATTAAAGTTCGTTGGTTAGTTCTTCTCATTCATGTATGCCTGTGCTTATGCATATTGCTCTGAAGTTAGCCTTTACTTTCCTATTCCCCCTTTTCTGGAGCTTTTTTACCAAGTCTCTGAGTGTTTCAGCTTGCTTCATTTTTCTCTAAATGACACAGTATATGACCCAATTTCCAAATTGTTTTTGTGGGAAGCTTTGCCTCCAAGTGTTGGTAGATTTCAGTCCTTATAGTAGCAATATGCTTGAGATGAGAAGTGCCATCATTAGTGCTACATGGAACACTGGGGTTTTTTTCTTTTTTTTTTTTTTTTTTAACCATTTTCTCCTTTACTTGCCATTTTGGTAGCTGTGCTTCTGCACATAATACAAAGACGCACTGAGGCTGAGTTTCTCTTTCTGCATGATAGTATTTGAAAACATGTCCACAGGTACATTTCTTCAAATTGGCACAAGATTCTTTCTTGTGTTCTTAACCATTTCCCCCCCTAAGAATACTGTCCAGACTTGGGTTGTGATGGCCAAAAGGATCATCAGAAGGCACGCATTTTGTGTCTTCTTGTCCTGCAAGCACACATTTAACTAGATTCAGTTTTTCACAAACTGACTGACCCAAAATTGGTGTCACTTCCCTAGGCACCACAATGAATGGGAGTTCATGTAATTTATGTCTAACTGCACACTAGCAATGCATGTCCCTTTCACTAGTATATTTGCTCCTGAATAGCTGGTTAAGACTTATTTTTGGCTTCAGATTTAATTTTATATATTCATGCTGTGGGAAAATATTACGCTGACCCTGAGTGCTCAGTTTAAATGAAACCATTCTTTCTTGCACTTCCATTGGCAAATCCCATCCCACTCATTGATTTTGCTTGTTCTATAATATCTATAAATATTGCTTTTTCCACTTTATACTCAACTGTATACACTTGAAGCTTTTGTGTTTGGGATTTGCAGCACTTGGTGGAATGGTTCTTGTTACAATCAAAACAGAGATTTCCAAATACAGTCAACATTTGGGGCCATGTTGCCATCTATATTTGGTACACCTCTGCTTGTCTGCTGTCTCTTTTAGCATTCTCCTTGCCAATGGAAAATTTCAAGCTGAGGGGTAGCTTCCTACCAGAAGAAAATTCCACTGCGTGAGTTGAATTTTTTCTGTCTACTTTCTTTCATGCTTACTGCATCAATGACCTCTTTTGATGTATTCAGCTCTGCAGCCTGCACATATGGATAGTTTTTTTGTTCGAGGAACAAGTCTCCCTCATACAAGAGCCTTTGTTGTGATGTAATCTCTAATCAGAGATTCTGTCAAGTTCCCAAAAGCACAGCTCTTCCTCAGTCTCTTTAGTACAGTAACATACTAATCTATACTTTGTTCTGTTGCTTTTTTGCATAAAAACAATCTGTGTCTTTCAAGAGTTTCTTTGTTTTTTGGCATGAAGTACTCCTCAAATTTGGACAGTATTTTACTTAACTTCATATTTAGACCTTTTTCAGAGGCGAAAGTGTTATAAACAGCCAAAGCTTCCTTCCCACAGTATGCCAGAGGACTGAGGATTTGACTTTTTAATCTTTCTCTTCTACCCCCATGGCTTCTAGGTACCACTCAAACCTTTGAATACCCCCCCCCCCCCCAGTACTTAGCTATATTGCTAAACAACAGAAAGACAAGTGGAGGTTGGAAAGCTTCCGTGACTAACTGTCCTTTCACTTAAATTACAACTATGCAGGAAGATGACTTACAGATGTCCTTGTCCTTCCATATGGCTGTGTTTCTCCTTTTGCTTTTAATTTCCAACTTTGTTTTCAGCTTGCAACTCATATTCTCTCAAGTTCTTTCTCGTTCACCAAACTCATCTCTGTAGCTGGGCGTTAATTGATTTTTGTAGTTATTGTTAAGACAGAAGATGTAGTGATAAAGGTAATAACAGAGAGACCCTCCCTAATTTAGAAGCACTGGCAATAGAAGGATTGTCCCCCCAGGAAGCATCTGTTACAGAAAGAGAGATAAGGGTCTATAGAGGTTGCCTGCTGCTCCATACTTAAATTGTGTTGGTTCATTCTTCTCATTGATCTATGCCTGGTTTTTGAACCTGGTGATCCCAGAAACTCTGCTGAAGCTCTCCACCTCCATGAGCCATATAAAATAGCTCTGCAGACTGGATTCATTCCACAGGTCACAAATTCATGATTTTTTTCTTAGGCCAAAATCTGACAAAGAGCTCTGTCTACATAGCACTCATTGTAGAAAAAAAAAAGATCGTTTACTATAAGATAAAAAATAAATGTGTGTGTGTAGATAGATAGATAGATAGATAGATAGATAGAGTGAAGTATAGACTTATTGGTTACTTTGAACTTCAGACTGTCTCATCTGAAAGGCACGTTATAAATGTTAACACACATAGCTTACTAGCTATATAAGCACAAGCAAGGTTACTAAGGCACAGGATTGTTATACTAACTAGTCCAAACAAAGATGCACACTATAGCATATATGTGCTAGGAATCCAGAATGTGTAGTTTTAATTGCGTATGACAGGGGTCTGCAATGTTTTTGGGCAGTGGCAAAAACAGTCCAGTCTTGACAAGATACTGCTGACAGAAGGGGAACTGCAAAGGGCCTGGTCTTTGTTCTGGTAGCACAGCCTGGCCCTTTCCCCACTGTCTGCCCTGAACTGTGCATGCACCTGTTGCCAGCAATGAGCCAGGGGGGGCTCTGCAGACCCTCGTGTAGTGGACTGAAGCCTTCCAACTTCCTGCCATAGCTGCTCTGTGCTCTCAGCAGGCCCCTGCCACCAACCACAGACCCTGGGATGCTCACAGCAGGTAGCAGGGAGGCTGCAAGCAGCTGGATTGAGATCTGTGGAGCCCTGATCCCGCTTCTTACCAGCAGCAGGTGCACACACACCTCCGGATTAATGGGTGGAGAGCTGTGAAGGGGCCTGTGAACGAGTGAGACAGAACTTCCAACACGGAGGGCTGGCAAGGCTGCAGATGCAGCCCGGAAAGGAAGGAAAATACCCACCCAATTTTCCGGAGCAGCATCTCACTCAGGATTGGTGGAGGGAGGACGTTCAAAGGTATTTCCAGCCCTGGAGATAAGCAGAGAGGGGTCAGTTCCCTGTAGGCCACAGGGAGAGAGGAGTGGCTGAGCAGCTTGGCAGGCAGAAGCTGGGGAAAGTGCCAGAGGAACACTGCAGGAATGACCCTGAAGCAGGCAGAGGCCTGCAAACAAGTGGCTAGGGTAATCTCCAGAGCAGAGCTGCAGCTGAGGATCTGGACCGAGGAAGTCCACAAAGCCTAAGAGAATAGCTGGACTGGAGTTTTCCAACATAGGATCTGGAGAAGGGCCTGAAGGAAAAAATCTACGGTCACAGGTAGAGGCTTCCTGCACAGGGAGAAAACCCCAAAGAGACTGTGAATGTTCATAGGGGTGCAGGGCAGGCTAGCACACAGCAAAGAATGGACTAAGGGACTGTCTGCCTGAATTATGGTGATTGGGAGGTTGAGCGCCTGATCACAAGAAAAGGGGACATTGCCAGAACCTGACAAGAAGGCTGAGAAGCAGCTGGGGTTTTCTGTGATTTCTTTTTGCTATTTATTTTGATTTTTTGAGCACAGGCCAAAACTGACCCCTGGAAGAGTGTACTCAAAAGAGGCATTAGGACACCTTGGGGTAGGGGCAAATAGGGTTACAAAGGCAGCACTGCAACCTGGCTATGGAAGAATATCGTAAAACACCATCTGGAGAGCCTAGGCTGCCGTAAAAGGGAGGTTTAGTGCCCACAGAAGGCACAGGGATCAAGACCAGGCAGGATCGTCATGGGCATTGCCTCCCAGGAATATATAGGTCATCACAGTTGTGGCAGGCAAGGAAAACATAAGATCCACTTCCTGGCAGACCCAGTGATCCAGAGCCAACGTCTACCTTGTTGCCACCTGTAGACAGATGAGCACAGGGACGTACTGGAAAGCCCTGTAATACCTACAGGCATCACAGGGCCCTGTTCTTGTTGTGGCAGCACAGCCCTGGTCCCTTTCCCACCATCCGCCCCAAGGTGCACATGCCAAGCAAAATGGTGTGCCATGCCTTCATGTGCCAGCCCCTGGTGTATTATTTACTCTAAGCACTATAGAGATTGCCTTTGTAAAATACTGCTTGCTTACATAGTTTAGTTAGTGGAACAATATTTATCTGTCTATAATGTCATAGACTAACCAGAAAATTTCATGGATTAAATTGATGCTTCACCTTACCTTCTTTATTATATTTTTCTATTTCCACAAAAAGACAAAGATTAATGCTACATACTCTTTATTCAAATTCCTCATAGTTTTATGTAGTATTTAATGCACATGCTGTATATAAGCTATCATAGCATTACAGTTTTGCATTCTATCATTCACTGGGAAATAAAGCATGCTGCTTTAGTAATAAAGACATCTGTTCTTTTTCTGTTGCTGAAGTAATAAGCAATATATGTGTCTGGGAATTCAGATGTGAATATTGAATTGGATATTAATGATTGATAACTAGGAATCTATTTTCTGATATGAAATGTATATAACAGACTTATAGTCTAGATGATGAATTTGTTTGAGATGTTCTCAATGAGTCTCTGTACCATCAAGTGGGCTAGAAAAGAAATTACTTATTTATAATAAAAAAAACTGAACCTACAAGTCAGTTCACTTGCTGAACTCACAATTTAATATAAAGGAGAAAGACTAGGGAAAAACTATTTCTCCTGAAGAAAATCTCATTGATTTCCATGGAGTTACTTGTGAAATGAGCAGGATTTGACCTTAGACTAAAGCTGTGCATCTCTGATAATCTATCACATACCATACACTCTAAGTACCATAAATCTCTTAATCTCCATGTAAGAGAATGAAGCAGTTCTTAAAGGAACCTGTGCTTGTTCCAAGGAAAAAGGGCCTGCTATAGTTCCACTTTTTGAAACAAGTGCATAAATGAAGTTGATGAATATCTTTCCATTAACTTTACTGGATTTCAGGTCAGATCATAATAATTTCCTTCCATTCCCCCAAATGTTTCCTGTCATATCATTCCTTTCCTAGACCATGTTGTATGCTTGGTTTCCTTTGGTGAGTAAGAAAATGTAGGTTTCCCCAGACTAGTGCTGTACTCAGGGTGCAGTTTTTTTCAGGGACTAAAGAACATTGTTTAATAGGCAGAAAATTGTGCATACTAAGTAAAGAGTAGGTTACATTATGTCAATACTTCCCTGAGTTTCTACAGCAATACCAATATTTATGCAAGTTATTGCACTAAAAACAAGACATTTTCTCTTGGATCTTTATTAGCTTCTATACTTTAAACATACATGCCGAGTTATCATTATTTTCCTTTTACTGTACATCACTTATCTTTTCAATACTTGCCATAGAACATCCTGCAGTATCCATTATATTGTGAAAAAATGATTAATAATCCATAAACATAAAAGCCATATAGATAGTACTAAGTTGGAGCATCTACACTTGCAATTAGTACAGTGCAATATACTCTGGTGCCTATCACGCTGGAGTTTTTTTGCTCCTGGGCACCATATTTTCATGTTCACCTAGGACTGCAGCACATTGAGCTGGTTCAAAGCAGCCCTGACTGGCAGGGGCCCTGGGCCATGCTGCAAAGGGGCTGGCTGGTGCATGGGGTGCTCTAGTGTGGGGCTAGCCAGCAGCATCCCCCACACTGAAGCACCCTTATGCCCCAACCAGCATTATCAGGGTCTACATCTGCCATGCTGTAGAGTTAAATAAGCCACAGAGGATAGTACTTGTATTTACTACCCTGCTGCAGAGTTCATTAGTTTCATGCTGCATAATAGGGCTACACATGTAGATGCCAGACATTTACTGTGCAGCTACTTAGTCTACTCCACAGTAAACATGTCATGTGGATATGCCCAGTGTTGAATAAAGAAAGATACTGCAAAAAGTACTCGGAAATTCCAGTAAAATTTTGATTGGGCCTTAGGATAGCTGCACTTCTAAATAGTTCCTACAAAAGAAACCAAACTATATCCAAACTACACCCAATCCAGCAAAATTTTTGTTCAGTTTAATGGGAAAGAATCTGAAACTAAGGACTAAGTAGCACATAGAATCTTGTAGAAGCCTTCTGTTTGTTCCCACAGTTACAAACTAGTTAGGAAGAGCTGTGGAAAGCATACTCAGAATCAGATGGACTAATAGAACGAGAAAGGGCCAGAGAAAATGCTACAAACAAGTTGATATGTACTAAGAAGAATGTTTCCAGATAATTCAAATGCTTGATCAAGGCTATCATGGGGTATAAATGACCCTATGAAAATTAAATCATAATCAGTAGGACTGAAATGGCTTTAGTTGTTTACTGCATTAGCCAGAAAACAAAATTGTTTTGAAAAAAAAAGTTGAGGTTTCAATAATTAATTGATTTCAGTACTGAATTAAAAAAAAAGACCTGTAGAATTTTTTTTTCATGATAGAGAGAAAGAGACAGAAGCGGGCAAAGGTCAACCTCAGTGTAGCAAGAAACTAAGATGTGACTGCTCTTTCAAGGGCATAAACAGTCCAGCCAGGGAGCTCTGCAGGCTAGACAGAGCTCCACAGCTGCAGATTGCCTGAGCAACAGCCTAATAGGGGAAGCACCTGCAGGCAGGCAGCGACCAGAAGGAGGCAGGGCCCTGGGGACATACAAGTTCAGGGCTGAAGCTAGCGGGGTTCTCTCTCTGTCTCTGAAGACTGCCACGGGATGAAGCCCAGCCTTGGAGGCCTACTCAGAGCTGTTTGGTCACCTGCATTGCTGCCTATAAGGACTAAAGCTCCAGAAGCCTAGAAGGTACCCAGGGCTAGGAGACACACTGTCTTAGAGTGAAGGTTTTGCCTTCTTAAAATGTCAGAACACAGTCTCCCATGTTGCTGTTGTGTTGTAGCCCAGGGGCTTATGCCTATGTTATTAGTTGTATTAGTGATTCAGGATGAGGAACTAAGGGAGGTGGAAGTCTCATTAGTGCCTAGAGAAAGGGGCACATTATTTGGGTAGAGCCCAGCACCAGGCGCGTGCAGACACCGGGGCCAGAGAGCCCATCCCCAAAGAGAGAGGTGGCAGAGAGGCACCAGAGACAGAGACACCAGAGGTGTCAGTGAAAGAGGTGCATCAGAGAGCCTGGCACCAGAGGGGTGTAGAGACACAGGGGCCAGAGGGCCTAGCACCAGAGGTAACTATTATAGTATAACATCTGCAAGGCATGGGACCTGGTAAAGGGAAGGTTGGAGCTGTGTAATACACCCTGGGTATTGGGGAATTGAAAGGCAGCCTCTTGCCTAGAAACAAGTTTTTGGCTACAACAAAGGCATGGCAGATGAGTCAGGTGGGCAGACTGCCCTAGACAGGTGGGAGGGCTGACGTTGTGACCAGCCATGAGATGACTCCCTGCCACACTCAGTATAAAGATAATTAAACATTAATGAAATCTACATATGGCCCAAGACCCAAATTCTTAATTTACCAATAAGGAAGATGAAACAGAACATAAACAAAGGCAAAATAGTTATTTAGATGATGTATGTGGAAATGAAAACTACCACACATGAGGTGGGAGCAAAATTTTAAAAAAGTCAATATGCTCAAGTTTAAAAGGTAGAAAAATTCTGCATTGGGCTTCTAGCAAAAGAAGGGGCGCATCAGTTCTCAGATTCTGAACCAAAAATTTTTGATAAATATATCAAACCTGGGATAAAATGTAATGGCTGGAAATCACTAATATAATCTTTATTTAAAGAAGCAGAGAAGAGATCTAGCCATTAAAAGACCTATTAGTCTAATGTCAGTAACATGCAAAGTTTTAGAACAATGTTTGAAGGAAAGAACAAATAGGCTGTGTCCAGGAGCATGCAGCTGTATGGTATGCAGCGCTGCAGACACATCTGCAACACCACGCACTGCACATTCAGACATTTCCCACACTGTTACCTTGCAGCATAAGGAAGCAGGAGGTGGGAAGGGGAGGGGTCAACCCTGGGAAATCTCAGGCTCAAAAAAACCTGCACAAAAAAATCCATAGTGGCATGTAAAACTTCAGCATGCTCCTCCCAAATTGGAGCCTGGCCCACTGAAGCAACACTCTCACTGCCTGCTGCCCCCAGGAACCCAGGTAAGCCTTCTGGAGCCAGCATAGTTGCTGGCACCAGGCTCTCCTACCTCACCCAGGGTAACCTGCCACATGCCAGAGGGTGCATGGCACAGACAATCCTCAGAGCCAAGTAACAATGGCACAAGGTGTGCCACTACTTCTTTTCTCTGGGAAACCAAATGTCTGCACTTATCTGGATGCAACCATAAAGAGCTGGAATTAAGTGATAAATGGGATAACTACAGGTAGATCATGTCAGATTGACTGAAGTCTCCTTTTGATAAAATAAATTATTTTCTTTCAAAAAAAGGGAAAAGCATTTGATTTAAACTACCTGGAATGCACTAAAGCTAACATTGAACTATATTATTAAACTGAACAAGGTAAAGATCAGTTCAAGAACTGTAGGGTAGATAGAACTGGAAAAAGGTGAGGCAAGAACAATTGTGCTGAAAAAAGAACTGTCAGGCTGCAGAGTGGCTACTCATGACGTTTCACAAGTACTTCTCTTGGGTTGGAGCTTATTTCATATTTTCATTAGCGTCCTTAGCACCAAGACTAGGGTTATGCTAATAGAATTAACTGATGGTATAAAGTAGGAGACATTTTAAACATAAAGGGTGATGCAAGTATCAGGGAGGAAGAATTGGGTGATGTTGAAGTCTAGATAATGGTAATGGAACTAATTCAATATTAAAATATGGAACCCCATGCATGTCAGTCTTTCTCTTCTTTCCTTTTCAACTGATGAGCTCCAGTTTTACAGTAAAAAATCTTGTTTTGTATCCTTATGAGTATATACAGATGAACAAGTTAATGTGAGTTAATTTAGGGTGTGACCTTACAGCACACCAGCTTCTCCACTGTAATTATCAGTGTATAATTTACAGTAAATATATCTTACTCCATTTTCACTGACTCTATACATTATATCTGAACATGCATCTATTCTGTACTCAAGCAGACTGTAATTGAGATAGAAATGTTCACATATACTTATATTAAAATTATCCACACTTTTCTTTTTAAGTTATAATTTAGCTTTCTCATCCAGTCTCCTAAAATATCTTGGTGAGACTTGGGGGTAGAATTTTATTACTGTTTGCACACTTAGTTTTCCTGGTACTCTTTCAGCTGTGGAAGTGGTACATGCATAGGTTGTGATTCTGTTAGCTGTGTGGTGTGGATGTGTAAATTTATGCATATATACTGGATGTGAATAGCTTTGAAACTAGACCCCTGGGCAGCGAAGGGAAAAAGTAGGAGAAAGAGCACAAGCCAGAGGATGTGTGGCTCAGTAATGCAGATGATATTTTAGAGCAACAGTGTCAAAGATCTGGCCCACAGGCCAGATCCAGCTGCAAGAACCACATCATCCAGCCCTTGGTACTGCCTATGGGACTTGAGTTGACACGTGCCAAATGCAGTGCTTGCTTCAAACCAGCTGAGTACACTGGATCCAGCATACTAGCATAGTCACAGAGATGCAGATTCAAATTTCATTGTGGGGAGTGTGACTTTGAATTCCTGGGTAACCACTCATCTGCTGGGCATAAAATATGGTAGGACCCTGATTTTTGTGGGGCCTTACAACCAAGTAGATGAACATGTAGCTGCAAAGATGCCAGGTCAGTGGGTAGCTAGCATATACTTATACATGCAGCCCTATGGCATAGGTAATACAATCACAAACATTGCATAAGTGCCCTAAGTACCCCTTACAGTAAATGTCATCTAGTGACACAAAGGATAATAGAATTCCACCCTTAGTTAGAAGGCAGAAGTGGGCAGAGAAAGAATCCTTTCCTGCATGCTGTCCAAGAGAGAGACCAAGCAGCTGAATCTTGCCAAAACTGCACGCATTGTCATGCCACCCCAAGATCTCTGGGCCAGCAAATATATTCATGTCATAGACCCTTTGGCCATGCTTGCCCCACACTGATATTTATCTTAAAACATATTATTTTCTATATGATTTACATAGAAACAAGCACAGATTCTGACTGCACAGCAAAAGAACAGTTACCTTATTCTTGTCTTCCTTTGCACTGGCTGTGTCTGCAGGTTTTCAACAGATATTTCATTGGCAAAAATGTTTCAAGACGGCACTGACTTTTTGTAATTAGTATGTGAAATTGTGAAGATACTTATGTTCAAAATCATGCCTGGTTGCCCTTCAGGATTGTGAGCTCCATTAATTTATTTTGTTATGTAAATTTATGATTACAAACTCCTATGTGTAGATACAAGGGGTTTTCCATTCCTATGAAGTGTTACAGCAGTCAATATAATTCAAGCGTGCCTTAAAAAGTATCTAAAATGTCCTATAAGAAAGTAGGCTTCTATTGTCTTACAAGACAGATGCCAACTACCTTAAAGTACTTTTTAGATGCATTTTAATTTTTTTGCATGAGACTGTGGAGTCTACAGGTTTCAAATGCTATTGTACACATCAATTTCATATCCTGGAAAATGTAATGTATTCGGCTAAATACAAATACTTAAAGAAACCATAAGATGAAAAAATGGTTCTCAAAAAGAGAAGTTTTAACCAGAAGGTACAATGATCTGGACTACATTATGTAATTAAAAGAAAAAAAATGAAAATCTCACAGTCCATAAGGAAATACAGTTGAAGGTTTGATTCATTTTTTATTGTACTTGCATACCAGTAGAAATGTTCACTGAACAGGTAGTACAGAGTGAAGTCTGCTCACATCTATGTCTCCTGATAAAAAATGATAGTGCCAAAACCAAACATAAAAACGACATGAATCAGGCCAGAAAAAAATCATAAGACGGGGTAAAAATCATGAGATTAATTTTATAATACTTTCAAGAGTCTTACTATTTGCCTTTAGGTTGTTGAGACTTTTGAGGCCATATCTTCAAACATTTCTTTGATACAAACAGAACTAGATTTTTTTTCTCTTTTAAATAGGGAGTCACATCCTTATATAACTATATGTTTATAGATGCTAGATCTTTTAGAAAAGATTGGATTGCAAGAGCTGGCAACAATGAAAATATTGTGCATCTCACTCTGTAGCATTATTCCATAGAAAACATCTATTCATCTTCATCTACATGTCTTTGCTGTAGCTAGGAATGGAAATGTGGTTATAATGGCATTTGAAACTGGAACCAGGAGGAATGGGAAGTTTTGCAAGACAGCCTGTTCTGCTGAGATATCCAGAGAAAAGAGCTTTGGATACAGTAGAAAAGCTTTACATAGACATTTAAGAATGCTTATCTAAACTTAACCTCTTGATTTTTGAGGCCCACAAAAATTGATGTATTTGTGTAGATCCAAAACAGAACCAAAATGTAAACACCGGAAGGAGGCAATCTATATGAAAAAAATGTTTGGACACATGCATTTGACTCTGTTCGTAAATTGTCATTCTGCATACAAATTAAGTAAATATGTGATAAATATTTACTCTGACATTCAATTTACTATTATCACTTTTACCTCATGTGCAAAAGTGAAGTAACATTCTTGCTTGTCTTCTAAGGGTTTTACTTTTTAAATATATTTACCTTAAATACATGCCATGTTTTCAGTCTCCGAACACGTATACAAGATGTACCAACATTGATTTTATTTCAACATATCATACTAAAGTAGATAAACTGGGTGGTGCTCTTTAGATCTTACAGGGCATATCTACATGTGAATTTAAGCGGGCTTAAATGTAATGCTCATTAAGCTCATGTGCATCAAATATTTTTTGTCACGTCTCTACACATGGTAGGACTTGGAGCTAACTTTAGTCCCAAGTCACTCAAGCCCTGCTTGTGTCTCTGTGGCCACTGTAAGGGGTTCCAGGTACCAGAAACATGGCTTCCAGCACTTGGCAGCCATCTTGAAAACACACCCTCTGCACTATGACCTTTGCGCTGACGCTTCCTGTGTTCAAGCAAAAGTGCAGCAGAGACATAGTGCCCATTCTGCTCCTGCCACAGCTACTTTTCCCAGCCCTGGCTTCCCCAACTCCTGGCCCTAGTACCCAAGGAGAGGGTCCCCTGCTCCTTCATCGTTGTTCTAAGACCCTGGCTCTCAGCCACATTGTGCCACCCAACTTCTCCACTTACTTTGGCCTCCTGCTGGCCCCTCTACTACCATCCTTACTCACTAACAATACAAAACCCTCCTCTCAAACTGAAAACTACGTACAAGAGTCTCAGTCTTTCTCTGAGTCCTGGAGTGGGGAGCTGTGTGGTGGGGGCACCCAGGGCACAGAGCCTGGTGGCCAGCAGCCAGCACCCTGGCTCCAGAAAGCTCCTCCATGGATCTGGGGAATGCACTGAATGTGGGTGGCTCCTGTGGGTGGGAGGCAGTGGAGGCTCTCCTCTGAGGCCCAGGTGGGGGCCTACTGTAGGGCAGTGGGTGGGACCCAGGGGTCCTGCAAGGTTGGGGCTAGGGGCTAGGCATGGGTGGATGCTATATGTAGCCTCCACTGGCTGACTCTGACTGGCCAGTTACTGCTGAAACAACTCCATGCAGCGCTCCTCCAGGGCCTCCATCTGGGCCCATGCTCCTACTGCATCTGCTCCCATGCCTTCTCCTAGGAAGTCTCCCAGGTGACATCTCGCTTCCACCAAGCCAGCTCCTGTTCCTCCCTTGCTTGCTGCTGTATCTGCTCCTACACTGCCCAGTCACTGCCACCAGACCGAAGCAGGAGGGTCCAGTCCCTGGTTCAGTGCTGACCCCCATTGTGCTGTTTCTGCAGGCAGCAGGATGCCTGAGCTACTACACCCTGTTGAACCTCCTGGTGCCTTGGGCACACCTGTGGTCCTCATTTAGGACCCTGAGCTATGACAGGGTCAGGGGCAAGTCCAGACTTTCCCACAACATGGAGAGTTACATGCCTCTGTCCCCTACTGCCAAGGAGGACATTGTCACTGTTGTCAACACCTTCATTGGTGTGTGAGAAGCCTATGCCTACCCAGATACAGAGACACAGGTTGCTTGATGAAGTTTTGAAATGTGTCCTACCTCCCTGTGTGCTATAGGGGAGGGGGACCTTGGGGATAGAGTCAGGGCTAGGGACTGGGAGGGCCCTCCCCCATTGCAGAACTTACCATATGTCCAGGGCTGGTAAAGCTGGTGGCTCAGTGTGTGACTCCCTGTCAAAGACAGTGTCCAGCTGTGCCCAGTGTCCATGGCCTGTGGTGCACAGCAGGCCAGTGCCAGGCAAGGACCCCAATTCCCCCTGCCTGAGGAGGAGCTGTTAGCTGGTGGTGCCATGGCTGGCCACTCCTGGTGGCAGGGTATGGGGCTGGGACAAGGGTGAGGCAGCTGCTGGGCAGGCCTCCCTGACCTGTCAGTGGATGAGGCAGCCAGGGAGGTGGGTGGGGTGGGGCACTGAGGGCCTGAGGTCCCCTCCTCCAGTGATGCATCACTGGAGGGTTCAGAGCAGAATGAAGCAGGAGTGAAGCCTGTCTCCCAGGGGACCAAAATGTGGGTCAGCTTCTGCATGAAGGGAATGGTCTTTGGGTCATGACCAGACCAACAACTGAACTCAGTTATGGCCATCCACTGTGCCCATAAGACCTTGGCCTTCACACAACACTGCCATACCATCCACTAGAAATGGCCTTATCATAGTATCATAGTATCTAGGGTCAGAAGGGGCCTAAAGCAGGCCCCCCACTAATGGCAGGACCGAGTGCCAGGGTCACAGAACCCCAGCCAAGTACCTATCTTATCTACTCTTGAAGGTGCCCAAGGTAGGAGCAAGAACAACTTCCCTAGGAAGCCAGTTCCACACCCTAGCCACCTTAACTCTGAAGTAGTGTTTCCTAATGTCCAACCTAAACCTGCTCTCCAGTAACTTGTGACCATTGGTCCTAGTTACCCCTGGTGGTGCCCGGGAAAAAAGAGCC
>JAGPOW010000229.1:13208651-13229754 GCA_030014935.1 Caiman crocodilus | reverse complement strand
TCCAGCAGCGCATCCCCCCTGGTGGGGCCATGCACCTCCTGGACCAAGTGGAGGTCCTGCAGCTCCGCCAGGAACCTCCTGGACCTCTTGGACTTGGCCAACTGCTCCTCCCAGCAGATGTTCGAGTAATTGAAATCACCCATGACAATGACATCCCTCATCCTAGCCGCCTCCTTGAGCTGGCCAACAATTTGGAAGTCCAGCTCCTCCCTCTGGTTGGGTGGTCTGTAGCAGACACCCACCATTAAGTCCCTTTCCCCTCGTTCTCCTTGCAGCCTGGCCCAAATTGCTTCCGCCTGGTCCTCAGTTGCCCCCAAGTTGATGCTCGATGCAGAGAAACGCTCTTTGACATAGAGCGCAACCCCTCCACCTCTTTTCCCCATCCTGTTCTTCCTGAAAAGGCATATCCATCAATGCCTACAGCCCAGTCGTGGGTCGAGTCCCACCAGGTTTCCGTGAGCCCGACCAAATCTGGGTCTTCCACAGCCACTAGGAGAGACAGCTCCTCCTGCTTGCCACCCATGCTGCGAGCGTTTGTATAGAGGCATTTGTAAATGTGGACATTCAAGATCCGAGCCTGCATGAACTGCCTATGGATGTTGGACCCACCCCAGAATGCCACAAGGTCATGCACCTCTTCCTGGCTGTCCTTGTGATGTTGGCTCTGGAGGGCTGCCAGCAGCACTCTGGTCAGAAGCACAGCAAGGGCTGTGATCTCTGCAGCAGAGGCACTTCACCACAGTGCCTACAAAGAAACAGAGCTGGGAGTGAGGAGTAGCAGGGGACAGATGTTGTCCCTACAGCAGGGCCAGCAGCCCTTTGGGGGGAAATCTCAGGGATGGGAAAAGGATGCAGCAGGCTGCAGCACTTTGCAACACTCACCTGTGGCCAAGGAGCAGCTTCTGGTAGGGGACAGGATGGGTAGAGGCTGCCTGGGTCCTGTCCAGGTGGACACACAGGGCCCGGTGGGCTCCTGCAGACAGCACTGGCTCCTTCAGGCTTCCTGAGCTGTGTGCCCCGAGGCACAACCTAGCTGGAGGCATTTATAGCCTGCAGCTAGGGGCTGCCAGACAGCGGCCCAACCCTGGAGGATGAGAGGTGCCCAGCCAGGAGCCCTGGGGCTGGGCTCTGGCAAGCCCCCTAGTGGCTGAGCAAACCCATTAAAGTCTTTAGCCACTCATCGCATCACATTCCAGTCCTTATGTTAATGTGTCTACATGTGTGTAAATGCACTTTAACTTATTGTACCTAAATTTGATACTTTCTTTATGCAGGTATCAAATATAGGTGGGAATAGTCAAAAATACCATTTTTAATGTGCATTAAGGATGTGTACATGTAAGCACATGTCCTTAATGGGCCTTAAATTGGGCAACTGAGTATTAAACACCCACATGTAGACATGGCCACAGTGTCTGTAACAAAGATAAAATGCCTCAGTCACAAGCCAGGATGTAGTACAAACTCTTCCATTGACCCTGTGGTTGCTAATTCACTAAACATCTTAGAAGAAAGGCTCCTTTTCCCATTTAGTTTCCCAGGCACTGAATCTATGTAGGCATGTTATCTAGTGGCCTTTCCCACATTCTCCTAAATCGCTCTCTCTCTAATTATATGATAAGCAATATTTAAACAAAAAAATACCTCAAGTTAGCTACAAACAGATTCCCAACTACTGTAAATACATGTCCCTAGTGCTCCACATATGTCAGTATCATTATATTAATTTTCCCCAGTTAAGGAACTGAGCCATCTGCAGTATGAAGCCAAATCTCCATCTTCTTTTACTATTTCATGCAGAAATATTGTGGGGGCCTTGCATTTAGGTCTGCCTTGCACAAGTCTTATTCATCCAGTCTGTTTTGTTCTCAGTGCCATTAAATAATTAAATACGTTATGTGATCCACATCTTTTACAATTGTAATCCACAAATATTGAAATGTTGGTTGTAGTTAAGGAATTGGTGTATATGGGAATTGCTCTGTATTCTGGGTTAAATATCTTCCTTTCCTTCCCTCTCCCCAACTAAAATAATATGCTTTAGTTACATGTGTGCACAAATACATCCAAACCCTGGTTCCAATTGGTTTGCCCTCTAGTCTTGACACATCCATTCTTTATTTATTACAGTTATGTTTTAGTATTGTGCAAACATTCGTGACTGAATTATACACCCATCAAAACAGAGTTCATGACAGAATTGCTGGGAGAAAAATGTTATTTTTTTCTTTAGAGTAGTTTCATTATAATACCACACAGTGAAAAATGGGTTTTAAATTATATTTTGAATGTAACTTTATACATATACCCATCAGTTTCCTGACAGTTACATGCAGAAAAAAAAACAAACCTCTTAGCCATATAAGAGTTCATTTGCCATACACTTTACACTGTATTACTGATAACTTACACTGTATTACTTGGTGGGAGCACTATGTGGATTCAATGACAAAAAATAATAGCAAGAACAAGAAATCACTAGCATAGATTTAAGTCTGCTTGGGCTTATCCTATTCTTTTCCAGAACACAGGATTCAGCAGAACTCAAACTTCTCAAAATTGAAAAATACAGAAGGTTTTGGAAGGTTCATCTCCACACAAATTTACCTGTGATCTGACAATACTGCAAACTTTACAGATATATTAACTTTGTTCCAACTGTTTTTTTTAAACAGTTTGGCAGAAATTTGATTTTAGTCTAAGGAAATTTGTTTACACCATACCTCTCTAGAAAGAAGAAAGTGGCATTTTTTTATACCTAATGCCGTACATCTATATGATCAAAAGCAGAAAGCGTTGTGTCATACCATGGAAAAAATGTGCCCTGGGCAGCTGTCTTTTACCCTTCTGAGTTGGACAAGTCACATTCTTATCCACTTTGGATATGATGAAAGGGTATTGGCAGATCCCCATGGCCTCTGAGGACTGAGAACAAATGGCCTTTGGCACCCCATGGGAATTGTTTGAATTTTGTTGTGTACCATTTGGGCTGTATGGTGTGGTTGCAACATTCAAGCACCTAATGGATTGTCTATTGGCTCCTCACCAAGTGTATGCTTCTGCATACATAGGCAAAGTAATTATATTTTTAGAACACTGGGATCAAGACCTGGAGGCTGTACAAAAGTTCCTCCAGGAGCTGCATAGAGCTGGATTGACTGCTAACCCCAGCAAACATAAGCTTGTTCAGAAAGAAACTCAGGATTTGAGCTTCCAGGTAGAGCAAGGGAAGACAAAGCCATTGGAAGACAAAACACAGGCTCTAAAGATTACGAACAGCCTGTGGCAGCACACCTTGCCTCTTTAAGGGCTGAGGCAGGCAGCCAGCAGGTTCCAGATTAGGGCGGCCATTTTAGAACCCAGCTGCAGGCAGTAGTTTGCTGCCAGTGGCCATGAGAGAAACATCAGTTGGCTGAGCTTTGGCTCAGGAACATCCTAGAAGTAAGGGCAGGAGCTAGGGGGATGGCTTGGAGTCTTCTGGTCCCGGACATGACCTAAAACTGCACCCTGCCAGGGTAGGGAGACCTGGTGGGGCTCCTTGTGGGGAAACCCCTAAGAAGTGCCAGGACTGTGAACCTCCTTGGTGCAAGGTGGGCAGGGGTGCCTTAATCTTGGCCCCCACCATCCAGTGTGCAATAGTGCCAACAGGAAGAGCAGGTACATCAGTAGTGAGAAACATGAACCCAGCAGGTATGTGAGATCCAGGAGTCTCCCAGAGGTGTAGCTTGTGGAGTGTAGTGTGAGGACCTACTCAGAGTCGGGTGCAGTAAGGGGCACCTGAAGGACTGGGTGTGCTGGGGTGCAGAGTAGGGCTCCAAGAGTGAGGGCTGCACCAGAACTGTACTGAGTAGTGCTGCAAAAGTGACTTGAAGGACAGTACATGGGCCAGCCCCAGAAATGTGAGTGTGAGGGCAGTTGCCTGGTGGGGGGCTTGGAGCAGAATCAGCCCATAGTTTGGCACCAGGCTGGGCCACATAGAGTAGGGGAACTCATGGGACCCAAAGGACTGCATGGTAGGGCCAGTGTGCAAGTAGTGAAGCCTGATGGCCCAAGAGGGGTGGCTGAAGAGGAGCAAGAGCATTGGAGTGTAGTCCAGTAATGGGTGGTATGCTAGAGGCCCCAGTGGGAGCAGGATGGAGTGCAAGTGGCTTCCTGTGAGAATGAATGAGTTCAGCTGTGGACTGATCTTTGTCCAGTCTCGGACTGGGGAGCAATCATAATCAGAATGCCATCTGCGAGGCATGGCCCATGGTATAGGGAAGGTTCAGAGTGGTAGATAGCACCCCTTAGTATTGGGGCAAGGAGGGGCAGCCTCCCACTTAATAAATCAAGTTAACAACCAGGTCATGGCAGGCGAGATGGGGCAGACTGCCTTAAGCAAGTGGGCTGGCTGCTTTGGGATCTGGCCACAAAGTTGCCCCCTTTCATACAGCCAAAACAAAGAAACAGATAAGTCCTTCATAGGTCTCTCAAATTACCATCATAAATTAATTCCTCATTTTTCAGAAATAATGGTGCCTCTAATGGACTTGTCTAAGTCCAGTTTTCCCGCAAGATCAAATGGAAACGAGCAGCTCAAGAAGCATTTGAATACATAAAGCAAGCTTTATGACAATACTAGTCTTCTACAATCCAGACTTTGACCAAACCTTTAGTTCGCAGATGGATCCATTGGTGGTAGCCCTAAGGGGTCATATTGACACAGAAAAAAGAAGAAACTGAGCATTTGATTGTGTATGCCAGTCATAAGTTGTTAGTACATAAATGGAAGTACTCTATTATACAGCATGACTGCTTCGTGATTAAATGGACAGTAGATATTTTCCGCTGATAACTTCTGGGTGGAACTTTCATTCTGGTCATGAACCACACCCTCCTCAGGTGGCTCCAGTCTGCAGACACAAATAATGTAAATATCATTAGATGGGCACTAGCACTAAAAACTTTCTGTGCAACACCAACCTGGCAAGAAAAACATTGAGGAGAATTTCTGTGGCACAAAGACAAAGAGGAAACACAAACTCAGTCACAAAAGCAGACAGGTGGTAAGTGTACACACCGGCCTAAAGTGTATTAGGGAGTGTAGCAGAGATCCAGCCAAGCCCCATACTGACCAGAGTGATGATCAATGGTATGCCCCACAGGTGGCAGGCTCGCAACTGGTCCAGCAGGAAACCAATGAGCTCGCAGGAAGATGAGGTGCCCCACTGCTTCCCTGGTCTCAGAGTGAGACAAGTGGCCAGTGGGGAGCAGGCTCTCGGCTAGCCCCTTCCCAGGCCAGAACAAGAGCTGGAGCTTGGGCTCTGTGTGGGCACAGAGGTCAGCCAACAAAGTGGGCAGGTAGTGAGGGCAGGCAATACCACCTAGGGCCTGAGAGCTGCAGGTTCAAAAACTGATGAGCCCTTCTGGGGTTCTCAACACCTGGTGGTGAGCATAGGGCATGTGGGTGCAGGGAGAGATCCAGACTGGCCAAAGCCAACCCAGAGCTTCCAATATAAAAAAGCATCAGCCTCAGATGAAGGAGGAACACCAGAGCAGGCACTGGCCCATGCTATGTTTCCTCACTAGAACCAAGGACCAGCAAGCCATCAACACTCCACTTGGAATCCAGATGACTTGCCAGACATTGGAGTTCAGCTACACTTAGGAGCCCCCCAGGGGTTTGTGGTACCCTGGATTAATCAAAGGACTTGGCCTGGGACAGCCTACTCAGTCTCAGCTCATAGAAGGGGTACACTTGGAAGTGCCCTAATCACCTGGGGGAAAACAACTCCACAACTGAGGTACACTGCTGGGCCAGCAAAAGGCCTAAAGCAGGAATTAATAGTATTATTTGAGTTATAGTGGTATATGCATTCCTCTCCAATGTGGATCTGTCTGCCTAATAAGAATAACTGGACACCTAACAAGACCAGGCACCCATGCCAATCACGAACAACACCCAAGTGGAAAGGTGTGAGGTGTAGGGAAGGTGGAGCTCCAAAAAAGACTTGCAGACATTGTAACCCACATAATCTCAACAAACCCCACGTTATCAGGTATCGGCTCCTAATATGTTTTCCAGTAACACTATCTCATGGTCAGTGAGATACAGAAAATGGAGAATTAGACATCTGTTGAGCACACAGAACTCAGGCCTTGCCCCGGTGTGGCTGCTTAGCTTGGGTCCCTCTGTACCTTTCCACATTGCCTTTTATCCTACCTTCTCAACTGCAGGCACAGAGACCTAAGCAGTGTCATGGAGCACAGGGTATTGTAGAAATTGTATTTCTCTAGACTGGCAGAGTTTGCTGGAGCTCAAGGGAATCTTTCATACCATTTTTTTTTCCTGCCAAAACCCATGTCCAGAAAAACAAAATGCAAAATTCAGCATCAAAACAGGGAGTTAGTTCTCACCTCCCACCCCATATCATCCCCACCCCAATGAACTGATGTACCAAACTATCATTTTCAGAACACTCTAAGGCTCAGATTGGCTGCAGGCAGCCTGGAAATCAATAGTGAGATAACCCTCCACATCTTTCTGGTGCCCCTTTCCTTAGGCAGTGGTCAGGACATATGCCCTGCTTGTCCACGTCACATTACACTACTGAAGAAATGTCTCAATATGTTGAGAGATCTTTTATGCTGTTATGATCTTTTTTCAGTGTTGCATTGTGTAAACTGTGTCATTCTCAATAGTCTTATTCTATAGGGGATTGCTAGTCACAAAATGGCAGATGAACATGGGTTGTGGTTTCAGTCATAGGTAGCCAAGAGTATAGTTCTAGATGACATCATTTGTGGAACTATGAAAGGTTTGTAAAAGACAGTGGATTTGGCATTCTCCTGGTGTAGTAGTCTAAGGATTTCACTGGACATCAAGTATAGGGGACTCCAGAACAGCATGGTTTAAGAACCGCTCAAAAAGCAAATGTGTCTGTGCATGAACTAGAAATGTGTGTGTGTGTGTTCCAACAAGACCAAAATTTATATTCACATATCCCTTAAGACTATATTTTCTGTTTTATAGACGTTTCAGTACTGTTGAACACAGTGCTATTGGAAGAGCACAAGATAATTCATGCTGAATTAATATTTTTATCATGGAATTTCTTAGATACATTTATGATTATTCTTACAATAATTATTACTATTATTATTACTACTAGTAATAAAATATTTGTTGCAAGAAGTAGGGATCATGGTTAATAACTTGACAGTGGGTGCATTTACACAATAATTACTGCAGCTAGATTAACTGCTCAGTAAACATTTTGGTATCTACACATGAGCCCCTTTTAGATTGGAGTGAACTAATTTACTCTGTAGCAAAATAGTACTTGTAAATACAAGTAATTGATAGTCCTTGATTAATTGATAGTATTTACAAGGACTATCCTGCTGCAGAATAAAAAAATCCTCAGCAATGCTCATGTAGACAATGGAGGGGCTGGCTGGGGCCACAAAGGTGCCTCAGTGTGGCAGCTGCCTGCCAGCTTGTCCCCCACTGAAGTACCCTCATGCCCCAGCCAGCCCCAATGCTGCATGCTGAGCTGAGAGGAGCAGCCTGCTCTGACCCAGCTCAATGTGCTCAGATCCTGGGCACACATGCAGACACATGCCCAGCAGCAATAAGCTCCAGAGCAGTATGAACTGAAGCTTATTGCTGCGCATTAATAGGCATGTGTAGATGCACCCAGGTATAATTATCATATGGGGGTTTTTTCCAACTACAAACCCATACTGGGCCCAGGAAAAGGCAAAATATGGTATGAATTTCCTAGGAGCACATTCTTTTTTGCAGATACAATGTTATAAGGGAATATGGATTTTGCTGTCTATTGAAACATGTGGAGTCTATAGTTATAAACAAGACCTTTAAGAAAAGTTACAGATATCATCCTTGTCCCAAAACATTGCTCACTTTATTACAGATGATTACAGTAACTTTAACCACATGAGAAAAGGCTGATGAATCTTTGTGTTTCTATGCCTCTATCCCATGACCCCCATTTAACATAAATCACTCCTTGCCACATTTCCTGTCCACCTTTTCCTTCCCACCCTACTAAGCCATTCACATTTTAGAAGCATCTAGCTTAATATTTGGTGCCCTCTGTTTTTTTGTAAATGTCAAGAGCAACAGTTACTGGAGGATCACATCATACCATGATGATGAAGCCAAAGCTGTAAACTAGTGATTCTCAGCTAGGGACCACTAGCACCCTGGAGTGCTTTGAGATCCTTTCAGGGGTATGTTGGGGTGCCAACTTATCTCATTATTGGTAGGTGTGCAAATATGATTCACAAGATAAGCCCAGAGTTTTCTAATAGTAGTCCATTATGTCAAAAACATTCTGACTTGTTGTGGACTTCCTGATTTCTTTGCCACAGAAGAATCGCTCTATGATTTTTCCATAGTCAAAAAATGGATGTAAGCACAGAGCTAGTGTTTTCTGAGGGTGCCTAGAGTCTAAAAGTGTTGAGAACCATTGCTGCAAAACAACCTAGGCATGTTACCAATGCTACATCTGCAGTCATTTGTATTCCTTGCTTTTGCTTTGACAGTTCATCCACAGTTATATTTTTTGGATACCCAAATGGCTGTTGCTCTATTTCAGCCAGCCCCATTCACAAGCCTATTTACCATTATGCATACAAATGGCAGTGACACAGCTGTTTTAGAACTTACGTATAGTTTGTGATCCTTAAGCTATTCTAGGAGTAGTATGGACATGCAAGCACACATATCTGCTGAGAACATGTGGCAGGCTATATTCTGACTCAGCAGGTATCGGTTCTACATATGATTACTCTGGAAGAATATAAATTTGCCAAATTATAGCTGGATATAACCCTATAAATAGTCATTTATAAATTAATCAAAACAAGACTCCAACATTTTACCCATAAAGCTGGAGACCTAAACTACAATCCAGGCCTTTCCCACTCAAAGGATGCTTGCTCCTGCACCTCTTTGACTTCCCAGAATGCTTTTTCAGCCACAACATCATATGTTACTTATTTCTCTGGCTCTTCACCAGCTTCCTCCTGAAGCTGGCTTCACTGCCAGCTAAGGGAGGCATATTTGTATTGCCAGAAAGAAGATAACAATGTACAGATTGTGTGGCTTAGCTAGATAGAGTTGTGGCCTAGGCTTTTGACTCCCCGTGGAGAAGAAGCTGCCATCCAGCCATTTTATCCAATGTATATTAAATACAAGTTGCAATTGAACAGCTTCAAGAAGATGAAGAGGAGTCAGGATGCCTAACCTGTAGCCTGTGGGGTTAAAGCAAGGGGCTGAGAAGTCAGAAAAATACAGTTTTGAACAAAGTATGGGTGAGGGGGACATCATCCCTCTCTATCCTGTGCTATTCTGTATCCTTAACTATTAGATTATTGGGCTGAAAAATGGAGGACTGTCCAACTCTTGGATTTTTTCAGGCCCTTGGTAATGATATTCGTAAAGCTGTGGGAGACCAGTGAAGTACCAGAGGACTGGAAAAGGACCAGAGTAGTGCCCCCTCTTTAAAAGGCAACATGGATTTACTAAAAGCAAATTGTGTCAAAAGTGATCTCCTTTGGCAGAGTAACTGCTTGGATGGATGAAGGGAATGCTGTCAATATAGGATGTCTGGACTTCAGGAAGACTTCTGATAAGGTCCCATGTGACTTTCTCATGAACAAATTGAAGAAAGGTGGGCTGGACAAAACTACTATAAAATGGATAGACAACTGGCTTAGTAGCTACAAGCAAAAGTAATTATAAATGGATCTATGTCAGAATGGCAGAACTTTTCCAATGTAGCCCCATAGGGGTCTATCCTGGGCCCCATGCTGTACAATGCATTTCTTAATAATTTGGATAATTGCATAGGAAACTGCTCAAAAATGTTAGCAGAAACTGGGAAGGATTGTGAACACTTTGGAGGACAGGAGTGCAATTCAGAAGGATCCAAAAATGTTGAAAAGCTGGGCTGAAGCTAATGGGATGAAGTTCACTGCTGAAAAATGCAAGGTGTTACACCTCAGAAAGAGTAATCAAAAATACAAATACAAAATGGGTGACACCTAGCTGGATGGCAGCACTATAGATAAAGATCTGGGAGCCTCGATGGATCACAGATTCAATAAACCTGCAGTGTGATCCAGATACACAAAAAGCAAATGTAGTTTTGGGAAGCGTTAGGTGCAAGGTGAGAGGTGATAGTGCCTATAACTGGGTGTATGGTTTAAGCATGGGAGCCCAGCTGTGGTGGAGTTAATAAGTAATAATAGCCTTGTGGTTCTGAGTTGATGGCTAGAAAATGATACTTAGAGGTTTGCTTTTGGGAATTGGCTTGTAGGTAAATATATATGTATTAGAATAACGGTTCAGGACAGCAGCAAGTGTTAATTGACTTCTAAAGGCCTGGTTGTCACACATACAGTTCCCACAGCCTTCAAGGCAGACAGGGTGTTTAACGTAGGTAAGCAACAAGACCAACAGATATACACGTAGCCTGGGAAGTTGTGGATATGTACCACACTGTTCCATAACATGAGATAAGGTGTCACCAGCTCACAAGGCCCAAGAGAGTGGACCCTGAGAGTTCTGGGTTTGAAGAAATAGACCAAATTAGGAGAAGGCCTGGAAAGCCCAAATTAGGATGCTTTCATGTGATGGGCTTGTGAAACAAAGGAATATGCTGACAGGACAGAATGAGGACAGTATGATGACCACAGAAACTGCAATCAGCAAAAGCCATGGATTAAGAGTCATCAGGGCTAGGGACAGACATTCAAAAAGCCTAAATCTGAATTGATTCAATCTTTGCAGCTTAGTCTAACCTGGCTAGGCTGAACCAGTTTGTAACTGGACAGACATTCTCTCTGGACTAAGAAAATTCATGCACATGCCTTCCGTGGTTCAGGCTGGAAGCCAGGGGGTGCTAGACCAGCCTTCCCTTCCCTCGCACAGAACTGAGCTGAGGGGGGCACATGGCCTGGCCCCTGCAGGACCTCTGATTAGGGAGGTATGCCTGTACAGTCCCAGGCTTTCCCCACCAGTTGCTCAAGAGGTGGGAGTATTGCCAGACTGCGGCCCCCTATTAGCACTCTGAGGCAAGGGGTGGGGTGGGTGAAGTGCATGCATCTGTTGATGATACAGAGCTTATCAATCTCCCTCTTCCTGCTTCTTTATACTGTCTGCAGCAAACTGACAGGTGAGCAAGCCAGCAGGGGACTGAATACAGTGATTATCACCTCTTCAGCAAAACAATAGGCTCTCTCCATTACTTCAAACTCTTCTTAAACAGCTTACTGTCTGACCTGTTGGTTAGCTCCAAAGAGCCATAAGCGGTCATTGTTCTGTCTACCTGCCCCAGTGAAACTGAAGAGAGATACACACACAGACATCTGTCAGCATTAGCTAGCATACCATGTGCCTATGGGCTCTGGGGCTGGAGGCCGTGCTGTAAGAGATGAGAGAGAGGGAGGGGGAGATTCCTGTTTAAGCAGTGAAGCAGTGAGCAGAGAGGGGGGAGGTAGGGCAGGGAGAAGCCAGGCAGACCCTGCTGGGCCTGCAAGCCTCTGCTGGAACTCCAGCCAGGGTGCAGAGGGGAGGGGCCAGCCCTGCTGTGGAGCAAAAAGCCCCGCCTAGCCCAGAGAGCAAGCCGGGATACTGGGGTAGTCTGGTTTAACTTAAATCAGCAAGTGGTGTGGGACAGACATTGCATAAACCAGTTTGAGCCAATTCAGTTAAGTCTGATACTACATTCAACCAGGTTTATATCTAGCCAGTTTCAGCCATTCTCAAACTATTTTATGTGCACTGAACATCTGTTCTATTACAGGTTTAAATCGTTTCTGATCACTTAAACCAGTTTATGCCTGCTATCTGTCTCTAACCCAGGAGGGGAAAAGAATAAAAAAGCAGAGACTTTACAGCAACAAAGGGTGCCCTGTCCCTGAGAAGGGTCCCTGAGAGGGGTTCCCCCAAAAGGTTCCCCAAGAAAGAACCATGCACGGAGGGCATATCACCAACCCATCTGATTAACTCCACAAGGGGAGGACGGGGGAGAATGGGCCTCCACCTCCAACCTCTGGGCTGCTGACATCTGACATGCAAGAGAGAACTTTAGCATGAAGCCTGAGTCCTGACCAGATGTGTCTTGACTCTGATGACAGCCCTAGGATTGGTAGCTATAGAATCGCTTGTATTATTCTTTTCTGTTACCCCTGTGTATCAATGCATTTGCCTGTTCTCGAATGGAAAGGTCCTGGTTGGTTTTTGGTCTCCCTTCCAAAACAGGGAACTCGGGTCATAAATCTAGTGCCAACAAGTTAACAAGGAGCACAGAGCCAGCTGGCAGGGATGACTGTCTGTCCAGAGGCAGTTAAAAACTCCCAGGGAAGGGATCTAGGGGACAGAGAGAAGTCTGTGGGTCTGAGTATGCAACATAATGCTATGATAACTCTTTCCAGGTCTGAGAAAGAATCACAGCTTTGAGTTAACTGTTGATTTCTTGCTTGTTTGTTTGTTTTGTTATGTACATTGGTTTTCTTGTGTGAACAAATTCACCCCAGGGAAAATAAGTTGAGTTGCAACTTACTACAGTGCCTCTCTACTTAGGCTTCATCTATAGAATTGTATGCAGCTTTGGGTTCCACATTCTAACACGGATATGGAGAAGTCAGAGAGAGTCCAGAGGCAGGTGACTAAAATGATAAAGGGCTTGAAAAATAAGTCACACAAGGAGAGGTTGAAGAAACTAGACATGTTCTGTTTGCAGAAAAGCCCTTTAAGAGGGAATATGATAGCAGTTGTCAAATACTTGAAGGGTATACTGAAGAGGGAGAACCCTTTTCTGTTTTGCTCCAGAGAGTAGGATGCAGCCCAGTGGATTGAAGTTGCATCAAAGTTGGTTTAGACTGAATATTAGGAAGAACTTCTTCACTGTTAGAACAGTGAAGTAGTGGAATAGACTACCTGGAGAAGTTCTGGTCTGTCTATCACTGGAGGTGTTCAAGAAAAGGTTGGGCAGCCACGGGTTGGGGATGATCTAAGCATCTGCCTATGTTCTACTATAGGTATTTCCCATGGTTCTGGGCTTTGCTAATTTCCACGTTGGACTGACAAGGAATTCCATTCCCCTCTCCCTACTCCTGATCCTACATGTGTTAGCAGGCTTTTCTTCAGTCTTCCTCAGAGCCACTGGATATTGACTACAAGGAAGGCTGGGGATTTTCACTGGGGTATGTCAGTGCTCTTGCTGAGACTTAAAGCCAGAGCTTCCTAGCTAAAGGACTTAACTTAGGGTCAGACCAGTCACCATATTTGGGGTCAGAAAGGGATTTTACCCCATTGTCAGACTGATGTGGAGTGTGAGGATTTGTCCTTCCTCTGTAGTGTGAGTCTTGGCCTTCTTCCTAGTATCTCTTGAGCATATATTAGCAACCTTTACAGAAGCAAGATGTTGGCCATTCTGCCCCCACTGCTGCTTTACCTGTGGCAGGTTACGGTGTTGTATCTTTTGTTGTTTCAAGGTTGAGGCTGTAGTTTTGCTAAGAGTTTAGACAATGGATTGGCATGGGATGGTTTGGATTGGTACGATCCTGCCTCAAGCAAGAGATTGGACTAAATGACCTCTGGAGGTCCCTTCCAGCTCTCTCTATCATGCTATAATTCTTTCTGAAAATACTTGGAGCACCCTCTGTATTCCCTGCCATATTCTGAATGTTTTGATAAACAGCATAGAAACCCCTTCAACAGAGGCAAATTTGCCATCTGGTTCCAATCTTCATCAAGGATTACATTCAAACTGACACAGAAGGAAAAGTTCAACTGCAAGTCCCCTGGAGCCATCCAGATATTCTGAAAAATGTGAGGATAGAAAGTTTTTCAGCTACTTAGTACAGGATAAACTACTTTATCTTTAAGTATTGAGCTGGCATCTCTATTAGAGCTAAATTATTTTTTTAATATTGTTTTCAAGTTTGAATCCTCAGAGGGAAAATGGATACCACAAACTAGCTGGGTAAATGTCAAAAGACAGACATTTTGGGGGCAGATTAAAATCATAATTTGTAACCTACATGTGGACAAAGGAAAAAAAGAAAATTAAATACATTGGTGGAATCTGTCAAGTTTAAGAAAAATTTATAAACAAGGGGAAGGGAGATGCATCTCAGGAACTCCTTGGTCAAATGATCTCCAAAATCAAGATTTCTTACCATTGTTCTTATATTCATGGGGTACATCTAATTTCAAGACAATCCAAGCAAGCGTGTGAATTTTGGAGTGCTTAGAATGTTTGATGTTTTTAATAGAAATGGGTTCTTAAGCTCAGCTATAGGAGGGCAAGAATCCCCCTATGATCCCCCTATCTGCCAAATGAGTAGATAGCTGTTTTGTTATGAGATCTCAAGTCACACACACACACACACACACACACACACACACACACACACAGAGTTATCATCATCATTCAGGTTTTTATTTATCTTTAAGTTACCTCTTACATTCCTAAGAGGAAAATAATTTTAAAAAGAAAACTTTATTTCACAGTGGGAATACAGATTTTTTATTGCCCATTTCTTCCTTTTATTTATTTATTTTTTGCACTATTAGATACAAAAGTATTACCATACAAGGAACTGATTCAAATTTATATCAGAGATTGCACTGTTTCTATCAAGCTTTGGATACAATTAGGGTCCACTGTAATTCAGGCTTCAGGGGATTTCAGGAGAAAGCCCAAAATTGAGTGTCTCCTCCAAACCTCTGTAAAACTGCAATTTGGCCAGAAATGGCCTAAAACCATGGTAGAGAGAGAGGGTGAGGAGAAAAGTTTTTTTTTTAAAAACTTACCTGAATAATGGAGAAGAAAGTCAGCAGAGACCCAGAAACACTATGGAAATCCCATGTGTTTCCAGGTGCTCTTGGGAGAGCTGTGCCAGGCAAGAGGAAGCCCCTGTGGTGGGGGCACCCTGGACCCCCACATCCAGGTGTGGGGCAGGCACCTGGCATGCCTATGCATGCAGCCCCCAGGGCAGGGAGTACTTACCTGCTCTGTTCTGGGGAGGGCTTTTAAACTCCCTGCCAAAACAGGGAATTAAACATCCTGATTGGCTAAGCCCCGGCAGGGATGTCACTTTATGGAAAGAGGAGACTCCTCCCTAGCTTGCTCCTGCAACCATATGGCTGAGGGCAAGCAAAACTTGGGGGCATCTGAACCCAAAGCCTTTAGGCTTTGGCCTGTAAGTAGGATGCCTGCCAAAGGATTTGGAAACATCTGATGCCCCAGATGGGGGTGGGGATTTTTGCTGGTAGTAGGGCCACTTGTGGTTCTAGACTGACTCACAGATTTGGAATTTGATTTGGCAAATTTGGCTTTGAATACGGAAAATTTAAATAATTTTTAAAAATTACCTAAACCAGGTGGTTCAGCTGAGCTTTGATGCTCAGCTGCTCATGTCCATTTTTTGGTGGGGGGAACAGTATGAGCCAAAATATCTTGCTTATGTATGCAGTGTCAAAGATTGACAGTTGCCCATGAACTTAACTGTACTCTGAGACTCTGTTAAGATGAATTGCCAAAGCCATATACTCTGGAAAAACAGTGCCTCACACTCTCCATTAATTCAGTGGATGTGGAGCATGCCACTCCATCTATGGCCAAGTGTTCACTTCACAAAGAAAAGCTATGTTGCCAGGAAATGTCAGCAGCTACTCCATGCTCACTTTCAATCATTACATGGATTTTGCAGGAGTGGACTTTGTCTGAGGATTAGCATTCCATAAAAGTGAGCACTCAGTAAGTGCTATTGTTTAATAAAGTTTATTTATTAAAGTTTCATTAAGAATTGTAGGTGGTGAGCTTTACTTAAAAGTTATTTAATAAATGGTGAGCTTTAATTTCTTAAAACAGCTGAACAGCCTGTGTGTTGCTGTTCAGTGGTAATCAGCCCCATGGTAGGCTCCCTCAGCTGATCAGAGATGTGGGAGAGCTCACCCTGAAAAACATCAAGTCTGCAGGGAGCCTACTTTCCCCCTTGCCAGATCCTGAATTACAGTGGTCCCTAGATATGACAGGGCACTGAAGACAAAATACTTCCAAATCCAAGTATATTTATGATTAAATGCTGAAAACCTGCTTGTTAAGCCTGAAAATGTAATAAAATCCTATTTAAAACTAATTTCTGAGATCCGGGTACCATTTTTATGGTAATCTGATTAGTACATAATATTTATTTGTAAATTAAGTCTATTTGCTTCATTTTAAGATCCTGTTGTCCTGAGTTGGTTGAACATCAAGGTCTTATCTAACATTCAATAAGGTAATTTATTAACTAATTTCCATGGCCATTTGATTAGGCATAAGATGTATCACACATTTTTTAGACCTGAAATTCTGCTTGCATTGAACTCAACAGAAATATTGCCATTCATCTCACTAGCTGTGTCCATATGAACAGGAATGTTTGTTTCCCCAGGGAGAACTAGCAGCAGGACACCTTGTGCTGCTGCTGCTTGTCCCCAGGGAATGCCCATGCCACATGCCCTCTGACATGCAGCAAGTTATCCCAGCTGGGGTAGGGGAGGCAAGAGCCAGCACTGGGCTGGCCCCAGCAGCCTTACCTGGGGTCCTGGGGGCCTTCTGGGGCTGCAGTAGTGGTGATTTTGCTTCTTGGAGCCTGGCTGGCTGGCAGCTGGAGAGGCTTCGGCTGGCCAGGCTCCAGTTTTGGGTGGCACATACTGTCCCTGTGTGCATTGTACCGCCCCTTTTTTTTTTTTGCATGGGATTTTTTTACCCTGAGATCTCCAAGGGTCAAAAAAGTCCCAGCACTGCTACCATGCAGTGTGAAAAACACCTGACCATGAAGTATGTGTGCCACAGATATGTCTGTGGCACTACATATTGCACAGCCATACTCATCTAGATGTGGCCAGTGTGTGCAAATGGCACTCTGGAGTGTCTTTTAAAAACACTTTCAAACTCAGTCATTTCACTCAAAGACAGTTATTTAGGTATCTAAATAACTGATATAATTTTTAGAGGTATATATATATATATATATATATATACCATTTGATTAAATGGAGGTTCTGGGGTTGGGGGAGGAGGGGTTTCCCCAGGGGAGAAAATGACAGAAGTATCCATATATCTGTTCCCTACAAAATGGGGCATTAATATTTACTCCCATTCTGCCATACCGTGTTCTTTTTTTTATATAATTAACAGACAGTTAAATCAATAAGGCTGTTATTGAAAAACCCTGACAGTAACGTGAATTATAACTTATCTAGTCGATGATAATATGAAGGAAGGAAGGAAGGAAGGAAGAAGGATTGTTTTTCCCTAAAAGTTTGATTCAAAGCCCACCAAGTCATCGGAAAACTCTCCCTGACTTCAGGGGCTCTGAAAGAGGCATAGTGTACTCTAAATAATTAGGTTTTATTGAGAAACAATGAAAAAATATTTTAATGAACATTAGAGAACGTAGCTTAATCTGTCTTTATCAAGTTCAAATTAAATCAGACTTGAATAGATAACAAGCAACAGTAATAACAACTGCATTAAAGGAAGAGACAGTAATCATAAAATCTCTCTAGATCACAATATTTTAACTAAAATATGCCCATAAGGAAATAAGTTTCAATTGTTGTTTTTTCATCCAATTACTCAGAGAAAAGTAAAAACGTAGGAAAATCTATTCATATGATAATAAGTCATTATAACAGTATTTCTTTCTAGATTATAGTATTTTTATTCAAATGTCAGTGGAAAAAAAGTTAAAGTTGCTTTCATGGCAGTTAAATTCAAAATAAATTATCCCAGACTATTCAACAAAGAAAAGAAACATGTTACTTTCAAGACTGCACAGTATCAAAAAATTCAAAATGAATAAGAACAAATTAATTCAAATTTTGGCAAAATCAAATCAAGTAAATGATTAAGAGGAATCTCAATGAACTTTTCCTGAAGATGCCTTTTTGCCTACACTTAGCCAGTTAGAAACGCTAGTGGTTTGTTAAAAATCATAAAAGATATAATATATAGCACATGTAACAAGTCTAAAATTGGCTACTGTAGAAGATGAAAGGAAATAATGAGGAAAACTTGTCACAGCATATGTTTTGTTCTTTCTTACATTTCTGTCAGTGAATTAGGTATTAAGAAGGACTATTAAGGTGTCTGGAGAAATGGAAAGTTTTAGATTAGCAAAACAAAAACTGATTGCCATGCTCAAATGTATCAGAAGGTAAATACAAAATGGTAGGCCTGGTTTCTATCTATTTCGCCTGGATGGAGCAGCTCACAAATGTATCTATTCCGTTTCCAGTACCTGAAATAGCTTGAGCACATCTATATCAGCACTCTACTGCGCCTGGTGAGATGATATGGAAGTGTGTACTTTACTCCAGGTGCATTATCTTGGGTGCATTTAAAGTGACCCAATAAACTCCAGTACTTATTGTGCTATAGTTTATTGCTCCTGGGCACCATATTTATATGTGCACCCACGATTACAGTACATTGGGCTGGGTTGGAACAGCCCTGACAGACAGGAGGCCTGAGAGCTCAGCCTGGCAGCCCAGGGCTTTTCCAACCTAGATCAATATGTTGTGGAAGGGCTGGCTAGGGCACGATGGCAGCAGGCAGCCCCCACACTGAAGCACCCTCATGTTCCAGCCAGCTGTCTAGCTGTCTACATGTGTGGTGCTGTGGATTAAAAAACTTGTATTTACAAGTACTAATCTGCTACAGAGTTTATTTGTTTCCTACATCATAATAGGACTATAGATGTAGATGCCAAAGATGTTTACTATGAAGTTAATTAGGCAACTTCACAGTAAATGTCTCATGTAAATGTACCCCTTGTCAACTGAAAGCAGAATAGCCACATAGCATTGAAAGGTTCAGAGTCACAAGAACATAGCTACCCTACTTACAGTTTGAGAGGTAGCAGGCATAGAGTAGCATGGGAAGTTTTAGAACCGCACTGCATTTGATTAACCAAGTGCACCTTCAGTCTTACATTTCTCTGGTCTTAGTGTAGTTAAGCTATTTTTTTCAATAAGACACTGGAATACAGGCATAATGTTAATATTGTGAATTATTAAAGGCAATTAGAGTATTCATGTGCTTAAGATTATACGTTATTAAGTACCTTGTTGAATCAGGGCCTTATTTGAGAAAATAATATACAGTAGTATAAATAATATAGAACAATATAGAAAATAATACAGATTTGATCACTACTGTAGGGTGTAGAAATTACCCCTTTAAATATCCAGCCCCTGTTCTTAATGTTGTTGATCATAATCATGAATATGTTATTGTAATATTTTTATCTATCATAATAATTATATCTGCTATTTATCATAAGCCACCCTGAGCCTCATTTAGGGAAAGTGGAAAATAAATTTAATAAAAGTAAATACATAAATAAATAAACAATGGGAATCAGTCAGAGCTAAAAATCTGCTGTGTTCTGTAAAAATATAGTTAATCCTTGCCTTAAAGATTCCAGTTTTGAAGTTAACACCTTTTGCATATGTGTATTTCTTGTAGCCCTGTACAGTCTGACCAATTCTCAAGATCTCAGTGACACAATTGCACATATACAAACACACAAATCAATTAGGTGCATACACACACACTACCAGCTCAGGCACATACACATCCAAACCAGCCTAGGCACATGCAAACCTATCACTGATTCAAGCACATACACTATATACCCCAAAAGTTAGACACAGATAACTATTTTGTATATCATGCACAAATGCCATATATATATATATTTTCTGATATATATATATCCACATGCATCAGTTCACACATGCAACCCACATACACATACACACAGGTAAGTTCCTAACTTAGATGGTACAGTGTGTATGTGTGTGCTTGGGGTACCTGGGATACTTGGGGGAAGGTTCAGGTGAGAGAGAGAGAGTTAAAGTATAGGGAGTGAAAGTTGTCAGAACCAGGAATAGAACCAGTGGACTACAGAGAAGCTGGCTGAGAAAATGAGGCTTGGGTGTACTTAAGGTAGACTGGGGCTGGAAACTGAGGCAGACAGCTGAGATATTGGTGGGGGCAGATAGGTGGTGGCAAGGAGGAGACAGCCGGGAAAGAAACTGAGGCAGAAACCTGGTTGCTCAGGCGAAAAGGAAAGGGCAGTGGGGATAAGACAGTGGCAAAGAAACTGGGGGTTTGGAGGCAGAGAGGAGCTCAGGACAGATGTTGGAGGTGGCAGTGAGCCAGAAGCAGGAGACGGAGAAATGCTACAGAAGTTAGAGGGGCAAGGAGCAGAAATTGGAGCAGGGACAAACCATAGTAAAGCAAAACCCAACTTAGGGGTCCAAATAACAGTTTTATTACACAGACAACATACTACACAGGCCCATTAAGTTATTGGTTCACACACACACAAGCACTCACAATGGCAGCAGGAGAAAGAGACTCAGTGGAGGGTCTGGAGTCCAGGAAGGGAAGAGAAGCAGAGTCCAAATCCTTGGTTGAAGAGGGGGAATAGGGTGATAGCTACCTATCCAGGCTGGAAAGGGTCCTTGTCCAATAAATGTTGTCCAGAGGTGGGTCGCCGGCAGGGCCTCTGGATGGATAGATGATGTGGCATGGTGCTGGTCCAGATGGAAAGGGCGTCCCACTAGGTCTGTCTTCACTGCCCCTTTATATACAGGTAGACTTTGTGTGACCCTAGTGACAGGAGGCATGCTCAGGCAAAGGTCAGCCCCTGGCATACTGAGCATGCGTGCTCCATGCAGGGATGTGCAGTTTCAGGTGTCTGTAATGGTTGGGTACAATGGTACAGTTGCTGGTTCTGCAGGGTGTTTCAAATGCTGGATTCTTGTCTCTGTTCCTGGGTGAGGTCTGTGGTTCCTGGATGAATCAATGTGAGGTGATGGCCTGGTCATTTCAGGCCATTCAGTAGAGGCCTGCTACCATTGTATTTCAATCATTCCCAATCACTCTCATTCATCCAGGAACCAATTTACATGGGAGAGGTATGTGACTCATACATGTGCAACACAGGGGATGCCCAGGCAGAGGACACAAGATAGAAACTTGACATATAAAATTTAAATTTGGTATTACCTTGGTTCACT
>JAGPOW010000229.1:13185488-13208551 GCA_030014935.1 Caiman crocodilus | reverse complement strand
CTTGCTACCAAAATAAAAATGTTAAAGCTTATCCTAAGTCTGAGCTTGCTTATGCTTGTCTATAGGGAATAGAGAGGGAGAGAAAGAAAAGCCAGAAATCTATCTTATATATTTATATGTATTAAAAAAGAAAAACTGGGGGGTTTGCTACACTCTTACCACCTGTGCCCTCTCACCATCTTTAGCACAACTATTTCTTTAAAAAAGCAAAATGTGTTAAGAAAATCATTGTTTTTGACTACTACTACTCAGGATTCCCACTTAATAAGTTTCAACATTAATAAGTATTCCAAGCTTCACAGTTCAAGTGCAATATAAAAATAATTTATTTTGTCTTGAGTGACTCTTGGAATAACATTTTAATCTAGGGTTGCCATCTGTCTGTCAGATAACTTGAGACCTCCTTTTGGAAACCAACCCTTCCATCCTTTGTATCCAAAAAAGAAGATTCCTGCAGGTTGTTCCAGGGAAAGAAAGAAGAAAATGGATCCTGCCATCTGAACTATAGGAAAAAAATCTGTCTCTACAAAAATTCTGATGATCAGAGCAACCCTGAATATGAGCTGAGGATCAGATCAAACAATCTTGAGGCTACTAAAGAAATTCCCATAAAAATGTCACATAACATTTTTCTTCTAGAAATGCAAGTAAAACCTCTGTCAAATGGATGGGCATATCCAGGACGCTGACAAGGATCTCTTGCTACCATTGGTACATTATTTTAGCACTTCCTTCAATGTGGGTCAGGTGAATTTCTATGCTAACTCCCTCAAGATTGTTGGAAGCCCAAGTTTAGTCACTATCACTTTAACTGGTAGGTCTTACTTAAGGTTTCTGTACTACTGTTGTCAAAAAGCAGTAAGTCCATTTGCTCTGACAGTGCCTTCCCTACAGCAAAACTCAGCCAAGGGCAACAGATCAGGCATTAGAAATCTACACAGGCGTTGGGATTCAAGAATCATTTTAAGAAAAGATGTTTGAAAAACATCTAGTTCATACAGTATCTCACTTCCAAATGGCCTAAAGTTAAATATTATGAGCCTTTGAATTACAGATCATGATTCCATTAAATCTACAATTCCTCGCATCTTTTTTTTTCTAGCCAAAACATAGTAATAATAATTCTTAAGTAACCACCAAGCTTATAACCAAGCTATAAGCTAAACTCACTGAAAATATATTAATTTCTATGGTGCCGTGCATTTTGGATTTGCATGTCTCCTTTAAAATATCAGTACTACTCTTATGAAAAGGAAGTAAGTATAGTTGTTCTGACAGCCCCATGCCCTGGGGCTCTTCTGTATTAACCTGATCTGTTCCTTGTCTGTTTGACACTTCCCTGGGAAAAGCAGTCCCTATGCCTTTATCCCTGTTCCTTCTGAATGTTGAAGAGAGTGCCTCCTATTCATCTTCAGTATGTGTCCATCTGGAATGACAATCTCATTAGACTGCGGTTTTCAACCATTGATTTTCATCAAAGATGTGCGCACAGTCATTGTCTTGGAAGACATGGCAGCTCCTGAGAATCCCAATAATTTTTTGTTTGCTTGTTTGTTTGTTTCTCTGGCCTTACCTAAATAACACTTACCACACTTCTGAAAATCCTATATGACCCTGACTTCAGTTTCTAACATTTTTGCACTCCATTTTCTGGTAAATTAAATGTCATTAAATAATTCTGTCCTTTAATTCTGTAGTGCTAAATGCAAATCAGCATCTGACTCTTTTCTCCTTTTCAGTAGGTTTTTATTATATATATTACCACACTATTAACAATGTCTTATTTGGAATTGTACATGGAAAAAGATCTCCACTAGAGATTACCTGAAAGTTTGTGTAAAAATGCAACATCAATAAAATGGACCAAAACCTCTACCACCTTAAAGAAGCCTAAGTGGCACTTAAATGGATTTTTGAAATCAAAGGGCACCTACACATGTGCCTGATGCCTGCTCTGATACATGCTAATTAGCATGCTCCAGCAGGCTCAGTTAATTGAGTCTGCTTTGACGCATGCAGATTAGCACACTCCACCAGCCTTGGCATCTCATATATTCAGCACCTCCATGGTTCAAAATGACAGAGAGGGCGCTTTAATTAAAGCTCATCAAATGAGCTTAATTAAAGCACACCCACCACAATTTTGAAGTGTGGGATACTAAATACATGAGATACCTTGGGTACTTTAATTAGAGCAGCTGCCAGGAGCTGCTTTAATTAAAGTACCCATCCCTACCCTGAAGCATGTGTAAAGATGCCCTAAGTCAGCAAGCACAAGATTATTTCCACTGAGGGGGACACTACATTTCCTTACATATTTCCTTTTTGGGCTGGATAATTCCCTAGATTTTCCTAGATAATTTACTGTATTTCATGATATAATTAGACTTGGGCAAATGTACAGGCTTAGAAATGATCCAGAACAGCCATCGAGGCTGCATCCTGACATTTGGGGAGATTACAGAGAGGTTAGACTGGGTTAAAAATGGCCACCCAATCTAACTAAGTTCACCCAGGTGTTGACCTTGCACCAGTTAGGTGGATCTAAGTACAAACTGTACAGAAGTTCAGGATGGTTAGATCAGTCTAAAAATGGCTGACCTGATCTACGTTACTCCCACCTCCAAGGTGCACGCAATTTAGATTGGATTGGCCTTGGGGCTGTACTTTTCCTACCCACTCTCAGCACTGGGCTATTTTTAGCTCCTCACCCTACCCCTCCCTCAACCCATTCAACCCAATACCCACCTCCTTCAAGTCTGCCAAACCCCACTCCCACAAGTCACTTCTTGTGCCAGTTTTGCTGGTTTTTGCCAGTGCTAGGAAGTGAGCAAATAAGTTGGGGGAGAGAGGGAGGGGTGGGTGGGATAGGGGGGTTGTTTTGCCAGAGGAGTTGTTTATCTGGTGGGTAAGGGGCTAAAAATAGCTCCTGGTCCCTGGAGGTGGGGAAGAGATCCCCCAAGCCGCCACATGGAACCTGTGAGCACCCCTGATCCTGCCAAAACTTTCCATGGAATCTGTTAGTTTCCATTTCCCCCCCTCCCCAGCAGATACTGCCTGTCCCTGATCCCTCTGATCCTTCGTGTGGACCCTGCCCATTTCTCTGATACCCCACCGGACCTCCCCATCCCTCCTTCCAGGGACTGCTTGTCCTTCCAACCCTAAGACGTGTCTTAGATTGGATGACCATTTTTAACTTGATCTAACCTTGATGTAACCTCCCCCTAACCTCTGCAAGTGTCTGTATTTGCCTCTGCTTAAGCTCAGCTGCAATTATGACTAGTTGAAACAACAGCTGGTTTGGTAGGGAATGCATAGAAGTGCATGGGGTAACAAGTTTGAAGACTGGAACACTGCTAAGACACAAAGAACCAGGTGTCTACTATCAGACCAGGCTTTTGGCCAATCAGACTCCTAAGCTAGGTACAGACATTCAAAAAACCCAAGGTGGAATCAATCTAAGTTATGTAGTTTTCTGTAAGTGGTATAGTATAGATTGGTAGAACAGAAAACATGTTTGATCTTTGATAGGGGAGGCAAATCTTGCACTGGGTTACACCATTTTTAAACAAGTAACGTGTGCCAAACTTCTGTTATGAGTATAGCCTGGTTTCTGACGACTTACCCTAAAAGTGTAATGTCTGCATCTGGCCCTAGAGACACTTCTTAGTGAGGTGACCAAGTTCAAATGTTAATATATATATCTTTTTTTAATGTACAAAATTCTGTTAAAAAGAAAAAAATACCCTACATTATAATTTTGTTATATTCCACACTTTATTTGAATAATGTATAAATAAATCACCTATTTATACCTGTGGATGAAAATATATCCAAATTGTCAGATGAACACCAAACAGTGTATGTTATGAATGAATAATCCAATTCTCTTGTCATGGGAATTCATGAGAAGGATTTGAACTGGCGTTTAGAAACAGGTAGCTTAAAAAATGTTTAAAAGTGATTTTTTCTTTTTTCCCTTTCAAGTGCAATTTTGCAGCTGTATGTTTGTTAATAGTAAGCTGTGCAAACCCAGAAACCAATTAAATACCAGAGCCAGAACATTCTCTTTTCTTTGGATTTCTTAGCCAAGATTTGACAATACAAAAATCATTTGCTTTGGTGTGCTACTTCAGGAAATGTGTACATATCTCTTTCATTATTGATACACAGATAAAGTTTTTGTTTCACTCATATAGTTCTTTCATTTCAGCTTATTTAGATATATTTTCATTGCTTCTGGAAATGAGCCAAATAATGTTTCAAAAGTACATATTATAAAAACTTCTTCATTTTTATACAAAGTGTATCTGTAAAAATGTATTACTATCTTAGAAAGATTATTGAAATGCTTATCTGAAGAAACTATTAATACTAACACATGTATCATAATAATACTACTTTGAATTTCAAAATTATCTTTTATTTAGCTATCCCAAAGCATTTGGCAAACAATATAAAAGGAGTTTCTGTTATCCATAGTTTATAGATGTATAAACTGAAGGGAAAAGGAGTGATTTGCTGAAGAATATACCCTGATCCAGACACTACAAAAGCATGAGCCAGATTCTATTCCACCTATTAGGCATCTCAGTGAATGGTGAACCTACTCAATAGGTACCTAAGTGTGAATCCACCTGATTCAAGCCTTGAAAATCCATGAATGCACCATACTTAGACACAATAGGGACTCTATAACAACACAACACTCAAACACCTCCATCCACTTATGTTAGACATTAAGTATCTCTGAGTAGTTCTATCAATGGAAGAGCTTAAAGTTAAGCCCAAGTGTAAAGTTAAGCCCAAGTGTAAATGCTTGCTGGAATGTAAAATTAGTTACTGGAAAAACAAAAAGGGTTACTAAACTAATATATTGGGGTTCCAAAGTTTGAACTGACTCAGTCACTTCAGTATGGGCAAATGCACAGAGTATCAATTGCAGAATTTAAAAAAATAATTAAACATTTTTCTGTCTTAAAATGTGCATGATTGATAGAGTTCTTGTCTACCTTTGTTTAAATGAATTAATAGGCTTTTGTTGATCTAAAATACACATGTATCCTGGTGTGCCTAGTGAAATGTTTTTTGTGTTGAGAATTGTGAAAAGTGGAATTAAAAAGAAAATAAAATATCTACTATTTAGTTATCTCTTTAAAGCTGCTTGGTATTAAACATTAACGTATTGAACAGCCTAGTCTACCCACCCACATCTACATCCTCAGGGTGGTAGAGAAACATTACTGAAGTGGGTGAGGTAGAAGAATAAGGATAAAATCCTTCGCTCAAAGCCACAGAACTCTACTGATGTCATTGTGACTCCAGGACCTGCACAGTTGTACATTTAGGACCAGTTTAGTTGTGAAAATTTCAGTTTTGTGAAGTCTGAGTTATTCCCAAAGGCATCCTGTACTTTTTTGCTTCCATTCCTATCCAGCAGTTGTTGCTGAACCAGATTATAACCCTCAGTGGCTTCCTGCTAGCCATTCTAGCAGGAAACTGTATGACCATTTATCCTCTGTCACAAAGCATGAAAGTTTGTAGCCAAACTGAAGGTAGCATTAATGTTTATCCTTTCTAAAGCAGGATTTCAGCATCATACATTAAGTGACTATAAGGGAAATACAGAACACACATCTGGACATTTTGGGGGGCAGAGTTTCTTTCCTTCTCTTGATCTTAGTTTCCAAGGCAGAGATACTACAGCACTGAAACTTTCAAATATCTGTCCCTAAGTTCGAAGTCATTGGGATCACTCAAACCAGGCTCCTACTCAGTTTTGTTCTGCCCTTGCCCTTTTCCAGTGCATAAGTCTCTTCCCTCCATAAAGCTGGCCCTCATAGTTTCTGTTATTCCTCCTCCCTACCTCTGCACACACTTTATTAGTGACTACTGCTAATTCTACTACCATCTAAATATTAAAACCTTGATATCCTTAAAATGAAAAAAAAGAATTTAGTTGCACACTCAGAGCAAATTTCATCAAGGATTTAACTACAATATGATTAATAATGTAAGTATCATTTCAAATTTATATTATGAAAAAGGTCACAGGACCTGATGTTTCCAGCAAAATTTAGGTTTTAATAAGTGAAACTACTGAATAAAGATATTTTTCATATTATTGCTTCCAAAGAAGAAACAACAAAACAGGCTCTTTCCTCTTTTTTCTCTCTTTTTGTGCTCCCTCAAACTGTCAAGAACATGGGGAATGTGTAATTATATTTGTTATGCATATTTTTAACTATTATAATTCTAGAAACTCATGTCTGAGTCACATAATCTTTGGTGTAAGTACTCTACTTTTGCCATATTCCCCTACTGTAACCTAGTTGTTCAGATACTAATATGATGAGGGGGTTTTCCTGAATTTTAGAGTGGAAGCCAAAATCAGGCTAGCTGAAGTCTTAACTATCAAGTGGTTGCTACAGTTAGGTAATGATTATAGAAGACTGTAGTTTTCTGTCCTTTTCTTTCCTACTCCTTGAGTTTCCTACATGTCTGGTTCTAAAATGACCTAAACCCAAAATATAGACACATTTTCCTAAATGTTCCTGGGTTCAGAGGAAGCTTTAAGTTTTGCTACTTGCTAATGCTGCCTTAAGTGCACCTGTGCTGCCCTGTATCTTTAAAAGCCTCATTCAGGTGTAGTCTAATGACTTTGGATTTGGCTGGGTGCTGGTTCAGGTGAGGTTTTCTACAGAAGAGGAAAAGTAGAACAGTAAATTACCTTTAAAATGTTTCTCTTAATCTTTCCAACTTTTTCTCAGAGGAGCATTGTGTGAGAGAACCCTTGGCAGAAAGAGAAAATTTGCTAATCATCAGTGAAGAAACAAAGGTAAGAAAAAAACACCTTTAAACACAAGTCAGTTCAGCTACTAGCTGCTTTTTCAGGTGTTTAGTTTTTTTACAATCCTTTTTCTTCTAGAAACTCTTGACCAGTTTCTGACAATAAGTTATCCTTTAATGCCCTGAACTTTGAACTTTTACTTGCATAGAATAAGATATTGTTCTATGTTCATCCTCCAGATTCATGGTTTTTTTGTTTTTTGTTTGTTTTTTTTTTATGTGATATCATGGACACTTGCGCAATCATAAATCCAAAAGACTGCATATTTCCATATCAGAATATTTTGTTACTCTATTGTAAGTCTTGTAATACTTTGTATTTGTAGGGGTTTTTTTCCCCTAATTGCCAGCTCCTGTGGGCATATTATTCTATGACTGTCTGGGTCTTTTTTTTTAAGGTTTCAAAATTTAAAAGGTATTAAATAGGCACACAGTTATTTTACAACTTGTATTGAAGGAGTTGAGCTACTAGATGTAAATGTGTACTTTTTAATAAATCCTAATCTGTTCTTAACTATTGGGTTAGCAATTACCTGCACATTTGGGGAGTGAACTCAAGTGGCTCAGGAGGACCATTCTAATCCAGTGTTCATATTTTTCATTCCTCAAACAAAACCTCATCCACAGTCCTCTTCCTTCTCACAAATACCTACTTGCTTGTCACAAGCTTTCTGTTCATTGACCTCTCAAACTGAGCATGGCTATTGTAGGTATAAGTTTAGAATCTTTTCCCATAACTCTTAGGAGATGGGATTTAGATAGATAGATAGTTTTAAAAGATTAGTGGCAGGGGTGAGGGGGTGTGTAATTTGTGTTTTTTGTTTTGGGAGAGGTAATCATAATTAAGTAGTAGCTTTACCAATTATGGCACCCTGGAACAATTTTCCTAAAAATTTTGCACTTTTCTCTCTCTTGCCTGGCAGCCATGGCAAGCTTAAATATTCTCCTTAAACTGATGCTCTGTGGCTCTTATCCTCAAGATTTTTTTTGTTGTCTTCTATGATAACTTAAGGAAAGGATTGATCCAGTTTTAGCCAAGTAGGTAAAGTCTGAAATGCTTTACTCACTAATCTTTTAACATGCATAAAAAATCGCTTCATCTGTACATCTGCATGTTAGCAGTCTCCTCTATAAGCTTGTAGGGAAGGAGCACATGGGGAATCTGGTTTTAACTGATCTCTTTAGGGAACTAGTGCAATGCTAAACAATAACCAGATACTACTACTTTTAATGGTTTGGGGATATTACGTACAGAATTACAGCTCTGACAGCTCCCCTTTCCCCCTACCACCTATTCAACCCTCCACAACACTTTTCTCCCAGGCCTATGATTACAAGGGGTACAGTTGGTGCACTAATTGTATTAAGCACTCACTGGTCACCCTGATAATTTTGTCAAGTTAAGTTACTATGGGAGCTACTACTCCCATACCTTCTTATTAATGATGGCTTTTCATTAAAGCATTACACTGTAATCCTTGGTTTCCTTTGCAGAGTTGTTAAAACTCAATGAATGTATCTTTAATTCGTAAAGACGGCATCTTATTAAATCTAAATGTAATATTGACTTGAGACTACCTAGCTTAGTGGTTTTAGTAAAAATTACACTTAATTAATGATCATCTTGGCTTCACACACAAAGTATAGCATGCATTAATGGCCTAAATAGGAAGGAGCAACACTGATATAAGTAGTTCTAAGGTGGCTAATACTTCTGCCAAAATTGCTTTCTAACTAACTCCTCTTTTCATTACATTGTTGTAAGAATTTTCTTTAATAAACAGTCAAATATAGAGTCTCCTAAAAACTGGAGATTGCAAGCCTGATGCCACTTGAGCAGAAGTTGCCTCAGAAGCATTGTGTTACTTCATTAACACATTTTCTACAAGAATTACTTTGGAAGTTATCAAAATATACCACCCTGTAAATGTAATTGCTATCAGTTGATTAGTAATGAGGTCTAGTCATCTTTTCCCTCCTGGAAAACCTGCAGTCTTTAATAGTACTTTAACTGTAGATTGACTTCTTCTTGGTGTTGGGAGTCACAGGTTATATTAAACTACCACAAGTGTAGAAGCTCTTTGGGACCATGAATTCATGATACAAGATGACATGGGAAGACCCATGGTGATTGCTTTGGTATCATCCAAAATCTTAAATGGTGCCCAGTCACCTGGGTACTGAACTAATGCTAATTGTTCCTTGAGCAACACACAATACACTTACTGGCCAAAGAGAAAAATGGGGGAGGAAAGATGTATGTATAGAAATTTATGTATTCAGGGGGAAAAAATTAAAATCCCGTTCCCCAAATTGCTCCTCTTGTTTGCTGGAAAAAGGATTTTTCCCAACAAGCTGTAGGAATAAAGGTAGTATATCTCTTAACTATTCCACAAAATGATAGCTTGCACATTACTTTTACAACCAACTCTTAGCTACTGAGCAGCCAAGCTGGTTGCATTAGATTTTGAGAAATTTGAAGAAAAAAGTGAGCAGTAAATCTGCTACATTTTAGAAACGGCATGCTTTAGAAATTGGACATCTTAAAATAAAACTGAGACAGTTTTGGGTCCAGAAAAATGGCTTTTTAAGGTTTGCACAAACAGGGTAGAATAGGCTGGGTGCTGCTCAACAGGAGTGAGAGGCTTGAAAATACATTTTTTTTTATTTTTTTTTTATTTTTAGTTTTTAATTGGAGTAGAAAAGAGTGATTAATTTTAGTTATGAGACTAGAATTCTATGCTCATGAGATTATCTTGACAATTGTTAACTTGTATGATAAAACTATGCAAGAAGCTTCTTTCCAAGGGTTTAGGATATGGAATAAGGGCATAAAGAAGACTTGTTTGCTTGGGGGGTGGGGGGGTGTCTCTTTTTTTTCCTAAAAAGAAAAGAACAGTCATATGCATACTAAAAAGTGCTAGTTATCTCCAAACCCCCTTGTCTTTGGGATTTAGCCAAATAGTCTCAAATTATCTCATAACTGAGTTCTGCAATTCACCATCATCTCTAAGCAGTTTAATTGATTGAACATAATATTTTAATAGTCAAGGAAATTCATGCCTTACCAAATGCATCTTTTCATTGGAATTGTTTGGAAGGAAAGACAATGGCTGGATTGGTTACAGACTGTTTGTCTTTTTAAAAAGATGATATTAGCAAGCTTGACAGATATTGAGAAGTGTGGGGTTTTTGGGGGGGTCTTTTGGGGTTTTTTTGTTCTTTTCAGACCATACTATTTACCTAACACTAAAGGAGCCATGGCTGGCTGGAAATCTTACATTGACCACATGATGGCTGATGGAACCTGCCAGGATGCTGCCATAGTTGGCTACAAGGACGTTCCTTCTGTGTGGGCTGCTGTCCCTGGAAAGATCTTTACTGGCATCACTCCTGCAGAGGTGAGCACATTGCTGGGGAAGGATCGCTCTGTGTTGTTTATCAATGGACTTACACTGGGGGGCCAGAAGTGCTCAGTGATCAGAGACAATTTATTGACAGATGAAGAATTCTCCATGGACCTACGAACAAAAAGCTTAGAAGGAGAACCTACTTCTAATATTACAGTATCCCGAACAGCCAAAACTTTGGTGGTTCTGATGGGCAAAGAAGGTGTTCATGGAGGAAACATTAACAAGAAGTGTTTTGACATGGCTTGCTACTTAAGAAGTTTGCAATACTGATGCTGTAAATGTCTGTATAGTTCTACTGAGGCTTGTGATTTATTTGCATAGTTGTTCAAGATTTGTTATCCTTATTGAAGACTATAGTGGGGAAGGGGAAATCTAAAATAGCATAAAGCTGTCACGTCCCACTTGTACCAGTTATTTTTTGATAACTATAGTGTAATGTTGGGAATGAAATGAATAAAAGGAATATAATGGTTGCTTGTTGCAGAAAGGACATCACCCCCTTATTCCACAATTTAGACATTCCTATCAGAATCTCATTGGAGGGATCAGAAGTGCAGAAAGCTGAAACAATACTAATCAATAGCTCAGGATTGGAAGGGAGGTGTACACTTCCTGAATGCAAAAATAATTTACTTTTCCATGGTTCTTTTCTTAAATATTACACAAGAGATTGCACAGGGCTTCTGTCTAATAAGACCATGATATTGGAAATGCATACAATGTTTTTCTGGTAGGTTTATGGACAATTAAATGTATGGCTAAGGAACCAAGAATCTAGGCAGGTAAGGTTCTTTGGGTAAATGTGATACATTTTTATTAGACCAACTAAATAGTTAGAAGCTTTTGGGGACAGGCATTGGGAGACTACTGCTGTTATGTGGTCTCCAAGGTAGAAAAGAAGCTAAAGTATAATGAAAACTTTATGAAAATGCAAATGAGTGAAAGTTTGGAAGACAATGGGTAGAGATGGGAGGGAAATGTGTAAAGGAACGCAAGTGGTCAGCTTGAGGCAGGTTACTTGGTGTGTTTTAGATGTCAGACGGACTATACTGTGTCAGAAATTCAATGTCTATAAATTCATGATTTTTTAATCCAGTAGACTTGCAAAGTGAAATTTGTAGGACTGTCTATGAAAGGAGTTTTGTAAGTTCCCTTTGAGAATTAGAGTCATAAGATTGGAGAGGGGGTGCTTTTCTTGTGAAAAGGTTCAGTGCTTGTTTAAAGGTGAGGATGAGTGGTTTTGGAAAGGATCTCTAGAAGACGTCCCAATTCTTGTAGTGCGAGTTGCGAATTGTTTGAGGATTTTCCATATAGGTTCCAGGGAAGGATGGTCTTTTTGAAGTCACCATATGTAATGGTGTGCAATTCACGGGGGATTATTATTATTTGAACCTTGCCTGCCTATGTCCTTAGATCAGTACAACTACACCCAACAACCTTGAACCAATAAGCTGGTACTCTATGGGATGAAGGACTAACTTGGGATGCAGTAGCTGAGAATAGGGTTGTTTGTTTTGTTTTGTAGTATGAGGGTGGATGAGAGTGGAAAGAGGCAATTTTATGGTAGATAACCAACTGAAAGTGCAATGGAATACAAAACCCACATGAAGTGAGGGGAAACCTGTATGTACAAATTCACTTCTACGCAATGACCTTTTTATACCAAAAATGCATTATATGTGAAGTGAATTCATTCTTATGCAACTGGTATGGTGGAAGCCTGCAGTCAGCTGCTTTGTATGGTGCATTGTGAGAGTGACACGCACCAAAAGATAGTTTCCTGTGTAGATCTGTGCTCCTCGCTTGCTTTCTGCAACTCGCATTTCTGTAGTTGTTAACTACACGTTCATCACCACCACCCTGTGCTTGTGTCTGCTGTTGGAGAGTACCAAAATTGTCCTGTGAAAGTGGTAGAAATGGGTGTGGGGGTCAGTACAGCCAAGGTCTTGGAATTCATCCCTATTTCTTGCAGTGTAAGGTGGATTCCCTTTATGCACAGTTTTCCAGGAATGCATGTTCAACATAAGGTCTAGTTCCAAAATCTTTGTAGAGGCAAAAATATACTCCTACCTTCACTGCCCAGGATCAGGTTTCCCTTGCTTTATCTTCCTGCATATCAAGGGGGGAAAAGAGTCAAGAACTTTTTGAAATTTTCCAAAAATTAGGGGTGTAGGTTGTAGCCATGTTGGTCTAAGGACAGAAGCAGACAAGGTTCTTTGAGTGAATCTTTGGAACCTGAAAGCTTGCTTAATAATTATTTCCAACTATTTGGGTTGGTCTAGAAAAAGATATCAGATTCACCCAAAGAACCTTGTCTGCCAAAAATTAGGAACATCTATAAACCCCAGGAAGCTATCACACTGGCATGCTCTCATTCAATACATGGGAGACATACTAGTGACATGAAATTGAATTGGGCACAACAGGAACTGGAAGCTGGGCATTCCACATCCTAGGCAAATGTCCTGACCACTAGGTTTTTAAATTGGGTGGATATGGTCATTTTATCAAAGACGAAAAAAATCCACCCTGAAGCTGACCATACTTTCAAATCTGGTATATTCCTAAATTCTCCAGCACAAAGCCTCATAAGAGAATTTCTGATTAGTTATGAATTGGAGCATTGGTGTGGCATATTGCCACTGTATACAGCACTGGTGATCTCATTACTGGAGTACTGCATACCTTTCTAATATCAACTTAAAAAGTACATGTCCAGCTGGGAAAAGGCTAAGGGGTGGGGTAGGGGGAATGCAAGAAAAAATGGGTCTGAAAAATGTTTTCTTGTAAAAGACTGAGGTTCTGAAGTACATCTAAGAAGTGTTAAAAGGTACTGTTTCAAATACAAGTACTTCTAGGTAAGATTTCTGATAAGTGATGAAAGCACCTTATCCCATGTGAACAAGGGCATAGTCAAGGTCACACTAGAACTACAACAGGACTCTTGAATTGTGAGCAACTAAATATAATGAGGAAAAAACTGACCTAGGATAAAACACCTGGAGTTACATAACTAAGTTTATGGATATTTGAGGAATTTAGCAGCTACCAAGCTTTCTCAATTAATGTTTGTCTTAAATTCTGCTGCTGCTTCTGAAGAGAAGCAAGTCAATGGAATGAAGTAGGAAATTAATCTATAACCAATGGGCTAACACCATACAAATCTTAAAGGCTAGTTCAGCTATAATAATTTTTGGGGAACCTAATTATTGTGTGGTTTTTCATTTATTTATTAGTTTGCACGTAATTGCATAGACATTAAGTCTGGAATGGACCTCAAAAAATCAAGTCCAGCCCAGGGGCAGGAAGTTGGCTGGGGTCACAGGATCCCAGCAAGATCAGTGTCCAATAGATTCTTAAAGGAGTCCAGAGTATGGGCTTGCACCACCTCTGGTGGTAGTCTGTTCCAGGCCTTGGAAAGGCATGATCAGAGGGCAAGAGAGGAGGCCTTGTGAAGAGAGGCTCTGAGCTATGGGACACTTCAGCCTAGAGAAGCACAGGCTCAGGGGTGACATGGTGGCAGTCTATAAGTACATAAGAGAATCAGGATCTGAGAGAACATGTATTCACCAGAGCACCCCAGGGAATGACAAGGTCCAGTGGTCACAAACTCCTGCAAGACTGTTTTAGGCTGGACACAAGGAAAAACTTCTTTACTATCTGAGCCCCCAAGGCCTGGAATAGACTCCCCTGAGAGGTGGTATAAGCACCCATTCTGGGCTCCTTTAAGAGTCAATCCGACATTTATCTTGCTGCGATCCTTTGACCCCAGCTGACTTCCTGTCCCTTGGGGAAGTGGGACTGGACTCAGTGATCTTAAGAAGTCCTTTCCTTGCCTGCTATGAACAGCCTTGGATGTTAACATCCCCAAGAAGGCAAATAGCAGTGCACCAACAGAATTGGTACAGAAACTAGACCCTACAGAGTCTTTATGAAGGTTCTAGCTTTTATGTCATCACTATTTTGATTACTATTAGTCCTATAGTATTCCCTTGAAACAACCTATTAATGTTTTAATATAACTGTACTAATTGCTTCATCTCAAAGGCAGGAATAATACATATTATCAAAGAGATCAAAGTGTTACAGGCAGTCATCTATGTTTAGATCCTTCCAAGTTGTCAGGACTCTTCCGTGTGTGTCTATCTCAAAGAGATCCTTTTGCAATCTTTGCTTAAAATTAATGACTTTAAACCTAATTAATACAGTCACCCTGATATAGCAAATAAAACAGTTTCTACACTTTGAATTTGTATCTCTACAAGGATTAAAAATAGAGCTAGCCAGAATCCAAAATTTCCTAGTAATACCAATTGTGCTTCTGCCCCTTTGATCTCTAAGCAATATTATAATGGTTTTATTGTTGTGGCCTTTTTATATTGGCAAATACTCAGTCTTAAAAGGAAAGCTAAATACATGTGGACTTGCTGGTCAATCAAATTGAGAAGGAGGGGAAAAATTACAGGGCAAAGACAGAGAAGGCTAAACTTTCACATAGATCAAACTGCTTTGTGGTCTGTAACAAATGTACCATGATTGTTCTTGTCTGGTAGCATATGATTAGTGTTAGGCCATCTGGCCTCTTAATATACCTCTATCACTTCTCTCCAAGGTGGCAGAGAGAGAGAGACCTCTTAAGTTAGTGGGCTAGAAGATATTTGGAGGTGGGAAGGGGAACAAAACAAAAAAACTCTTACTCATTTGCCAAAAACTGGCATCTAAACTGGACTGCAATAGAAGCATAACATTGCAACCCCACTGGAATCTCTATCGTTTATTAGCTTCAAAAGAAGTTAGTTTCTTGCATTAAAATTATCAGAAGTTTGAAAGAATACTTTTCCCTACAACTTGTGTTCAGAAGTAATCTTCATTATCTTCATGTACTGTGAACTCAGCTTGTATTTGGAAATAACATTAATTTCTGACTACAGTAATTTTAGTCAAAATACAGAGGAAAAAAAAAAGGTTCAAAATATGGAAGTACATTTCATATAGTACTTGAGACTGGACAGATCACCCATGAATAGGTTGTTCATCAACCACTGTTGCAAGATGTGCAGTATTAATTGCACTGGAAAACTTTTTTGGAACCGCTTTGTACACTTTGAAGCATTGGTGTTGTCTTCTATTACTTAGTGGACTGGAGTGGATGTTAAGGAGACCATGTAGAGAATTTAGTTTGGTTCCTGTTACTTTCTACTGAAATGGAAATAATGGAAAAGGAGTAGTAAAGATGGTGCTCTTACAGGTAGATGGATATAAGCACATGATCAGCAAGCTTAAACTTGTGAGGTTGTTTTGGCCACGTGCTATAAGATTAAGCAATCACACTTTTAATGCCCAATGTATGTGTTTTTTGGGGTTTTTTTGTTTTTTTTTTGTTGTTGTTGTTGTTTTTTTTTCCCATAGATACTCCTTAAGAAGTATCCTTAGATTTGCAAACATTGTAATTACAAAGTTTGACACAGACAGACAGACTAACCTTTGCACCCTTCCCCCTGCCCCTCAACACTCGTCCCCTGCTGGCTACTTGCCTGCCCCCTGCCATTGCTTACGCTATGTAGCAGCTCTGTGTTTTTAGCTCTGATTTTGAGTCATCTATCAGCAGCAGCATGATCTAGGCCTGGGGCCAGGGTCTGCTCGAGCTGCAGCAGCTCTCTTGCATTTTGCATAGTCCCCCCACATTAGTTCCTTGTGCACCACATGATCTCCCCCATGCTTTCTCACTTCTATGCTTTATGGTCTCCCTGACCACTGGTGCTAATGCCAGAGGCAGAACTGCCTGTGCTGGGCAAGTACTTGAATCCAAGATGAGCTACCTTTTACCCCCAAAATGGGTGGGGGAAACCTCATCTCTATATCCAGTTTTCAAATCCAAGAATGTCCTTCATCTAGCAAGTCCAGGTACCAAATCTGCTCCTTCAGAACTAGGAGAGGCTTACTGATGCCAGTTGTTGTACTGCACTGAAGAGAATTGTGTATGGGTTGCTAAATATTTGGTATACTAAACTGGATTTAAAGCTAACATTCCAATTTTCAGAGTGTAGGTACAAGCCATATAGAAGTGTACTGACATTAAGGACTCGTACACAAGTTCATGGTCTCCTTATGTTCAAATGGGCAGGAACAGAACTTATTCAAGGACCAATCCTGTAAATAACTGTTAGTCCATTTAAAAAAAAACCAAAACAGTTATGATTTGTGGTTTTTTGCCTATCCACTTGTATGCATCTTTGAGAAATATTGGGTCTTGTGAAAGTTCTCTTCATAATCCCTTACTTCCATGTCTTCTATCAAAATTTTAAAGTTTTGTAGCAACCAGAGTGGAAATTTAAGTGCAAATTTGCATTCCCTTGGATTTGTTTATTAGGGAGCTGGATAAAAAACAAATGAAGTCAGTTTAAGTCAACAGGAAGACCTGATGAACAATATATTCAATCATTCTTAAACTGTGATAATATTGTTTTGTGCAGTCATAGTTGAGAGTTTCATTAATGTAGTATATCTTGTTTTGCTACACCAGTGGTTCTCAACCTTCTTAGACTCAAAGTATACCTCATTAGGCTTTAAAAACCCCTTGGAAAATGCCAGCTCTTAGCTTTCGATCTCTTTTGACTATGGGGCAAAATAATAGATAATTCTTCTGAGATAAAGCACTCAAAAGTCCACAGTAGGCCAGAATGATTTTGATACTATGGATTCCTATTTGATACCTCTGGCTGCATCCAAAGGAGCATCCCTGTAGTATGCCTGCAGTACCACATACCACACATTTGGTGGTTCTCCACACTGCAAGGGAACAGCATGCAAGGTTTCTTAAAACCTGGATATTCAAGGCATTTAAAAAAAAAAAAAAAAAAAAAGCTATGGGGGCAGGGAGTGGAGTGGTGCACACAGCAGCAGCATGTGCCACCCAAAGCCAGAGCCTGGCTGTTCAAAGCCAGGCTCTGTGAAGCAGGAGCAACATGGCTACAGCCCAGGAGGCCAACAAGACCACCTGATAAACCTGGCAGGGCCAGCCCAGTGCTGGCCCCAGCCCCTTCTACCCCATCCAGGGTGCCTTGGTATCCACCAGGGAGCACATGTCCCCAGGGCATGCCTGTGTTAAATAGTGGCAACACAAGGTATGCTGCTGCTAGTTGTCCTTGGGGAACCAAATGTCCACACCATGTGTGGACATGGCCTCTGTTTTTATCTTGTGAATCATGTGTAGGTATGTAACGGGGGACTTTAGCCCTGTTACAGAGAAGAGGGGGTCAGAAGGAAAGGCAGCAGAACCTTTGGTTTAAGGCTAGAACCTCTGTAGCCTAGAGAAGAGATGACTTTCTGCAGTAAGAAAGGTGGAGGAGACCCCAGCTGTCAAGAAAGGGCCTAGATAGATGGGGAGGGACAAGCAACTGGCAGTAGAGAGAGGGAGCAGGGACATTAAAAAGGAATGAGTCCAGGCCCTGGGCCAGAGGCTCACACTTGTAGCCATCTGACTGTGGACTGAGCTTTGCAAGCCCCAGCAAAGGGAGGAGAACAAGAGATTGAGCACTCATGCACCCTGGGAGCAGAACGCCTGCTGATAGACCACATAGGTGGGACTGAGTGAGAGAAACTTTCCCCAAATCAGAGGCAGGAGGCTAGCCATGGCAGTGGTGGGAGATAGAGCCCTGCAGGGAGGCAAGGGCAGAAACCTCTCCAGCCAGGAAAGCTGATGCTTAAAAGGAGGGACTTCCATAGACCTGGAAGAAAGGAGCAAACACCCAGAAAGTACTGAGAACCTCCTTTTGTGTTGTGCCTTGGAAGGCTCTGGGAATGGGATACAAAAATTGGAAGGCTTTATGCTCACCTTAGAGAAACCCCAAGAAAGGGCTGAGGGTGCCCCAATAGACTATGAACTGACTATGGTAATACCAGAAGGGGCCAGGGAAGTGGGGAATCCTGAGGAGCTTGTTGTGGGCCTGTTTGAGGGTTTTTTCCCCTTGTTCATGATGTTAGTATACTTGGTGGACTGCAGTGGTTTCTTCCTAAGTAGGCAGGTTGTTTTGTTTTTTTTTCTGTGAGCCTCTGAAACCATTCTTAACATTTCTTTATTTATAACAAGAAGGAAAAACAATAGTAATTGGGTGGGGGAGGTGGGGGACATACTCCAAATCCACTCAAAGTAATTCTGAATAGCCACTTATTTTGTATGTTCCAAATTAACCTCTTAATCAACCCAACATTAAAAGGGATGACACTATTTAATAAATAGATTTAAAACAAAATATTGCATTAAGCTGAAAATGTGCTCACAGCCCTAAAATATGTTTTCTTCACTCTCATGAGCCAGGAAGAGGACAGGATTTCCTGATGCTAAAGGGTGATGCAAAATGGATTTTCATGCCATGCTGCTAAATCCTCCCTGCTGGAGTCAATAAGATTAAATGGAAGCAAAGAGCCTCAGGTGTTCAAAGCTGGATTGGGGGATTTAACTCTTTTTTTTTTTTTTTTTTTTTTTTAAATGTTTTTAATTGCCATTTTGTGCAGTGCAGAGAATAAAATACAATTCAGTTTAATACAGCACTGAGTTTTGCATACAAACAATAGCAAGCAGTGGATAATAAGACAGGAACAGAGGGATCAGTGCCAGTTCAAGAGGAAGCAGAGAAGTACATCTTATGTTCTCCTACCCTGAAGAAAAATTCTTAAGAAAGGAAAAAAGCAAGTGGCAGAGATAACAGGAGCCTGTTCTTTCACTTTTATATAAAAGTGTAAACTTAAACAGAGTATATGTAACCTAAGGCAGTTGTCAAAATCCATCATCTCTTACCTCCTCTGTCTTTAATACTATGCTGAATAGTGACATGGCCACAGACTGGGGAAGATGGAAGCAAAGGCAAAACTATCTTGTAGTAGTGAACAGGAAAATAAATTAGAGATGCTGTCTCAAGGAATGTATCGGTTTAGAAAATGAAGAACTTGCCAATGTGCCATATATATATTGAAAGCAACATAAAGTCAGAAATGTACCAAAAACAGGTAAATGGTGCAACCAAAGGACAAATTATTGGTTTGTTTTATGTTTCAGCTATCTGAACTTTCTAAGACTACAAAGTGTGCAGTTATGAACAATTTGCTAAGTGTGGCATGGAGAAGAATTCCTGTTGTCTCTTATTTGCTGTCTCAAAGTGTCCTCTGTCTGTGCTTCAAGCTTGTGTGTCAAGTGTCGCAGAATTTATGAGCAGTAGATACCTGGTTCTATACAATTAAGCAAAGCTGGTGAAGGAAGACATGCCCATATAGAAAATAAGAACCAGTTAAAATGTGTGTATATGTGTACATGTTGCATTTTTTTGAAAGATGGGAAGAAACAGTAAACAAGAACTTGCAGAACTAGTTGTTAGACACTCTTAACTGTACCTGTCTAGCTTTAGAATGGGAAATTTAAAATTCTAGTAATTCTTTCTGGCTGACTTCCAATTTTGAGTATTTCTTCAGAAGTCAATAGTAACTTGTAGATGCACAGTTGCAAAGGATTTTAAGAAGGAGAACCAGGAGAGAGATGTGCAAAAAAGTGACTAATGTTACAGTGTGGGTTTCGTGGCAGAAGACCACCTTTGTTTCTCCCCAAAAACTCTGCTCTGTGACAATATGATTAGGATGGGCCCAGCAGAGGAGATGCACCTTTACCCTATCTCTTTAAGTAACCTGAGCTGGATACATTCCTGAGAGGGGGTGGGGGGGACCTGCTTCCTCTGCCTGCCTGACTAGTATCACATACCTGGGTGAGGGGCTTTCTTCCTGGTGGGCTAGAGACTGGCAGCCTGCCTGGCAACTAGTGATGTAGTTCAAATTGGTTGGCTGACAGTCAACAGGTGCTGGCCTCCATTGGACCAGGGAAATGAGGTCACAAGGGCTATATAAGTCAAGGACTGCCTAGGAGGAGCAGGCAGCAGCCATGAGGGAGACTTGGAGAGTGAGGAAAGAGCTGTACCGTCTGAAACTTGTTCTCTCTCTCTCAAAACTCATGATGAAGGAACTGCCTGCCTCCAGAGGGACTCTCCATCTGCCTCTGGATGATACTTGTGAGTAAGCTTCCTGAGATCTAAGTAGATAGTTAGCTTGCAGTAACTCAGATGCATTATCAAAGGCTACCCAGCCAGGGGAGTTTGCTCTATGGGATATCTCTGATATTGCTCTACCCTGTACCCTATTCAACCATACACTCTGCAACCAATAAAGTTCTCCTTTGTACCTATTTGTGGGAGACTTATTGGGAGTGGGTCTAGATTAAGCCTTGGGGTCCCTTTGGTCTCCCTTAGTCAGTTGAACCAGTAGTTATGCTTCTGACTGAGGGAAGCATCCCAACTTCTTTAAGTGAATCAAGTACCCTTGAGGGCTACTAGGCCTGTGTTTCCCAGGGTGTGCAGAGCCAGAATCAGTCCAGAGCCCTGGGTGGTGGCAGTGGAACCCCCAGGCTAGCGGGTGTGCTCCAGAAAGGGGGTCGGCCGGATCTGAGGCCTCCCTAGGGAGGCACTCAGAGCCTGGAAGGTGGTCAGGTGCAATGGGTGGGTGGCTTTACCCAGGAGCACCCCGCACTGGCCTGCCACAGGTTGCATATCCTAAACAGTCCCCCTTGCATATATAACTGCAGTAACTTTTTAAACGGCAATACAGATATCTAAACTTTTTTTGTTGTGACTTGTTTCTGTGTAAATTGGCATTTTCCTTTTTACATAACTTGGGATGATAAATAACTCTGACCGATTTGTGCCAAACTGATTATGTGTGTAAGCCTGCAAAATTGAAGAGCAGGAATATTTATCCTATGTAGCAGTCAGTTTGTCCTGCTAAGATAAGGACAACAAACAAGGTTTGGGGGTTTTTTTGATCATAAGAGATAAATCCAGCCTCACTAATTTTAGCCTAATTCCTCAAATTGACTCTGATTATTTCCCACCCCCCAGTCCTACTAAATTGCCTTCAGTTGTGCATGCCTGCAAAATCAGGATCAGGAGAAGATTGCACCAGTGCCAGGAGCCCAAGTAAAGCAAGTCTGGGGGTGGGCCAGATGGATATACCGGGTTGGTGGGATTGAGGGAGCTAGCAGCTCTGTAGAAAGCATGGTGGAGTCCAGGGGGGTTGCCAGGATTGGAGGATTACAGATGTAAAGGAACATGACATTTAAAGTTGCATTTTCCTGATTTACAAAAATCTGATATTTGCACTGGAAAAACAAAAACACTAATGATGTGCGAGAACATCATCTTTTTAATGTAAGAAATAATTATACATTGGCATAAGAAATCATTTGGTTCAAGGTGATCTCTTGACTAGTTTTAAAGACATACTGACTTCTTAAATATTTCATTCCAATTGTACTGTTTGACAAGCCTGTCATAATGTTATACCACATGCTTACCTGCCATCTGTGACAACGGTGGCACAAATTTCTAACTGCTTGAGCAAATTAGTATTTGACCTTTAGCAGCTTGGTTTAGGTAGATTCAAAATGCAAGTCACTGTCCAAAAAACAGTGGTAGCTCACCTTTTCCTGGCTAAAAAGAGTAAGCAGATGTATAGCAGATCAACACGGGTCATAGGCACAGTGAAAAAATGGTTACATACAACTTCCAGGCGATAGTTTACTCAAAGCAAAAATATTAGTCTTATCACATGCAAAACATACTGCTGTTCTAGAAAAGCTGATACTGTACTACTTCAATGATGGGTAATTGAATAGCTTTATGATGGCAAAAATAACTTCTCTACCTTATGTAGTGTGGCAGAGCACTGTTTGTGCCTGCCACTTTAAGGGCCTGGAACTGGCAGCTGCCAGGTGCCTGATAAGGGCAGCCATTTTGAATCGGGGGCTGCCCATATAAACAGGGCAGTTTTGCTGCTGGAGGCCAGGCAACAGCACTGTCTGGCTGTAAGGGTCCTGGTATCATCTGGAGGTAAGGAAGGAGGTGTAGGGGATGGTCAGGAGGCTCCTGGTCCTGGGCATGACCTAAAACTGCACCCTGCTGGGAGTGGGTGGCCTGGTGGGGCTCTCAGTGGTGCAGGAGCCAGGTAGATTACCTTTTTTAGGATCTGGAGGGTAGAGCCCCCCAGAGAAAGAGAATGAGGCCATAGACTCGCACCTGTCTGGCCTTCCCCTGACTGGTCAATGCTGGGGCCAGGACTTGAAGGGCTGGAGGCCCACCATGAGGAATGCCCAGGAGCTGCATACCTGGGGTTCTTACTGGGCTAGAGGTGGGCCAGGGCTAGTGAGCCAAAGGTCCTGGGGGGGGAACCACACCAGAAGGGGAAGCAATTCAGGGATCTGTTGCCCAGGATGAAGGTGGATTAAGCTGCCAGAATGGAGGGATCATAGAGGGGTTCAACACCAGGATTATGGAACCCAGAGTGGGGCTGCTGATTGTGAGAACATTTGGATGCCATCTGCAAGGCTTGGGCTGCAGTGTAGGGGAGGAAAGGAGCTACAGATGGTGCCCCCTGGCATCAGGGCAAGAAATGGGCAGCCTTCTGCTTAATTAATGTCTATTAATTGGATACCAACAAGGTGTGGTGGGTGAGAAGGCAGGTGGTTAACCCAGAAACAGGTGGGCAGGCCACAGTAAGATTTGCCTTGAGAAGGCCCCCCTCATTATACAACAGAGATATGAAATGCTTTATGTAGTAATATTACAGTAAATAGTCACAGAGATGATTAATGGTCAGACTGAAGCTAGGCAGAAGGGAGAACAGGGTGGGAAGAGACAAACTTGTTTAGAGACATGAACTTTCATAGGCAACAACCTACACCATCAGATCTTAAGTTGTTTTTTTTTT
>JAGPOW010000229.1:13128466-13185388 GCA_030014935.1 Caiman crocodilus | reverse complement strand
TCATTTTAATATTTTATTTGGTCCAATCATTTATGTATCAGAACACTAAATTGAAGAGATCCAAGTCACATATATTAAAATAAAATTTCAAAATAAAAAGAGAAAAATCCTATGATTTTATAGGTTTTCATATTGCATAAACATGACATGCTGGTCAATGAAATCTTTATTAGCTTTTTATTAAAATATAAAGTGCTTTTCTGTTTCATTGTGTTTGGGTTTTGCTTGGGGTTTTTTTCTCTTTCTCAAGTTATTTCAAATGCTGACAGAATACACTGACAAGGTTATTTGGGTATATCTGATATCTTTTATTAGACCAACTCAAATTGTTGAAAAAATTCCTCGCAAGCTTTCAGGTATAAATAACTTGACAAAGGGTATGTAATCTAAGAATTATAGCCAATCGCTCTCAAGGAATATTTTTTCCAACTATTTGAGTTGTATCTAATAAAAGATATCAGATTTACCCAAAGAACTTTGTCTGCCTATGTCCTTAGACCAATACAGATACAACCTATACCCCTGTAACAGAATATCCTAAGATTTAGGTACAAAATCTAAGGTCAGAAGGGAGACTGCAGAAAGCTGCCTGTAATATGTCTTTCAGCCCTCTGGTACTAACTCTAAAGTTAGGCCCTTAAGTGAAAAAAGCAAAAAAAAGAGAGCCTGAAGTTAGATATTTACCTCTGTAAACCTAACATTAGGATTTTTCAAAAGTGCTATAGTGTTTCAGGAACACAGCTCCACTGAAGCTAAGGAGATTTGAATCTAAAGGCCATCTAGATGCATTTTATAACTCCATCTTTAGACATTTAAATGCATAATAAAGTTAGACTCCCACATGTATTTATTTAGTTTACCTCATGCAGAGACCTAAGCAATTATCTAACTTTTATTTTTCCCAAGAACTGCTGGGTTCTATCACTTAGGTTCTCCTTCTATATATCTTGCTATCTTATGCAGTAGTTTACAGTGGTTTTCGGGATGGGGGTTATAAAATAATTATTTTTTGAGATTTCTGTTCTTAGTTCTGTTCAGCTGGACTTCTTAGTTTTCAGAATGTGTCTTGCTTTCAACCACCGTGAGATGCTTGGGCAGTGAGTTAAAGAATCAGTGGTAGAGAATTTTAATTCCTAATATTTTGCACAATGCATCCAAATTAAGACAGGTTTAACAGCTATGTATCATTTACTTTAAAGAAGTAGTTCCTGATCTGTACTACTATCAGATGTATGCCACAGGTCTTCCCCAAAACATATAGTTTTTCTGTTTTCTTTTCCCTTTAAGCCTACAAACAGTACGATGTAAGTGTCTATATTTTGATTTGTCCATTTGCCCTTAATTTATTTGTGATTGCCTGTGTACCATAAGTCTGAGTGAAGGTCAAACTAAGAGTTAACCTTTAGAACCCATTGCAAACCAGAATAAAAGAAATACTTCTAAATAACTCCTCTAACTAGTTGGAAGAGAACTTAAGTTATGTACCCAGAATGATGTGCAGTATATAGGCAGCTGCCTCTGCTGGACAAGAGGTACATGCATTTTGAATGTAAATAAATAGGATTTTTTGTAACAAAATTGTAACTAGAGTTGTGCTGGATTCCAAGATTACTAGAGGCAGGTCTCTGGAACTGTTTTAGACTTGTCATACCTTCTAATTGTACTTTTAAAAGTTGTCTCTTTATTGTCTGGCACTTACTTAACATGTATTTGAGATTTTACATGAAAAAAGCATGTGAAAAATGCATTTACATGAGGAAAATTCAAATTCACATGATTGGACCATCAGTGAATATTAAACATAATAGTTAAGGCTGAAACTTCCGTATTAGGACTTTCTAGGCCTCTTCATTCTGAAAGCGGTAAGGGAAGGCTCAAGGAGAGGAAAGACGGATGAATCTGGATAATTCTTGCAAAAATTCTTTCCCCCTTGGTATCTGTTCTCTGCTGCTGTAAGATATGGGCCTATTTACTGGGTGGAGAGCAGTGGGCCTAGACCTAGCAAGAAAACTATAAGAAACAGGATTTTGGAATAGATGGACCTGTGATCTGACCCAATATGGCATTTATGTTATCAGACTGACTGTCAGTCATGCTTTGTAGTATATTCTTAGGATTGCTCTGAGCCTGTTTTGCTCCTTCACTTCTAGAATTTGGCACATGTTGAACCAGATGAAGTGGACATGGTATGCTTCTCAGTTGTGGCTATATGCAGGGTACAAAAGCAGTAGAGATCAGAATTAACTGTATTTGAAATAAGAACAGTTTCATACCTCTTCTGCCTTGCAAAGCAGAGAATGAGTCTAGCTCAGATAATAGCTACTTTGAATCATTGCTCGAATTTTAAAAATAAACCCAAGCTTGAACATTTTTTTTGAAGCTCAGAAGAGTTTGATTAACTCTCAGACATTTTTGCACTTGGCAGCACATTTGTTGGTTTCAGCTAGATGGCCTGGATAATGAATGCAAGGTGTGCCAATTCATTCTTTCTGCTTCAGAAGGCTGCCTCTGCATCTCACCAATGCCACTACCTGGGGTTGTTTGAAAATGTCACCTTTCTGTGAGGAATAAGAGTTTGTTCTAGTCCCTGCTTAACCATGTGACTGAAGGATTGTTCTCAGCAGTAGAAATCTGACCTTTCACATGCCAGTATATTGGTCCTGATTTGGCAAAATACTTAAACTAGTCCTTCATATTAAACAGGTGAGTGTCCACTGATTTCAAGAGAATTATTATTAAAACCTCATTATAGTTAAAGTTAGGTCTTGATCAAATAGTTTTCTATATTTAGGGATGTGCTGCCTATGAGTCTGCACTAGTTACTTACTGTAATTATTATTTTTAAATAACTAATTCAAATAAATGCGTTCAAAAAATTCCAAACTTTTCTTCTTGCCCTGGAAAAAGCATTCGGCTACCAGTCGTTCTCAAAGCTCTGCATGGTCCTGCTGATAATAGAGGAGATGCTGTTGACAAAAAAACAAGCAGGTTAAAGAGTTACGTTGGTCTAGACCCACAAAGAAAAAGGAAAGGCATTCTTTTCGAAAAGAAAGAAACAGTTGGCAAGGATAATGCCATTGTAACTGAAATTCTTTAATGAGTAACTTGATTTTTGCTTCTTTTGTGAGAAATCTTTTTATTTATATCTTTAGTGCTTTCTAAAGTTTCCATCATTGTAGTATCTTCATGCTTCCCGCATATATTAGATCTTACATCCCTGATGATGTTATGTCTTGTGATATTAAAAAATCCTCACTGCATTCCATAGATCTCCATGCTTCCCCATCAGTGCTTCCAGTCTGAGCAAATCAAACCCCAGGGCATATTGCAACATCTTCTCTTGTTTGTTAAGTTTAGTTTGCTCAGTAAGAAATAAGAAATAATAGCAGATTAAAAATATACATTCTTATAGACTAAGACTTAAGAAATATATATAAAATTGTGGTTTATGTCATAACCTTCCTGTGTAACATTGCCACATTATTTAATTTTTCTCTCTGTGAATCAGTTTGCCAAGGGAATGATGATTTCCTGCCTCATAGAGTTGTTGTAGAGATAAATCCATGTATATTAGGCCCTAAGAAAATATGGAAATGACAATGTCATATAAATGTCTATATCATTATAACTGATAGCCAGATAGCTCAAATTATGAATACTGAATGCTGGAAGGAATAGCTGTGGTAAATAATTCATGAACAATCTTCGGGCATTTATTCCCATATTTGTTGAACTATTTTGAATAAAAGTGTTTGTGAATACATGTCCTGCTTGCAAAGGGCAAAATAAGAATAAATTACAAACACAAAAAAAGGTTTGGTGCAAATAGTTAACACAGCCTAAAGACAAAAGTATTGCCATGCCAAAGATAAGTTTCAATCATCCCACCACTGGCAACTGACAAAGAAAATGGTTCCTAAGTTCAGCTCATGTTGTCAGTTTGGGGTGAAGCTGCATTAGATCCTCTCCGCAGCAATATAACAACCAGAAGGGATGACAACTACATATCAGTGACATACGTTGATTAATATCCTCTGTAGGAAGAAATTTGTGAGGAGGGGTGGCTTTAGGGACATTGAAGACATTCTTCTTGTCAGAAGTAAATGCTGCATGATCTTCTATGCCCTTCCCAGTGTTTTGCAGACTTTTGTTCCTATACATCTCACCACCCACTTTTATTTCACTCCTGTAGACAACATAAAAAGATGTATTCTGATAACACACAAAGAACTGAAATAGAAAAGAAAAACTGCTAATATGAACTTTAGTTTCTTATACTTAAAGGCCACCATAAAAATGAAGAATAAAATAACATGATAAGGGTCAGATTCAACCAGTCAGAAAGCTTTTCACATGAATTACCTTTAATCTAACTCCACACTTATTAAAGGAAAAGTATTTTGCTTTCATAGCACAACTAGCTGGTATCGTCTTGGTTTTTTTTTTTCAAAATTCAGTAGTTTGATAATTGTGTAATGAACTGGATTGATTGGCTATTTTTAAATGTTATGTTCAAATAGGTGTTTGGGGGTAATAAATTGTGTTCTGTACCAGATTCCAATATATAGGCACACAGAGAATAAAGGCCATAGACAGAAGTGATAATTTTTGCCCAATCTGGCCACAGAAAGCAGCCTATAGCCGTGGCCAAACAAGTACATGGCTGCAAACAGCTTGAAAATGGACAGTCAGGTGAAAATCTGAACTCTCATTGCATAAGGGGTCAGATAAAGACATTTCAAAAGAGAGTGATTTCCTTTAACTTCCTTCTGTGTTTCCTGACAGCCTCAAGCTGTTTTCAAATTGGAAGGAGGGAAATGGAGTGGAGGGAGTTCAGTTTGGGGTTTTTTCAGCCCCTACTGTAGGGTGAGGCGGGTGAATTGGACCCCCCCATTTTTAGGGGGGGAAGAGGCTCCAATTCACCCACTCCACCCTCCAGTGCTGGCTGGAGAAGCCCTAGAATAAGCTCCCTCTGCTCTCTTTCCCCTCTCCTATTCTGAAAACTTTGCAGCCTCACAGGAAAAAGGGGCCATTGCTAAGTTCAATTGGCTGCAGGCTCCCAGCCAGAAGATAGATTACCCTCCCCCCTGAAATGAAGAGTGAACTTCTGTTGGTCTCGGAAAGTTACTGTAACTCAGAACATTCCCTGCAATGCATTCTCAGTTACAGGGGAGAGCTGCACTTCTGTCTGTACCCAAAGAGAGAGATGCTTGTCATAACACTTGTTTAATCCTTTTGTAATTGTATCATCAACATTGAGAGCAATACAATATTCAAATACAATACACAGGATTAAAAGTAGTTTTATTATTCATTCCCAACTGTTACCATACTAAGTTAGCACTTTCAGGCAGGGAATGCTGGGGGAAAGATGTTGATTTAGGGTGCCAAACTGTACAGTCCCTGTGAGCCCTTTCTAATAGACATCAGTCATTTCAACAAAAGCAACCAGAGAGCCTAACAGTCACAGAAGAATATGGAAGAATAATTTCAAAGGGTCCTTAGTCCATGAACATGTAAAACTAAATTAACTCTTATAACTCCTCTAGAGATGAATTTGGCCACCACAGTAAAGGGACAGGACCATTAGACACGAAATAAATATGGGACCATGCAAATATTTCAGTAATGTAATAAGGATATAACACATTCAAATTCTAGCTAGTTTGAAGTACAGCTCTACCTTCTTACTGTACAAATCTGTTCCTTCTGTTCATTCACTTATCTGTCACTGTGGATGAGATAACAGAAACAAAAATTACTGTCTTTTATTCCTGTTGACATTGCAGAGCCAATACAGCCGAGAGACTGTAATCAGCATTCTGTTTGTTTAATGACTTTTAGTGAGTTACACCTACTCAAGCCAGATGGAGGCTGTACATTTAAACAGTTGTCACTGAAGACTGGAAAGATTTTAAAAATCATTAAATTAAAAAGGAGTAATGGGGGCCATGGGATAAATGAGTTTGATGAATACCTTGTTTACTGGTGATAGTGTTGAGGAGAGAAGCCAGTTTGGCTCCCTTTGCCAGGATGAATTTGTGTAGTTGGTTGTTAAAGGCTAAGTACAGACACTCATAAAGACCAAGACTGAATCATTTCAATCTTCACAGGTTATTCTAAACTGTGTAGATTGAACCAATAAGCAAGTGATCAGACATTCACTTTTGATTCCAGAAACACAGCTACATGCCTGCAGTGGCCCAGGCCAGAAGCCAGGGGATGCTAGAGCATGCCTCCCTACCCATCTGCAAAGAAGGGTTTCTGGGGTAGAGCAGAGCATCCTGGGGTGCTGGGGGACTGTGACTTAACTTCAGTCTGGAGGGGATCTGGGGCAGAAGTTCAGTAAACTAATTTAACTTGAATCAGTTATGTCTGATACCACATCCATCTAGATTTATCTTAAACTGGTTTGGGCTATTTGGAAGTGGTTTATATGCACTGAAATTCTGTTGTGTTCCAGATTTGAACTGGTATCTGATCCCTTATTCTGCTCTGTGTGTAATTTCTGTCCCTAGTCAAAGGTAAAACTTTTAGGCCACAAACAGGCGTTCAATTCTAGCACTGAAAATTTCTGAAGTCTGACTAAGAGAAGAGCATGCAGGCATTTATGCTTTCAGAAAAATTTCTCTTGCAAAGGAGACCTTCAAGGCTTAAGCCTATAAGATTTTTTTCCCCAGAGGGGGCCTGTTTCCCCAGAAGGGATTGAATGAATGCTTCCTAGTTTCTACTGGGAAAGCAGGATTCTCCTGGTAGAAACATAGCACCTTACATGTCCTTAGTTTTATTTGTAACTTGAACATATTTGATATCAACATTGAGAGAGATGATGCATACAAATCACTGCTGCCATTTTTGCTGAAGCACTTTTGGAGTCGAATTGCTCTATAAATACAACAATTTTATCAAAAGGGTAAATGAAGGTGAAGATTTCCAAAAGGTAAAGAGCTTGTGATAAGAAGCATCCAAGCATTGGAATCTCACAGGCCCTACATAGATTCCCCACTCCTCCTTTCAGGTTTTTCTTGGTGCTGTTGTGTTGAATGATGCTGCATTCCAGCATGGTAAAAGATTCAAAGTATCAGTTGATAATCACTTTTGTAAAAAATTAACTTAAACATTGTTGAAACTCATCTCAATGATTAATGCATTGATTAACTGATATAGTACTGTGCAACTGGTAAGGGTGACAAATATATGGGAGGAGAAAAAGATATCCATAAAAAGTCAGGGGAGATATTTAATAACTGTACTTCTTCATCCTCAAGCATCAAAATATCCCAGTCTGTATTAAATTATTATATTCATTTTCAGACACAGGTAAGCATGTTGTAGATAAATTTGTACAGATCAAAAAGACCTGTAGACAACCTGTAGTCAGTATTAGAGCCAATCAGATTGGAACTGCTTCAATCTCAGTAAACTAATGCTGAGAAATAAGTACTTTCTTTTAGCTGTACATCTCTCAGAAAATTACCTGCACAAAGAGCAGGTGGACTGCAGCCACTAGGTTTCATGAAGCCTCTCCCAGGTGGCCCCTGAATGGGAGCCCTGACCCTGCCATGTAGTCTGCTCCAGCTGCCTGAGTGTTTGCTTGTCTCCCCTTCAAGGAAAATCCTGACACTCTTCTGCCACGCCTTTGATGTTGAGTTCAGTAGTGGGGTTCCCCTTGGTGAAGGGAAGGCATGCTGGGAGGTGCCACTGGCAGATGCTCAAGGGTCTACACCTCCCCTACACCTCTGCCATGTGACAGCCTGTTGGGATGGTCAGATGTTGGTCAGTTTGATCCTTTCTTAGGTGCCACGCCCATGGCATCCCCGATCTCGCACTCTTGGCCTTGGAGGTCTGGTGCTGTGATGACTTGTTTGGCTGCCTCTTTACTATGGTCCATGGCTTGTCTGCTGGACCTGGTGTCAGTTCAATACCCCTATCCCAGCAGGGCTTCTTGGGTACAGGGTCGATCCTGTAACATTGGGAGTCCCTGGGGGGCCCTTGGGTGCTCAACCTCCAGTGTTAATCCTCTGTATTCTTTCCTGGCCTACAGGGCCTTAAAAGGAACAAAAAGAAGGGTAAACAGGTTAAACTTCAGAGAGGGCCTAGGGCCTGCTCCCTACTCACATGTCCTGAGTTGGAGGCACCTATTGTCCCTTGATGCGATCCCAGGTCCCAGCTTACTCCCTGGGTCTAGTGCTGGGTATTCCTGTGATGGGGAATGGACCCCCTCCTGGGTCCTCTCCTGGGTTCTCCCCTTGGGGCCAGGAGGGCTCCTGCCCAGCCTGAGTGGGGGACTCTCAGCCTCCTCTCTCCTGCATACTCACAAACTTTTCTCTGTTGCCAGCTTTTAACACAGCTAGATGCCTCTCCTGATGACATCATCCTCCCACACCAGTTCTACCTGTATAGAAAAGCAGCTGATGAACCACACAAGGGCTTCATTCCTATGCTGCTCACCCTGGTTCGTCGCTTCTGCAGAAGATAAGTTCACCCCACTTACAGGGCTGTTTTTCTGGAGTGGTGGCGGGCTATCCCCACAATGGCTCTGACCATGGGAGAGGGGTTTCCATCCCTCTCTTTTTGTCCCTCTGGGACATGGACATTCTTGATATGATACTCAGCTGGTAAAAGAATAACTCCCTTGACTGAGGATCTGACCCAGGCTTATTTCATCATGTCTGTTTATCTAAAGTATCTTCCATGTACCAGAGTATACCTTTTTTTACTGTATACCTCTTTGTAAGTCCTTATAGTAGGTCTGAGGATTGCAAAAGTCTACATGGGTGATAATGAAAAATTTAAAATGGGCTCACTGTGAAACGTTTCCATAGAAGCTGTTTGCCAATGGGCATTTGACTTAAATACATTTTTAATAAAAGGGTCTGCTTATAATGGAAAAACTTTTTTTTGTTCATCAAAATAAAGTTAGAAACCTGAGAATTGATTCAGAGATGCCATCATGGTGCCTCATGACAGTTGTCTTTCAATTGCTTCATATCCCCATTCTCCTCTATGGACCTGGATCACCATCTGACTTAATCTCACATGATGCGCCACCTGCTTCTTTCAATGGGAGAGAGCAGAGTTCATCAGGAGACATATAGGCCAATTCCCATGAGATACTGCATCAGCATCTTAAAATTAAACTATTTTGACTCTTGTTTGCTTTTTTGCCAGAAAAACAATATTATTCCACTGACATTTTTCATGTTTTTCAGTAGGAAAAAAAATTCTTCGTGTTTTCCACTCAGTTTAAAGGCTAATGTTAACTGAACGATTGTTTAGTTTGGGGTTTTTTATATTCAAATGTGTTTGTTTTTCCTACTCCCTCCACAATAACCAGTTATTTTTAATGTGCTTTTAAAATTCTAACAACTTAAAATATCCTAGAATCTCTCACATTGAGAATCACTTTCTCCATATCTGCTAAATATTGTTTTGAACAGAGCTCATTGAATAATATTAAAATAAGTGCTTTGTGACTTATTTTTCATGCAAAGAAACACAAAAAATTAATGTTAATTTTCTTCATTAAGATATACAATTCAATATTAAGATATACCCAGATGACCAATAATATACTAATGAAAATAGCCACAAATCTTAGTTTTCTCTGAAAAATTGTTTAAAAATGCAACATTTTTGTGGGTGTGCCTGTTTTTTCCTCAGAACTGAAGAAGAATGCATCACATCTGAAAGCTTGCTTAAGTGTGTGTGTGCGCGCGTGCACGTGCATGCATGCATGCGCGCGTGCGCGTGCATGCATGCATACGTGCATGCACAGCAACAAAAAACCTAATTTTTTTATAGTGTTGGATTGATGTAATAGTTATGACAGTCCAGGAAATATGTGAGAGGCTAGATTTTTATGGGTGATATATGTGTCACCCACAAAAACTTTGCCCCTTTCATAGAAATTGGGAGCTTTCCATGTGGAATTCATAAACATAACAAAGATTTTTTTTTTGCAGAGTTTAATCACATTGATCAGCTTAACCAGCACTACTGTTTGATACAGCAATTTGATCTCATTTATCCGTGTGCATTTTAAAATATGGAGCTTTAGATTTAGACCATACAAATGGAAAACAAATAAGGGTAAAAAAATCCATTCTTATTGAAAATTATACAGTAACTTAAAAATAGATGCATTGTGGCAGATTCCATTTCTGAAGAATGTTAAGAAATCAATGAATTCCACTTTAACAACAATAAGTATTTTCTCATTTTCTGTAGGGGTTGGATTGGATTTTTGAGACCATAAGGAACAGCACCTTATGGCATAACAAAACTACTTTGTAACAGAAATCAGATTATAAAGATTTCAACAAAGATTCATTTTCTCTTAACACTGAAAGAGTATCATAGGCCATGGACAGGTATTTCATCTGTAGCACTAAATATACTTTTGCAAAAAAACCTTCAAAAAATAAAAACATGGGCTTACAGCCATTCAAGCTGTTTGTAGCACAGATGGTGAAAGGATTACAGTATATTACTTTTTTCAAAGAGGAATTCTGACAAGGGCTAACTTTTGTAGCATTTTGTGTAATACCTTTACAGTTACAGCTGGTGTTACAGGGGTCAAAAGGTTGCCCAGCATCCCACAGTCCTCTTCTCACCCTCCCTCCCTCATACTTAGCAATGAGCTGTCAGGGAGTTTTGGTATAGCTGCCACTCCAAAAGCCCCTACAAGAGTGGGACAATTCTCACTGTTGCCATATCCAGTTTTAGCTTTGTTGGACACAGGTCTCTGTCTATCAGCTGATCAGTAAAACAAGGTTGCTCCTGCTTTGTGCAGCTCTCATGGCCAGTAAAGATCCAGGGGGCATCAAGCTGCTCCCCATGGGGTTGCTGAACACCCCCTGCTTCTGCTAGTTACCCCGCTGCTCAGCTTCACCCATAAGCCTCTGGGTACCTGAGGTCTCTACCACCTAATTACTGACAGCCTGTCTCCTTTCCTAGGCTCCCCTGGGATTAGGAGGACCCAAGGAACCACTTCTTATCATACTTTGGCTAGAAAGCTTGCATTTAAGGCACCTTTGTAGCCCTCCAATTAGGGGGCTGGAAAGCAAGCATTCTACCCATAGTGCTACATTTTTCTGTTTTGCTGCAAAGTGGTGCCCTTATTACCCTTACTACAATAAAAAATATTTATTGTTTTAAAAGAAGTTGTGCTTCAGCCGCATCTTGCGTGGCCTTGTTCCACATTTAGAAAAGCAGTACATGTGTCTTCATAGACTAGAATCAAGAGGGATCTGGAACTAACAGCTAAGTAAATAAACTTTCAATACCAGCAACAAAGCAATCTAGGTGCTGCCAAATCCGTATTCAGAGAAACCAGGACATTGAAAATCCCTATAGACTTGCCTAAGAAAAATGCAGCAGAACAATAAAAATACACTTCTTGCTTCCCACACAGTCTCTCTGAGGGTTGACAGGAAAATGCAAGAATATCCATAATGACAGAAAATCACAAAGAATAAAGGTAAACTAAGTAACAACAGGAAGGAATTCCCTCCAGATAAACAGCTAGCTAGGATAACAAAGGGCTCAAACAGGCCATGATCAACCATGAGTACATTACCTATTCACTATCCTTCACTACAGGGAATTCAAACAATAAATGCAGGCTAATATTCTGTCAGTTTTTAAAATAAATTTACAAACCAGCTAACTAACAGCTCCACCACTAGGGTTCAAGCATAGCATTAGATCATAGGACTGAAAGAGGGCTCCTGGCTCTTGGTTACCAAACCAAGCACCCTATATTAGCCCTCATCATTACTTTCCTTTTAAAAAAAATAACAAAACTTAAACTTCCAGTATATCTTATTCTTTCATTTTTTGTAAGCTTTGTTCCTCTATTTCTGTTTGCCTTCCCTATTCTTTCTGGACTTTGCTGTTCATTCCTGTGATATGACCAAGTCTATTAGCACGGACACTTGACCTAGGCTTCCATCATTAGACTGCATATCACCAACATGGCTACTAGATTGCTGGGTAATCTTGGGCAATAGCTTCATATCTTTAGGTGTATTTACTTTATGGCTCACTTTGTTAGTAAAGGCCTAGATATTACTGTTAGATAATTATAGTGTTAATGCAATATTAAATACAGTATAAAATATTAGCGTAAGATATGTCAGAACAGTATTTTTTCTACTTTGTTGTATAAAAACCACGGCAACCTTTGGATAAACTGGAATAATAATTGACCATTCATAATTATAATTCTGTGGCAATTTGAGGTGTATTATTATTATGTATAAAATTTCATGCAGGAATTATTTCAACCACCACTAAAATTCTGCTACCTGCAGATGGAGTGTCCCACAGGAGTGCAGGGGGCGGTTTCCAGCACACTCAGTGGAATATGGGGAGGAATAGCTTGAAAAGGATTGAAGTTGTCAACAGCATCACTAAACACCAAGAATTTTCCGATGAAATCCTGTAGCCCACTGAATGGGAGTCAGTGTAGCATAAGGGCCATTGGCCTGATCAAGCATCCTAAATATTCTGTATAAAAGTTATGTACAGAGGATTAAATATAGGAGTCAAAAATCTCTCTTTGAAAAATTCAGTTATGTCAGTGCCTGAGGGTTTTGTGGAAATCCTTATATTGTTTTTGTTTCTGTGGTTTACCTATTCTGTTTTAACTTTTAATGAACAAAAAATCTTACAGCAAAGATTGCTAAAATGTATGAGTAGCTGGGTTCTCTTCAAAACAATAGAAAGAATACGGGTCCAGCACTGGTTCAACCCTGATACCTCAATATTAGTTTAAGTTTACCTGGGAAATGTATGTTATTTATAAGCCTAAACATTGTGGATTCTACAAAGCTTTAAACCAGGTGATTTTGTCCTGGGTTGAGGCTTAAGTATCAGCATTTTGTAAAGGTGAAATTAAAATATCCAGTAGAAATAAGAACAATATTTAAAGAGTAAATCTGTTTTTTCTAAGAATTATGGAAGTTTGTGTTAGGTCATCAAGTAATTCAAATATTAGAACTTTTATCCGTGATTTTTAAATAGTTTTGTTTGTTTTAATTGCAATAATGGACCAATGTTATCCTTAGTGTACCTTCACTGACTTCAGCCTCTTTTCTACAAAGTTTTTCTTTGTAATTAGTAAAACAAATGCCTCCAAAGGGAGACTATATAACACAACATCACTTCCTTACTGATGAGTGCTTCATCACATCAGCCAAAATTAACCGTGCAGTCTCTCTGATTGTGGGCTTAAGTTTTCAGAGCACATAATTATTAAAATCAAAGAGTAAGATCTCATCTAATGTGCATTTTCTGTTCATTTTCCTTTAGGACTAATGGGAGTTGAGAAGGTCCTCAGCTTGATAGCTTGGTGTTTACAAAGTCTTTGACTCAGGTTGGAATGTTTTTTATAGCTTTCTAATGTAATGACTTTTGATTCAGTGAACGGTTCAAGAAACATTAGTCTGCTAGCAAGACTTGCAGGGGTATGCATAAACAGCAAAAGTGATTTCTCAATAAAAAATATAACCAAGGCAGCAGAAGAGCTGTAATATATATAATAGCAATACTACTCCTACAGATGGGCCCAGATTTTTAAGAATTACAAGGATTATAAACAGCTCAAACTTTAAAACAGTTTAAAGGCATCTGATATCCAAAAAGTTCTGAGATCTTTTAGGCGTGCAGTCTAATACAATTTAAATCTACAGTCACCTTTTAAAATTCATACTTAGTGTATGAATGTCTGTGTATGTACCTGTACATATCAAAAACTGAGTTAATTTTAGATTTAGACTGCATATTCTACAAACACAGACTGCAAAAAACACAGAAATAAGCAGCTAAACCACTTCTCACTACATCTACACTCTACTTGTTAGATGCTCTCTTTAAGAGAACCTCCAAATGTATCAGCCTATATTCTAAACAGCCAACATACACATCTGTTGACTATTTGGATCTATGTATTGATAATTCATATTATGTTTGTTTGCCTTTCCTAACTGGATTCATACATAGTTCCTTCACTAGTTTTGTATCAGTGTGTAGGTGAGCAGTAATCAATATGGCTGTGGGAAGCTTCAGTTGCTGATTGGATTCAGTGGAGATTTGGTCCGATTCAGCAGCCAAATCTCCAAATCCAAATTGAATTAAAAGACCCTTTAATCTCTCTGATTTGAATCAGAACCCTCTAAATCAATTTGGAGAGATTCAGAGAGATTCAATGATTCAGACATAGACGCAGCTTTAAATGTTTTTTTCCATGTACCTCAAGGTACCAGCGCAGCTTTTGAACACTGACATGGTGGGGCAGATGGAGTGTCCCACGGGAGTGCAGGGGGCGGTTCCCAGCGCACTCAGTGGCAGACCCGGAAGTAGACTAGAAGCACGTCTGGTCCACTTTGGGGTCTGGCGTGGAGCGCGCAGGGAACCCTCCCTCCCACTCCCCAGCTCAGTGACTAGTGCTTCCTGGGTCTGGGGGGGACCCAGAGTCCCCCTGTGACTGATAACCTACTTCCAGGTCCACCACTGAGCACAGTCCTGTAGGATGCTCCATCTGCCCCAGCATCTCAGTGTTCACAAGCCACACCTGGTACCTTGAAGTATGTAGAAAAAAAACATTTAAAGCTGTGTCTATGGCTGAATTGCTGATTCTCTGAATCGGCATCAAATCTTCAGATTCAGATTCAGCCAGATTGAATCAGATCAGTTATCCAAATCAATGAATTGAAATCACTGTTTCCTGATTTAGGCTGAATCTGAATCCAAATCGAATACAGCCTGTTTTGCACACCCCTAGTGATCTCTAATATATTGCAAACAGTGGCTGTAGAATATGTGTTCCTGTTTGTTTCATTTATGATATGGATGTAAGGCTAAATCTTAGTGACCTGGAGGGAAGGCTGAGGAAGGTGTAAAGGTAAGTATTAAAGGAAAGTATTAAAGGCTGGTGAGCCCAATTAAGATGGGAGCTGGAATATAGTTCAAAGACGGAGCACAGTGCATCTGTGTCACTATGTTAGTACTTCTGAACATTAAGCTAATGGTGTTATTGACGAAAATCTTTGTATTCCTTTGGTACTTTGCCTCTGCATATTGGAGAAGTGAGTGTCTCTGCATTAAGGCATCAGCAGTTTGAAGGGTTCCTCAGGAGCTGCTGCTTCAATAAGCTAGGGAACAGGGATAGCTTGCCTTGAGACACTTCAAGACAGCAGTCCCTTCGCAAAAAGATGCTCTGCTCTCCATCAGTCCCTCAGTAAATAGACACTCTACTCTCCATATGCCATACACCAAGCCCTCTTATAAAATGACTGCCCCTGCTGAAAAGACAACTGCCCCCAGCCTTCTCCTGCTAAACTGCATTTCTGCCACTTCCTAATATGCCTAACCATGGTCCCAATATGCATTTTATTAAAATAGGTCTTTAAGTATAAATTTCTTAACTGTGGAATCTATAATGCCACCTCTATTTTGTATATCTATAGTGCACACACTATTGAAACTCCTCTTTAAAGAAAAATATTAATTTCCTCAGGATTAATATATGCCAGCTATTCTCCAGAGTCTGGAATAGGCTCTCCCCAGAAGTGGTGCAAGCAGCTACTCTGGATACCTTTAAGAAATGCATAAATGCTTATCTTGCTGGGATGATCTGACCCCAGCTGACTTCCTGCCCGTTGGGCAGGGCCTGGACCCAGTGTTCTCACAATGTCCCTTCTAGCCCTAATGTCTGAAATCTATGAAATCACAATAGTACCTTAGCGCTTTCAATTTTTTAATACATTTACTTTCATAACAACCATATGCTACAGAAAGGGCAACGAGGCACATATTAAAATATTTGCCACATTATGTGTCCAATTGGAGATGTTTAGGATTTGAATTTTCAGAGTTTTTAGTATTACATAGCACTTTCCGTAGAAAGCATGACTCCATTTGCTTTCAATTCCACCTGTCAATGTTTGGCACTTCTGCAATTTGGATGCCAAGGTTTTAAGCTGGGCAAAAATGAGAACTCAACTGTCAGCCACCTTGGGAAACTTTGCTTAATTTGCTTAGCATTATGCAAGAACTCAGTCCATTCTCTGTTTGTGTCATGCAGTTCTTCAGGGCAGCATCTGACTGCCTTAACCATGAGAACCAATATGATGTGGAATAACAAATTAGTTTAACTACTAAATTCAGTCTAGGCACACAAATAAGCAGAGGGCAGACAGTTCAAGACCAGCTAGCACAGCATCTCACTAAAATAATCAGAATAATAATGAAGATGATATCTCAAAGGGAATGTCAGAAAAGAATATATACAAATCATTACAGGGTGGTGAAGTTAGCTGTTTTAAAATAAACTTGTCTTCTCTAAAACTTCACAATCAAATATATTAGATGCCTTAAAAGGGAAACCTCCAAAGCCCTTTCCTATTTTGTCTTTTACAATAATGAGTTATTTTTTTGGTTCCTAATACTACGTGTAGAATTAAAATTAAATCATGTGGCATGGTTTATGCATAAATTTAAAGGCAACCCTATCATAAATGCACCAACCTGAAAATAATGTGGGTGACCATTACAAATTAACAGCCTAACACACAACTTGTTCTGTCACATAAACTCATATGCTACCAGCAGCATATTGTTATTTTTTTATTTACGTGGAATATTGGACATGATGATATAGAAATATATTTCACAGTTCTAGCACCCTCAGTATATCCAGAGAAAAATGCTTACCCATAGCAGAGAAGGAGGTTCCTTTCATCTTGACCCTGCTATTATTAGCAATAAATTTATTCTCAGCAAATGCAATTTCACCCAACTTGGCTTTTGTCAATTAGTTTTTGACAAATGGCTTTTGTGTATGAAATTCTGCAAGCTCTGGCAAAAACAAAACTGCTGGGACAGGTGTCAAAAATCTCAGCCATCTGCTGTGCTAATAACCATGAGGCTACGCGTACCATGATGGAGATAATAGCCATTAGAAACAGAGCCATTATCTCAATGTTGTTCTATACCTTGATGAGTTTCTTGCTTTAATTAAATGCAGAAACAGAGAATCCTGAGTGCCAAGGTGCTTAGAACCAAAACAACATTTTCTCTTTGGAAATTACAAAGCCAGCTTGAGGTGCATGTGCAAACATTTTTTTTTAAATGAAAGGAAAAAATTGTACCAACCTTTTTCATTCCAGCTAAACCATCATTCTGATCCTGCTTTTTCAGCATTGGCCATTTATAGTTATGTTTCCAAAGTATCATTTTTGGAATGTTTCTCATTGATGGATACAGAGGCTAAGTACTGACATTATATGTAAACTGATATAACCCAGAACAGGTCTATACCCAAAACAGAAGTTTGGTTCACATAGACTGGTTTAAAAATGGTGGAATCTGATCTAAGATGGACTTTGATTGATGTGCACTCAAATTTAATTGATTTAGTGCCCTGACTGGTGCTGTGAACTTCCATACCAGATCCCCTAATGATTTCAGTTAAGTTTCTGTTCTCTGACATCCCAGGCTCCTTTGCAGCCACTCCTCTATCCCCCCAATAGGGTAGAGGTAGAGGGGGGCCAGCAATACCTTGCCAAGGTATTGGAGTGGCTGCCCACCCTCCACTACCAGTGCAGCAACCTCTGATGCAGCAGGACCTGCACAACGCACAGCCAGCCCTCACCATTCTTTGGCTGATAAGTCATACAATGAACAAAGAAGCCAAGCAGCCTGGCAAGGTATAGCTTTCCCCTGCTCCATGTGGCAATAGTCGGGACCTGTGCCCAGAGGAAATGCAGAGCCCTTGCTCCTTCCCATCCTGGATTGAGCCCAGCCAAGGTACTAGGACCCTCCCCTTTCCCTTCCTCCCCGGTCTTGGCTGGTTACAAGCTCATCTCCCATTCTATGGGAACCTAAATCTACCACATTCAGACTTCCCTGCCCTATCTGTCAGGGCCGTGTTTAGCTGCTGGGAGAGATGGAGCCTCAGCCAAACTGGCCAGAACAGTGGTGCATAACCAGGTTCCCCTCCTCCAAGCACTCATGAAATGCACTAAAGGTGTTTATTAAGTTCTGCAGGCAAAATGTAAAAAAAAGGTGCAAATGCAGGTCCTGGGTGCCCTGCCATAGGGATGGGTGGCAGAAAAGACACTGATGCCAGAGACAGAAGGTGTCTGTGAGACCCACTGGAGTTAGTACAGCAGGAACAAGAAATTCCCCGTTACAAAACTACCCCACTCACTGCCTCCCAGTTCATGAAAGGTACTGCTGGGATGGCAGGAGTCCTGCATAGGAACTGTTTTCTCATCTGCTCCAGTCCTGCTGCCAGGGTGAGTTCCAAATAGTGCAGCTGAAGTGGTTGGCAAGTGACACTCCAAGTTTTTCCCTTCTCTTCTCTGATCTGGGAAAGGTTCGTGGGTGCTGAGTGACTTCAGTCTCATGGGAAAGACATTCGCTATACTGATCCCTCAAAGCAACATCCTTCAGTTGCAGCCCCATCCCAATCCTAGATGCCCCCAACCCCTGAAAGCAAAGCAAACCCTCCCCTCCACCACCTCCTGGGGTATTCATAGTAGAAGAACAGTGCTGGAATGGAACATGGCAGGACTCTCAGGCAGCTGTGGTCTATGGATCTTCATCTGGGGTCAGGTCACAGGCTTAGCAGTGCATCTATAGTCATGGCATTCATGAATTCATCCTGATGTGTCAGCACCTCATAGCAGAGACACACCACACTAACATCTATGAAGACCACAGGTAGCTCTCCAGGTGGGCTCTCAAGTTGAGTGGCCTAGCACACATTTAATTCAAATTGAATTAACTTCCCTAGCACACTTTCAAAGAAAATGGCCCCCCTCCAGCTCTCAAGCACCTCCCAGGGGACCATATTTTGCACTAAGAGTATGTCATACTGGTTGGAAAAACCCCAGGAGTAAAGCATATAACTCTAGGCCTGGCTGATTCTCTCCAGGGAAATGTTGGGAGTGAAGTGCTATGCCAGCATGGACATAGTACCAAAATGCCTCTCCTGTAAAGGAAACACAGGGGAGCAGAGCAGCTTTGGGGCTCCACCATCCAGCACAAGTCCCTCCAGGGCTATGTGCCATCCCTCAGGGACCCAGTGCTGAAATGCCTCTCCTGCAAGGGAATTACTGGGGGAGAGGGCAATGTAAGAGTTCCGCTGGCATTTCCCAGCATGGTCAGTTCCTGCCATTCCAGGGGTAGGCTGAGTCCTTGAAGGAGCCTGGGTACCTGGATCCTCTGAAGGACTGGAGCAGGTGCTGACTGAGGTACCTATAGAGGGATTCAGGCCCTCCTTTCCTGACAACCTGTTCCTCCCCTGCTGCAAGGCTTGCTGCACACCAACAGCACAGCCAGGACCCCAATTTCAACTGTGTCAGGTGGAGGCTAGTGATGTGGCTCCCATCCCTGGGCAGGAGAAAGATCCAGAAAAGGGAATCACCAGAGCTCAGTCAGTGTTTTTGCATCAGTGTCCAGCCAAGTACTGGAAGGGTGTGAGATGCTTTCCTTTATACTTCATTTTTATCAGCAAAGGTTGCAATTTTGCACAAAGGCTCTGTATATCTCCTGTCTGATTGCAGAGAAACCACCTCTGTGAGGGCAGACAGTGCACGATGGATGTGATGGTGCTCCAAGGCCAGGTGGCCACACAGCTGCAAAGCACATGAGGGCTATATGGAGGAGGCATCAAAGAAGTAAGAAAGAGATGCTTCAGGCCTTGGTCAGTGCCTCCAAGCTCCAGGCATTCACAGTTTTCTCTAGGTATCAGGAGCTGTGGGACCAGAACAAGGAGAGATTCAAGATATGGAGCAGGGCTGTCAGATGTCTATACCTGAGCTGCTGAGATGCAGGAATGGGGGTCAAAATGACTACCCACTGTTTTGAGAAGCCAACCTGGGGGAGCTTCACAGCCCCAGGACAGGGAGTTCATGGACTGGGTTCTGGATTCCACTTATGATACCTCTGGCTGGTGCCAGCACTGCCTCCTGCATAGATTCTGTAGCCCTGCCGGCCAAAAGTAGTGGGAGAGGCTGCCACCCACCTTCCCACAGCATGCTGTATCCCATTTCAAGGACTGTTCCCTGGGGTGGCAGGAACAGGGGTTCCATGGGGGGGGACCCCTGGATGTCAGCTGGGTGGGAATCACTCCCCACTACCCCTGAGTGGGAGCTGCTGAAGTGTGACGGGGACCCAGGATAGGCAGAGTGGTGCTAGGAAGCCAGTGACCCATGGTTCTGGGAGACAAAATGGCACCAGGAAGGGCCCGCTCTGTTGGGCAATGGTATGCAAAGGGAGCAGGACCAAGCTGCCTGTGGCATGATGCCAAGGCCATCAAAGACAACTGCCTGTCCTTCCAGGACCAATCTGCTTCCCAAGGTTGCCCAAGGTATGCAGGCCTCCCAAGCAATTTTAGGCCTGTTCCAAAGAGGTGCAGAAGTGCTCAGAACCTGGGAAAGAGCAAGCCCCAGGAGCCTACTGGCTCCAATTTATCCACCTGTCAGCTGGGTGGTGCTGGGGTGAGCTCTTCCATTCCCTGCAGCTCCCCTCTGGGACCAGGTCCTACTTGGTTGGCCCTGGGCTTGGTCCTGCTGGGTGACATGAGCCCCAGGTAAGGCTGAGGGTCATGGAGCTGCAGTCCTCAAGGGGGGAAAGTGGACCTGGGAGCGGGGGCTGGAGGTCCCATGAGGGAGAGCCAGGAGTCTCTTTGGCCCCCACTGTGAAGATGCCTCTTGTCCCGAAGCCTTTGCCTCTGACACAGCAGCCACCTTCCTCCTGCCCCAGTCCTGCACCCCTTTCAGGCAAACTGGATTTGGGATCACACACCTATCCAGCTCCTACATGGAGAAGTCCCTGTTTGTTGAATTCAAGCCCTTCAGAATTTCCCCTGACTACAGCACATCCACCCCTTCCCCATCCTAACTGGTTTTTCCATCCCTTTCTGAAGTTTCCCCCACCCCCTCCAAAAGTTTTCTAGTTTACTTGGGAATAGGGACCAAGCTGAGGCATGGACAGTATTCAACAAGTTTTTGTTCTTAACCACACACAAAATGTGACAGCTGCAATATTTTATTAAACTGAGGCACAGATCTTCCTTGTACCACATTCCCCTGCAAACCCTGCATGCCCCTTGGGGGGAGTGGAGGGGTAGGGAAGGGAAGGGGAAGTGGAATAGTGTCCAGGCAGCCTTGGATGGAGGCACTGTTGCCCAGAGTGCAGGTCTAGAGGGGTCCAGGGTGGGAAACCCATGGCCCAGTGCCAGGGCAAAGGCATTTGAAGTCCTCTGGACTTACATAACTGGGGTGGGGTCCCAATCCTCAAGGGTAGGGAAGTAGTTGACCAGAGCTTAATGGACCTGGACTGCCTGCTGCTGTGTTGGGCTGATGCCCTCAACATCAATGGAGGACTTACCCTCTCCCCCAGCCCTGCACCATGCTTGGGCATGGGTAGCAGGATGCCATGGAAGGTTGTGGGACGGCTGGGACATAGAGACATATGCAAGTTGCAGCACAGGGTGCTTGCTTTGGGGCTCCTCTGGAAGCCTAGAACGGGGCATGGGGATGGTCCAAGGTGACACAGCAGAAAGAATGGGGCATGGTCATCCATGCCGGGCAGCCAATCAGAAGTGGCACAGCAACTTGCATGGGCTCAGTATTCTCCAGCAGCCTGGGGAGCCCATAAGGCAGGCTGGGAGATATGCAGGAGCACCCCAAACCTGCTAGCCTCAGCCAGTGTAGGCAGCTTGCATGCCCTCTCCAACAAAAGGCAAATGTGTTCTGTTCACTCCTGATCTAACATACACCTCTTACAAAAACCTGCATAGGTTTGATTGACTCCACCTCAGGTTTTTTGAATGTCTATACTTAGCTTGAGAGTACAGTTTTGATTCAGAATCCAAAATAACAAAAATAACTATTTTTGCAATGTGCTTCATCTAACTCCACTGAGAGATGAATTATTATTAATAGACGGTGGTACACTGTGAGAGAGTTTCTGGCTCACACTGATATGTGGTGTGCAGGTGTGTACCTGGCACATAATTTTGGAAGTTCTGTGGTCAGGGACATGAGACCAGAACACGTACCTGATCAATGAAATGCACCATTGGCTCCTGAGAACTAAAAAATATTCGGGACTAGATTTTTTTTTCGGTACTTAAGTACCTAATAACATTTTCAAAAGCACCTAGGCATCTATGTCCCACTGATTGTTTATTTGTATTGCAGGCACCTGATTAAGACTGACCCTGAGCGTCTTTCAAGATGGTGAGGAAAATATTATTTTTTCTTTTTTGCATTTTCCAGACTAAGGGATATTTTTAATATAAACTGAACTTTAAATGTCTTTGCTTTCAAAAATATTTTTAGAACTACAATATTGTGTGCAAGCTGTATTCTTAAGGCTTCACTCCCCATAAATTACTGATAGTTATTCACAGACGTAACACCAATTTAATTTCTGATTCTGTTTAGGAATTTTAATTTGGATATTGGCCTATCAAACCTGATCTGTGGATGGACAGAATAAACATTAGATGCTAGATTCTGCCATTGTCAATGATGCTGATCAACATCTTATTTAGTGCTTTAAAAAATCTATTTAACTTATACATCTTAGCAGTTTGTTACTGGGATATTTTTTTTCCCCCTGAGAGTAACTCCAATATAAACCCAGAATGAAAATGTTCATTTTAAACTCCCCTCATGCAATGAGTTGCATATGGATCTGTTAATACAGAATTTATTGAGGGTTGGAACCACACCTATTCCATTGGTCTATATTAATTTATTATTTAAATGATAATATATTATTTACCTAGTTATTAGTCAGTCTGTAAGTGTTTACTTTTTGATTTAGAAATATTCTTTCTTCACCTTTCACACTATACATGCATGACACTTCGTGACCGTGAGGATTTTTTCAGCTGTTTTCCCTTGATTTCCGTCATGCTTTTTCTATTGTGAAATCTCCTGTTACCAGTAATGCCATATATTTTTCCCAATGGCCAAGAAAAATACTAAGTGTTACTTCAGGTTTATTATTCTGATGCTCTAGTGCTATTAAAATAATTAGAAGCTTTTTCTTATTTATTTAGTTCTATGTTACCAGACAGAGCTAGTAAAGGAATAGAGATATCTGCCTGTTATTTCAACTCTCAACCACAACAACTGTTTTCTCTAAACAATGGAAGTTTTGCATCATTTTATATTTATATACACTTTACACAGAACAGTATCTCTATAGAGCACAGCCTACCAATCATTCAAAAATATATCAAATTATTTCTGGATTGTAGGATTGTTTTGTGACACAAACTACTGTGCCTGAGGGACTGAAATGAATCAGGCATATTTTAAAGCCATCAACTTAATTAATTCATGCTTCTGAGTAAATTCTTAACATTTTCTATATATCAATAACATCAAAATTTCTATAACATCAGTATTCTCTATGGGTAATTATTAATGTTAAATGTAAGAACTCTGCTTAAAGAATGTGTTGTGTTAGACCAGGAAAGATGGGAATACATAGAAAAGATTTGCATGAAAATATCAACAGTTTGTCATTTACAAACCTACTAAAGCAATATTCTGCATATGATAAAAAATACATTGTTAACTATTCAGTAGACATCTTCTCACACAATCATATATTTCCCAAAGGCAGGACAAGTTGCCATTTGTTATTTAGCTCACAAGGTATTCAATAGTATTACAGTATTGTAAGAGTCATTTTGAAATTTTGATAATCCAAAAATTATGTGAGAGGCAAAGATTTCTTAAAGTGGTATATTTTATTGGATCAACTATGTAGTTGGCATAAAGTTAGAAAAACTTTCAAGTGTAAGACATTCTTCATCAGGTCTACGATTCCAGGAAGCCAGGCATATCAAGTCTAGTATTAGACACATAAATTATATGTTGTTCACATAAAAATCCATCTTGGATTCTTTGCCCACCCAAAATCCCCACTGAAGCTAATGTGAGTACTGGGTGCCCAAACAATTCAGGTCAAAGCAATACTGGGCAGAAATTTTGAGCAAAAATATAGCGTACATATGTAGTGTCACTAACATTGGTTGGGAATTTCCAGTGGGGAATCAGGTCAGGGTGCACAGGCTTCACAAAGCCTCTAATGTTTCACAGACAAGCTATATTGTCCCCATTGATAATGTCCTGTTGGATATGAGAGAAGTCAGAGATTGTTCTTTGTGTTTCAGTTGGCCACTGGGTAATGATAACACAAAACTTTGGTTCCTCCTAGGAGAAATAATCAAATGAGTAGCAAAAAAGAATACAAAAGTGACTGTATTTAGCATAACATTAAGTATTTACTGAAGTCTGAAAGCCACTGAAAATATCTATAAAGCCAGTAAATATAATAGAATTCTGCAACTCTCTTTAGTCCCAGATAAAGTTCTTTTGTCCAGAGTATTAGTGTTTTTAAAAAGAATGGCACTAAAAAAGCATGATAAAAGCAAGGTTATAATAATTACTGATCCTCAGCAGAAAGTTAAGCAGAAAATGATTAAAGTGCAAACTGATATGTTTGGTTTCTGCAATCAAAGTGGTCCAAAAACACAGCACAATTAGCATTTTACCTTCCTATTATAAAGTTGAATAGGGGCAGGCATTCAGACAATAGTACATGGAAGGCAGATGTTTCAAAGGGAGTAATCAAAGAAGCTGTACATAAGCATGCAAACAACTGACTTTAAGTACTCCTCTGCTTATTATAGAAAGCTTGAGGGTGAGTGAACTGCTGCATGCATTCTGCAGTACCTTAATGAACCTCGCAGCATGGAAGCAACACTCTTAGATAGAGTAACTTATATAAAGAGCTATTTACAATAAAGAAGTAACAGTTTTGCTGATGAACTTGCAGCAGTCTGAGACCTACCCTTGTTGCTATCCTGTCTCACCAGAAAGTTCTCCTGCCTTGCCTAGAGTATTTTCTGGGATGCCACACTTTCTGGGTCATCTTTGTTTCCAGGAGGACTTACTGTGTCATGCATTTGACTATGACTGGATTCCCCCCAGCCTAATATTCTGCCTTCTAGAAAACAGGGTATGTGTTTTTGGAGGCATCTGATATGCAATAAAATACAGTAACTGTTATGATAAGAAATGCAGAATCCATACCTATCTAAAAGAAGCAAATCTATTGCTGGTCATGAAAAGGTAATTACATTAGGTAAGTGCTTGGCACCAAGGAGACTGAAATCTTCATACAAGCTATTAGCAACACATTTTGGCTTAAAGCAGCCACTCAACCTTTTTAGACTCAAGGCACTTGTCATTAGACTTGAGACATTTCTTGGAAAATGCCAACTTTTAGCTTTCATTCGTTTTTTGACTAAGGAATAATAATAGCAATTATTTTGTTGCAAAGAGTTTAGAAAGACCACAATAAGTCAGAACGTTTTTGACACTATGGATTTCCATTTAGAATCTCTGAGTTCATGCTAATATTGCATGGCACCTCACAGTCTCCTTAAAAAGCTTTCATAGGACCCCAGGGTGCTATCACATCCTAGTTGAGAATCACCAACTAATCAGTTTATTTTATATATACCATATATATACTGTGGCATCAAGTCTCTTTAGGTTCCCAATTATAAGATTTTACTCATATAAATGCAGAAGGCAATTGTGCCTTTTCTTTGGGCTAGGGGCCCATGAGTCATTTCTTGATCATAACTGAGATGGTGGGCTTCATGGGAGCATAATGAGGGTACCACAGATGTATTCTTCTTCTGGAAAGAAAGTTTTGTACTCATTGTTATAGTGTGTGTGTGTGTGTGTGTCCCCACACAAGTAATTTTTTGGGGGGTTACCAAGTCTGGTGATCAACTGCATGTGTATTGCCTACCAGACTTATACTATCATTTGGTCCATCTTAATGGTTGATTATGCTGCTTTCTCTGCTTGTCTGAGGAAATATAATCCTTGCTTTACTATGCTTGAATTTCCTGAGTTAAGGACTGTTTCATAGTGATTTATGGCTTGGAATTTTCTCCCTGGTATTAGTCAATGTTTTTCATTCAGGCTTGTAAATTAATTCATCTGCCTAGCTCTGGATTTTTCACAAGCTGATGCAGATAGTTAAAATCAAATTCAAAATCCAGCTTAGTGTTACCCCACACTCTTACACCTGCTGGTTTTCATTCCAGAGCTTGTGCGCTTCTAAAAAATATCCCAAACTTTAAAATAAAGACTTACATTAGCTCCTAGCTAATTACTGTGCAGAGTTGATCAATTTGTAGGTTCAAAGTTATGGTTTGGAGTGGTAGCAGAACTCACAGGCATTATCAGGTATTATCTGACAGGGCTGGTAATTTCTGTGAGTTCTGCTAGCACTCCAAACAATAATTTTGAACCTTGTATGCTTCTGCCATGGCCCCCAGATTCCCAACACCATCCTACTGGAATTCAGATCAAAGCCACAGTAACACCTACAACACTGCCATTTTGCTGATGTTTCAACCTTAGAAAAGCAAACTAGAAGAGCTTATCAAAATACCTTGATGCCACAGTCCAAACCATCAGAGCATTGCCTGAGAACTAAGACCAAATCATAAAAGCTGTTAAGAAATGTGCAAGGAAGAACATCCCATGGGGCTTCCACATGAATTACATCCCAGGCCTCACTCCGCCAAACACTGGCCTATACAAAAACTAGATGCAGTGATATGAACTATACCCTTCTTATGCAAACACCATTGGTACAGGAAAGAAGCTCATGGTAGTCTTCATAGAAGAATGCAGGAAATACTGGAAAACTGTGATTTATGTGTCAAAGCAGTTGGCTCATAGTAAAAACAGCATGAGCAACAAGAGAGAAATTAAGCAACAGCCCACAAAAGGACAATCAACATCACAATGTCAGTACTAATGTAGAGGACAGAGCCCCTGGACTCCCATGCCCACCCCACCCTGAGTCAGGACGGGTCATGGAATAAAGCCATGGTTTGTTTGGGTGGCATGGGGAAAGGGTGGCAGCTCCCACTGCTACACGCATCCCAGGAGGCATGGGGGGAGCTGTACTGTGCTGGTGTGGGTGGCGGTGGTGTTGGGAGTGGGATTGGGGGGCTACGATAAATTTTGGAGGTACCCCCACCCCATAGCCCCCTCCCAACACTGCCACCGCAGCCCTGGCCCCATTCCACAGTGGCAGCCTGTCCTGCCCTGTGCAGATCCGGGGGCACACACCGCCCATACCTCCCAAGGTGTAGCAGCAGGAGCCACACCCCCTGACCTCACAGCTCAGTCCCACACCCCACTAGCTATGCAGTGCCTGCCCTTCACACAGCCCCAGCCCCACTCCCTCCCCACCCCTGCTGCAGCTGACAGAAGCCCTCAACTGGGCTGCAACACTACCTGTATTTGGGGGGAGGGGCTAAGCCCCGTTAGACCGACCCCTCCCCCCTTCTACCACCTATGGTTATGCCACACATAACAAATTGTACAATTGACTGATATTGAACTGGCATATGCTATACTTGGGCACTGTGAGTGTACCAATTTTATGACAGGCCAACTGAGCTGTTTGAGTCAGTTTTGGATCTAAGAGAAGTTGGGAGTGAGATAAAGGCAAATTTATTATAGCTTACACATACCCAACAGTTAACAGAAATATAAATGCAATAAGCAGATAATTCAGTATTAAAGGGCTAATAAGTAAATAATAACAACAGATAGATCAATTCTGTTGCAGGCCAACTGGGCACTGAGAGGGTATTAGCCACTGGGCTGTTCAAAACAACAAATAGACAGACATGGGTCAGCAACTTATTGATAGTCCCTCGATGCCTACATGTCAAGTGATTCCAGAGAAGTCAGAGGTCCTCGATCAACTCTATCAGAGGGTTACCGGGGAAGTTCCCTTGATCAGGATCCGCTCCTCACTCACACCAGGAGTCTGGGGTCTGGGTGTGGAACAGAAATGACCGTTCTGTTCCCTTCTTCCTGCTGGTTACCTAATGCACGTGCTTTTTATACTTAGTCTTATAGTAATGTGTTGGCTTCAGAGCCATTCATAATGTTGCCCTATAGCTGTTACCCTACGGGATTGAAAGGTGTTAAAAATTATCATAAAAGGTTACTACCCAAACTCAGGTTTATCCGATAAACAAATTACAATGCAGCATCTTTAGGTTTGAAATTGGCATTGCTCTGCCTAAACCCCAACCCGTTTTAGGTTTCATTTAAATATGCTTTCTTGGGACGTTTTTTCCTGGAATGTGTTGGGTGTGCCAGGCAGTTAGATCCAGTTTTATCATCAAGGCTGAACCCTGAGCAAAAAACCATTAGATCATCTAATCTTACAGCTATAGCTTTACCTATGGGACCCAGTCAGTGCCACGAACAGTTAATTTATCGTTTTGGTTAAACTTGTGACAGACAAGTTACATTTGCAGTTCACAAACTTACAAGCTTTATATTAACTAATATTACCTGTTTAAGCAAAATACCAAATGCCTCCAAGAAGCACATATTTATTACTTATTAATCCCTCTGGCCATCACAACACCTAATCCTTGAACAGGGCATCTTCCACCTTGGCAAATCAATGACGATCCAGCTGCTTAATCCAACTCGATATACTCAGACTCGACTGCTGGAATGTCCATTTTTTCACTGGCAGGTATTTTCTTCAGCCTCTCATTCCATATCTGATTGGCAGTGCTCTGCCTGACATCAGAAGAGTAGTGGCCAGAAAGATAGAACTATTGAGACAAACTGAAGATACGAGACACCTGATATATGACCATGCCACAGCACACAAACATCTGAAATCATGCAGGAGCTTCCTCACCAGCATCTATCCTCTTTATACCACACCTAAACAGACACGACTGCAAATGTGGAATGAGAGGCCGAAGAAAATACCTGACAGCAGACAAAAATGGACATTCCAGCAGCCACGTCCTTACCAGCAGAGGTTGACAAACCATGGTAAGGGCGGTGATGCTTCAATTGCCTGCTGTCCAAAGAACTAATGAAGAAGTGGGGATACAGGATTGGTTCAACCACCTGTGGCTGTGGCTCAGAGCCTCAGACTATGCAACACCTGCTGCAATGCCCACTGCTTGAAGACATATGAATGATCTTGCCAAGTACAGTAAACAAGCACAAGCATGTGTAACACAATGGTCAAAACTCATGTAGAGACATGAGAAGATGAAGAATGCAGTTTCATTATTATTTTCAAATGGAGTGCTGCTAAACCTGTTGTTATTCTTGCCTGACTTTCATGTGGCTTTCAATATATAACAATACACAGATTTGGCTGTCCTACTTTTAGTGGATTATCTGCATTTCCCAGTTTTAAAAGATATTTTTACATTATACTAATTCAAGTTCTACTTCATTTTTTTGCCTCTATTTTTACCTTTTATTTGATTGTTCTTATTAAAAAGCCAGTTGTTTTGATTTTTAGAAGGCCCTGTTATGTGTTTCAGCAAACTTGAAGCTACTTTTAAGTAGATCTATAAATGGCACAATGGTTTCATCTAGTGATGCTCAATCTCTTGGCCCTATGGGCCAGCTGACTGGTGTAGGGCTGCTTCACAGGCTGGATCAGGCTCCATGTGGCCTCATCCAGCGTTGCATGCTAGGATTGGACCCCACTGCCGCACCCCCACTCAGCTTCACGTGCTAGGATCAGGCCCTGGTGCTCAACATCATCCCCACACAGTGGGATTGGGCTATGTGATGCCTGATCTAGTGCTCATGGCCATGCTATCTAGCCTGTGGTTCTTCCACCAATCCAGGAATTTGGAGCAGCTACTCCCACACTGCCAAATTTTCAGACCTCTGGGAAGTCCTGTGCAGGGGCTGCATCTGGACCATGGGCCAGGGATTGAGCACCCCTGGTTTAATCGATCAATGTTAGTTGTGTCAAAAAAGGGTGCTTTTTATATAAAATTAACTTCTACACTTGTAGGTTGTCTGAAAACCTACACCAGAAAATCAAGCATCAGATATAAAGGAAAAGAAGCAAGAAAACTGAGTGACAGGGTAACTGTTACTGATATTACCCTTATTAATAACTACAGCCTGAATCCAAATTGGAGCCAAGCATGATATATTAGAAGGACTACACAGAGTGATGAAGTTATTTAGTAGTTTAAAAAAAAGTCTAGAAGATGAAATTGCTGGTTTTTATTTCCTGCTGTACCTCTGACTTGCTCAGTGACCTTGAGCAGATCACTTTTAGCCTGGAGTTTTTATAGCACTTTGAAACTGTGGATAACAGGACAGTTTAGATAGGTGATGACCATAATAGCTGTATATTTATGAGTGAAAATAACAGATATTATCAGAAGGATGCTGTACAACAATTCCATTTTACTCACAGGAACAAAATGGTATTGTGAAGTCATTAACACTTAAAAGGACCTTATCAGGCCAAAAATGACCTTACTAAGTTTTTAGTCACCTTATTAAACAAAAAGTATGACAAAGCTATCTTATGTACTTTTCTTAGCACACTAAACCACACTCATAAGTTCTATCCAATAGTTGTATGTCTTACCAATAAATAATATGCTTTTCAGCATTTTATATGTTCAAAGCACTGTAGACACTGGCAACCTAATCCTCACAACACTGTTGTAGAGCTGCTGAGCTAACATTATTTAACCTACTGTACAGAGAGAGAAAGCAAGAAGTGTAGGTGAAGTGATTAACCCAAAGCCATGTGAGGGCCAGGACTAGTACTCTGAGCCATCTTTGGTCCAGACAAAGACTGTAATAAAAATATTAATATTTTAGAGTCTTGACATCAAGATTAGAAGCTTTCTGAGTTTATTGGGCCTGACAGTGTTCACCTAAATTGTAGGCAGGAATAACACCCTTCATTGTAAATTACTGGGTAAAAGATTTAAGCATATGTATTGCAGAGAGCCAGTTTGACAGTTTTGGTCATCCCTTCTGATTATAGCATTTATGGGTCAGATCCTCTGCTAATGGAAGTGAACTTATCTTCATTACATTCCACTTCAGTCAGCTTTAGTGCTATGAGCCAAATGATTCAAGAGTCTAAGGCCATTTTGAAACAATCTGATTTGTATTTTTAAGTCAAACTGATTTCCCCCAAGTAGAAACATAACTTAAATTTCTGGGTGTGAACGCTCACGACCATAAAACAGATGTTTGTTTTAATTTTGCATTCTGGCCTATTAAACAATACAGCCAAAATAAATAGATGATTAATCCTGCACAGCACACACACACATTAGAAATGATCTATTTTGACTTTTCTTGTCTCAGTTCTTAATAAAACCAAGCCAAGCTGCACTCTGATACTATTTTCTGGAATTATTTTTTTGTCTCTCAGGATTCAGCTTTCCTGCTTTAAAACTCAGAAATTTCAGTCAGCTTTGATGGTAAAACACATTAAAGCAAAATTGATGCAATGTGTATGGCTTGCAAAGCATTACAAATGAAAGAGATGTATAGCATCCTCTTCAAGACATACATCAGCCCATGTAACAAAATGCTCCTGATACTTAAAAATTTATTACCACATTCTTTAGTACTGTCCAAAATTTATTTTCATTAAAATACATGTTTTAAAAAATCCTGACCAAATGGACACCTGACTTCATATTTTTACTACATATAATCTCTTTTAGTGGTAGGGCTAAAATAGAAACCTAGTGGATAGCCTGTAATTGTAAACTTTCAGCTCTACCATTCTATCAATTTTTAAAATACATAGCCTTCAATTAGATTTCCAATATTACATACGTGGGTGAGTTCTTTTACTGCTTCTGATTGCCAAGAAATTGTCATAATACTTGGAAGGAGTTTTGAAGGCGTTATATAAAATGTGAACATTAATTGTTGAAAGATGTTCCACTTCCTGACTAAGAAATACTTTTTTGAGATTTGTCTTCTTTTGCTTAAAAAAAAGAGTTTGCTATACCAACTGATAACAAAAATAAGTTTCTAACTTAAAATTAGTCTCTGGTCTTTTATCATTTTACCTGTGAGAGGTAAAAACAGCCCCCTCTTCCCCCCTCTTTTTTTTTCCAAATTTCAGGCATGCCACTATGAAAGCAATAAGCAGATTAAGAGTTATACAGATAAATCTATATGCAGGAATGACCAAATCAATAGTGTATGACAGGTTAACCTAAGAATGAAAAATTTTAAAAACTGAATACCTTCTTTTCTACAGGGCGTTTGAAAAGTATGACAAAAGAATATTTTTGCATTAAACGTGTCTGTCACATGGGAAGCAGTGTTTGTAGTAGAATGGTAGACTATTAAGCTGGATATAGCAGACACTAAAGGTTAATGCACAGGCCCAGGTCAGAGTTAAATTATTCTAGGTCATTGGTTCGCAACCAGGTTGCCATGCGAGCTTTTAAGGGATGCTGCAGTATATACACTGCAACTACTACAAGTCAGTAAAACTGCCCCATTGTGCTTCATGTGGAGGCAGACCAGGAAGGGCTGCAGCAGAAGCTTACAGCCCTTCCTGGTCCAATCCTTCATGCAACTCCTGGAAACAAAGGGACTGTGCTAACTGTATTAACCCTGGCCTCCAGAACTGTTGTAAATCCCAGGTGGGGTTATCTTGCTATGAAGTTTCTTCATGCTACTTTTTAAAGGAAAGAGGTTTAGAAATATTCAGTTTAGCTTTGGCCAAAATAAGCAAAAGTGATTTTCTGGTTCTGCTAAGGCAAGCTTCAACTACTCTGAATAAAAATAAAAGACTAAATCTTGAGATGAATCCAGCAATGAATAATTATTTTATTAAAGGAATGATGCAGAGGAATGCACACATCATAAGATGAAGCTGTATTTGCCTGGTGGTAATCACTTACATAGGGCGCATCCACACATGCAAGCATGTGCGCTTGCAGCACCTCAAATAGAAGCGGTGCAAATCTGACCCGTGGATTTTTGCCTCTGCGCACATGCTCAGGCATGTACTTTGTTGTGGAGCAAGTTGTGCTATTTGGGGCAAAATAACCTTGCCTGGATCCTCCCAGATCTGCGGCCAGGGGGAGCTAGAGACCTGGCCCAGCACTTGTGCTGTCCCTAGCTGTATAAAAAGTTGCCCTGTCCTGGACCCATCAGTACAAAAAGCTGCCCTGGCAAGTAGATCAGGGCTACTCATTCTCAGGAGCTTCTGGAGCCCAGCCAATTGATACCTGGGGATTCTACCTCTTGTGCCAGCAGGACTGCTGAAGCAGCCCTGAGAGTTCCCTGCACCCTCTACCCACTGCAACAATCTGGCAATGGAGGCTGCTGCCTGGCTATGAACTGCTGCGCACCTGCCAGAGCCGCATGAGACAGCTGCCAGTGGGCTGTGGCCACAGAGTTGACCTTTGTATAATACTGCTGCCATGTGTGCCCCCTGCCTGGCCATCTGGGAAGCTATTGCCCAGAAGATGTTCTGGGTGTGGTGGCCTGCTTTGACCTGTCAAAGCATGTCCTTCTGACCCCAATTGGCCAGGAGGTCAGCCAGAGCCAGCTGGGGCCCAGGTGTCAGCTTTGAGCAGGCAGGGTCCTGCCACTGGCCTCCCTAGCAGGAATTCTGGTGTTCCCTATTTGAAAAATGAAAAATCCCTGAGAAAAAAATTCCAGAGTCACTCTGTAAAATACCCCAAAATTAAAATCCATGTTTCTCTATAATTAAAACAAAAGACCACTCTCTCTCTCTCTCTCTCTCTCTGTGTGTGTGTGTGTGTGTGTGTGTGTGTGTATATATAAATGGAAGTGAACCTCAAAGGGGTTTGAGGTGCTGCAGGAGGCACATGTGGCCTTGTCTGGACGCGCCCCTAGAGGTTACCCTTGCCCCCCAGAAAAATGTACAGATGTGAGGAAGGGAGGAAGATGATCCTCAGATCCTCTTGTAAAGTAACCATCAAATTCTTAATGGGGCAGATTAACCTCTCCTACTCCCTCCTCTGACCTTGGTTTCAGATGGTCATTAGCCAAGGACAAGGTCTTTGAGGTTTATTCATCATCTAAACAGTCTTTAAAAAACAAGAATCCAGTTTGTTACACAACTATATCTAGACTATGCATTGGCTGGTTGCTTTTGCAACTTACGGTGTAAACTAAGATCTCTGCCCACAACTCTCTTTAGCATGATAGTCATATTTGTTTTTCAAAAGCTTGCTTCCTTTATACTTCTATCCCCTGCACTGGGATGGGTTAAATCTAAGTAAGGTGTTTAGTTTCCTATCAAAACTGAGCCAGGCTCACACCTGTTCTGTATTTTGAAAGATACTGAGCCAACTGTGCTTCCAAAGTACCGTTAATCATCATCTTTCCCTCTTTAAATGTTCTAGTATCACTCTTTGCAATGCCTTTTCAAGTGTGAGGCTACAGGAAAGTTTGAATATGTTTAATCCAAATTTCTTTTTTTTTTGCTGAAAATCTTTTAACTGCACTCTTGTAAAATTAGGTCCATTGTCTGCAACAAGTAGTACTGTTAGGTCCATGGATGCTGAATTCATGCCTAACTTTTTGACAAGAATCCATGGAGTTTGTTGTGGTCAAACTCAGGGATCCAGGTTTTCCATTTCCTGTGGAAAAAATGTGTCAAAATACGGCTTTTCTCCTTTAAAGGAGAAAAATGCAGATTTTTTTCCTATAAAGAAGAAAAACCCTCAAAGCCATAGGCTTCTCCTTGCAGGCTGGCAGAGTTCCAGCATGTAAGGGGCTGCTTGGAGCTGGGAGGAGATGCAGGGGTAATGGGACACCACATGCATGTATGTGCATGCATAGATGCACATGGCAGCCAAACAGTGTGATGGAAACTAGAGCAGCTCCTGCAGCTCTCTCCAAGTAAGACTATGGGGAGTGGAGATAGGTGGTCTGTTGTGGGGAAGAGGGGGAATGAGCTCCCCCAGAGTTCTGCACCCACAGTGGGCATGGGATGTGAAGTTACAGCCTGCCTGGACCAGCTCTGGGCAGGAGCCACTTCCATGGCCCAGAAGGTGGGATCCAGCATGGAAGGGAACAGGGCTGGAGGGGTGGGGGACTGTGAGTCAGGAGTGAGGGGCACCAACAGGGCTTGGGGAGTGTGGGGTGATGTGAATTGGGAATGAAGGGCACCAGCATGGGCAAGGCACCGGCATATCAGAACTGCTCAGCATCATAGAGCCGCAGGGGGGACAGCTGCAGCTGGACCCACATCCTGTTATGCGTAGAGGGCAGGAGGATTTCCAATATTCTATGATAAAAAAGAACCAAAATGAAACACCAAAATATATAAGTATTTAGAATGTATTTTATTATAATGATTGAAGCACTGGTATGCTTCTAAATTGCTTTAAAATTGTAAATATAGCAATAAAACATTCTGTTCAACTGATCTATCTACCTATCTATTAGTGGCATTTAATTTTAATCACAGAAAAACACAGGTTTCATATATTTTAATCAGAGAATCAAAGAATTTTTAAACAGAGGAAATCAAGATCCCTGGTCAATCATCATGTCCTTTTCTATTAATTCTGAACGTGCAACAGCTATCCTTTAAAACATTCCTTCACCGCTCACACTGCATGGCCTTGCAAAGTCTTATATGTGCATGTGAGCCCTGGGGTCAGGTACATACATTACACTTTTACCAGTATGTGATTGGAAACTGATCTTTACCAGTAACTGAACAGAAGTTTGGCACATGTAGACTAGTTTAAAAATGGTAAAACCCAGTCTAAGATTTCCACCCCCTTCCCCCCACCAAAGGGAAATGTGTGTTCTCTTTGCTACCTGTCTAAATTATGCCACTTACAGGAAACTGCATAATTTAGATTGATTACACCTCAGGGTTTTTTAATGTCTGTACCTACTCTGAGTGTCCAGGCCATCTCCAGAAGTATAAAAGATGCCAATGCAAGCAATTAGCTGAGGTAATTGTCACTGATGACTTTCCTTAGCTATTTTTCTAGGTCCCTATCCGTGTTTGGCCACTGGGACTTGGTGCAAAAATTTATGCAAGAAATGCCAATATTCATTTTGTGCAACCTTGCTAGGGCTTCTAGAATAATAGTAAGTCTAGTGCCTGACAACCTATGCACCCATTCCCTGACTTGGCTCTGTCCTGCTGGCATGAAATTAGCAGAATTCTTCTTTTCTACAATGTTTTAGGCAGCCCATAGGTACATGCTGCTGAACTCAGAACTACAAAGGATTCTTCCTAGTCCAGTTTCTTTTATCTGGGAAACCTTTCCTGGTGTTTGATCAAGATATTCCTTGAGTAATACGGTTTGTCCTAGAAGCTCCATAGAACCTTTTTGTCCTAATACCAGCAACTGACTGAAGACATCTATGCTGGCATATGATGCCTTATCTTATATGCTATTTTAGGTTTATAAGCAATTACTTCAGCCTCCATTGTAGAATTTCAGTACGCTGATGATTGTGCTGTCATTGCATATATGGAGGAGAACTACAGAGCCAAAACAACTGCTATACTCCTAACTCAGCCAAGGACAAAAGGACATGTAGCGGTCAAAGGAAACACTTTAAGGACACCCTCAAGGCAAACAAGAAGTGTGGCATTGACACCACATGGCGACACCTTGTGAGAGAAGGCACATCTTACTTTGAGGCAAACCATCTCACCTTGGAAGCAGAAAAATGACAGCAATGGAAGGAAAGAAAACAAGACTAAGAAACCTATGGTTCAAAACTTCCCTTTAACCACCACCTGTGGCATTTGCCAGAGAGTCCGTGACTCTAGGATCAGCCTTCTTAGCCATCAATGAACTCATTTATAATCCTTGACATCCCCCGTGGCAGTGATCATCCTTAACCATGGGGTGCTTCCAATTATGTTGTTAAAGCCCAGCACTGTATTTTAACTGATGCCAGAGCCAGTGTTTTCTTAATTTCACAGGTGGTTTGTGTTTTTATCAGAGGTAAAAGGCTTCCTACACAGATACTGATAGATTCTTTTTCTTACTCCAAAACCTAATAGCTTGATTTTCTTTCTCTGGCAGGGAGTAACCCCATTCAGCTTTAGTCAGTGACCTGTAGATATATCCAATTGGCTGTACTCTGTTATCCTTAAGTTATATGCCAAAACCACCCCTACTTTATATGATTAAGTATCACATGAAAGCCTAACATGAAAGTTAGGCTCTAATTTGAAATTTATTACTTCCACTCCCAATTTAGTTTTAGGTCTTTAAATCAATCAATTCCTATTTAACATATTTTGCTTTTCTTCCTGGTTCACTAGGACATCTACATTTATTCCTTTAGGATATATTTTTTATATTTAATGGGGACAAGTACAGAAGCTAACACCTGGATCAGTTTTCAAGGGTAGGCATTCAGGGTCACTCATGCATTCATGAGCTTTTTATCCTGCTTTTTACCATTGATATCTATATTCAAAGTACAATGGTAGAAGAAGCTCCTATATCTATTTCCATTAGTACTGACTGATTTTTTTAACTCTACCATTATTTGGTAAAGTCTGCTTTTACCCCATTTTAGATATTACATGGTGTGTACCTGCCCACGTGTGTCTGTCCATGTTACAAAGTTTTCAGTTTTCTTTCTTTCCCTCTGGTCTTCTGGAGTCTACTTAGGTTGAGGTGCTTTGAAAGTCATAGTGGTCACTGAGTTCTGTAAACACAGGCATACAATGAATAAGAAGAATTAAGCAAAAACTAATTATGGAGCAACAGGCAACCTTTGAAAGCCCTTTGTCTATAACTGCTCCCTAACTGATGGACCATTTCCCACTAAATAACTTCATTAGTCTCCTGTTAGGGAGCAGCTCTAAATTATATGTATTATCACTACATCTTCCCACTTAACAATAACTACAGAAATCAATTAACTGTCCTGTACAGAAGAAAGGTTACTAGCATGTCACTGAAGGAAGTCTTTACCACTCAATTCCCTATTCCCCCTTTTTGTGTAGCTTCTTTACAAAGTTTCTTTGAGTCAATTAGGAAATTTCACTTTCCTCTCAGACTGGTGAAGTATCAGACCAGGTTTCCAGTCTGGTTTTGGAAGGTTATTCCTACTAGTCTTAATAGATTTGAGTCCTTATACTGGGATCTGATTGGCTTATACTTTTTGCAGCTTTGTTTCTGCATATAACATGCAGTACATTGGCTACACACCACTAAGCTGTTTTCTTCTTTCTGCATGATAGTAGTTGCATTTGTGGCACAAATGACATGATTTTCACTGCTTGCCAACTGCAGGAAAAATGCCAGGAATAATGTAAACCTCCCTACATGGCCATCTTTCACCTCACAAAAGCCATCAACTTTGCCAACTGAGAAGTCCTGTGGAAGATCCTTCTGAAGTACAGATACCCACCAAAATTCATCACTGTTCTTTGTGTGCTCCATGATGCAGTGGTTCTCAGTAATGGATCTCTCACAGATCCCTTTGAGGTTAAGATGGTAGTTAAGCAAGGCTGCATCATAGCTCCAACATTCTTCTTGATGTTTCTTATCATGATCTGACCACCAACACTCTTCCATTCAGAGTGGAGCTAAACTACCAACTGGATGGTAGACTGTTTAATCGCAGCCAGCTCCAAACCAAGACCACTCTGACCTCAGTCATTGAACTCCAGTATGTTGATGATGCTATAGTGTGTACTCACTTGGAAGCAGACCTTCAGGCAATCATCAACATCTTTACTGGTGCATACAAGAAAATGGGACTGACACTTAACACGCAGAAGACTAAGGATTTCTATCAACAAGCTCTCAATGAGCAGTCCCCAGGCTTGGTAATTCAGATTTACAATGAGACTCTGGAAAACATTGAGTATATCCTATATCTTAGTAACCATCTCTTACAAAAGGCTAGCACCAACAAAAAAATCCAGCATTGCTTCTAAGTGCAGTCTTTGGACAGCTGAGGAAATGGGTGTTTGCACATCATGACATCAGATCCAAAACCAAACATGTGGTTCTATGGAACGGAGACATGGACAACGTACAGGAAATACCTCAAGTCACTGGAGAAGTACCATCATTGCTGCCTGTGGAAGATCTTTCAAATTCAGTAGGTAGACGGATACACCAACATTAGCATTCTCTCACAAGCAAGCACCATGAGGTTTATCATGGTTGGGAGGGGCTGGAGCTGGGGTTGAGGCTGGGGCTGGGGCTGCTGCCTAACTGGGGGTGCATGGGGCCCAGGGCCAGAATGTGTGGCTGGGGGGCTCCAGCGGGAAGTGAGACGGGGCTGAAGGCAGCTTATCTGGGGGATGAGGCTGGTTCACCACCACTGCGTGCACTTCCAGGGGGGCAGGAGGGACCCATGCCCCCATATATGTGTGTAAGGTAGAGACAGGGGTGTAGGCTGCCCACTGAGAGCTCAGGATCCCTACTCTGCTGCTCTCCCCTGGGGCCTCCTCAGCCCAGTGATTATGACGTGACACTGCAGAGCGTGGCTGTGTGGGGAAGCTCCTTGATGCTATGAGCTCTGTACGGCCTTCGCCAGGCATCCCCTACCTGTGTGGCAGGAGTGGGAGCACAATCCTTTGCCACTGTTGCCATGCAGACAGGGGACACCTTACCAGGGCAGCACAGAGCTCACAGTGGCAAGGAGCTTCCCTGCATGGCCCTGCTTTGCCCTGCAGTGCCAGGTTACACCCACTGGGCTGTGGAGGCCCTGGGTGAGGGCAGCAGGGTGAGGAGCCTGAGCTCTCAGTGGGCAGTCCACTCCCGTTCACATCCTAAGCACTGATCTGAGGGGCACAGGTCTCCCTGCTTCCCCCAGGAGTGTGCACAGCATCAGGGAGCTGGTCCTACCCCGCTTCTGGGTCTGCAGCAGGCAGGCGGCAGGCAGCAGGGTGGTGGGCAGCATGCTCCACTCAGCTGCAGCAGCTGCTGCCTCCTGTGGGTGGCAGCCAGGTATCAGGGACTGTGGACCTGGGGCTGTGGCTCTGTAGCCCTGGCATCTAGGGGACTCCCTCTGGCAGGCCCAGGGCGGGGGGCAAGGAGCACCAGCAGGGCTGAGGGGACTGTGGGGCAGGGGAGAGAAGTGAGGGGCACCCCCAGGGCCAGAGAGCTGTGGGGGGAAAACTAAGGGGCACCACCAGGGTCAGGGGAGAGTGTGGGGGAGTGAGGGGCACAAGGAGGACCAGGGGGCTGTGGGGAGTGAGGGGCCTGGACCTGTGTTCTATGAGCTAGGGGGGCAGGGGAAACTCTGATTTTCGATGATGAAAAACCTAACATCAAATAGCAGCGTTGATAGGTACAGACAGTCCTCGACTTACGGTGTCTTGACTTACAGTGATTTTCACTTGTGACACTCCACCATTTACACCCATGTTATTACTTATGGGGCTGGATCCTTGCACTTACAGCATGATGGCAACTCAGACGGCGTACAAATGAACATACGTCACCCTGTCACTCTTCTTTCTGATGTGCTCTGGCGTGTAAGTTTATTGTATTCTTTGATTCTTAGTGCACGTTAAGTATTTATATATATTTGGTCCTTAAAAATGGCTGATAAAAGAAAAAGTCAGTGCTCTAAAGATAGTGATGAGTGCTGCACCCTGCCACTCGGCATGGGCTCACAGGGCTGGAAGTTGGGCATCAGGCCCTCGGTCAAGAAAGTAACCCCCCATTATAACATTGTTTCTATAGGAAAATCAGATTTGACTTGCATTGTTTCAGCTTACAGCATCTTTTCCAGGAACCTGACCTGCGGGAAGTGCAAGGACTGCCTTCTTTAGAATTTATTTTATTATAATGATTGAGGCACTGGTGGGCTTCCAGATTGCTTTAAAATTGTAAATATATCAAGAAAACATTGTGTTCAACTGATACCTATATATATAGTGGCCTTTCATTCTAATCACAGGTTTGGGGAATTTAATCAGAGAATGTGCAATTTTTTATCATGGAAAACCAGGATCCCCGCTTATCAGGTAGTCTCCTTGCCAATAAGCAGTTTCACCTGGTGAGATGGCTTCTTATCTGAGGAAAATTCTACCCTGTAAGGTGACTTTTTCTGGCAACATTCTTTGACGCCTACTGGATGGACAACCCCTTATGTTGCATTCAGTGCTGCAGCCTGGGCTTCACCATTTCTGCTGCCTTGTACATTTGGACAGTCTTTTCTAGGGACAAGACTCTCTCGTGAAACAGCTTTTCTTATAACACGTTGATTGCAATGCCACAAATAATCCTATCTCTAATCAGAGACTCTGTCAAGCTCCCAAAAGCATAGTTTTTATTTTGTCTCTTCAGTTCAATAATAACTGTTTTGTACTTTCTGTTATTGTTTTTCTGCGCACAAAAAATCAGTGTCTTTGAAGTATTTCATTCTTTTTTGGCATGCAGTACACTCGTCAGTTTTGGAGAGTATTATGCTGAACTACATATTTTGGCCTTCTTTGAAGGTAAAGGTGTTATAAACAACCAGAGCTTCCTCCCCCACAATTCACAAAAAGTTAGTGCATTTGACGTTGTCATTTTTCTCTTCTGTCCTGGTGGATGCTGAAGCCCATCCAAAACCTTTGTTGGAATACCCTCCACTTGTCTGCTATGTTCCCAGATGACAGAAGGGTTAGTGGAGCTTGCAAAACTTCCATTACTAGCTGTCCATTTACTTACACTGTAACTTTTCAGGAAGATCACTTACATATGGCTCTGTGGCTCCACTTGCTCTCAGTTTCCAATTTCTATTTCAGTTTGGAACTCAAATTCTTTCATGATTTTTCTTGTTCTGATGATATGTAGTCATCACTGGATCAATAAATAGTCATTCAATGAATGAAAAGAAAAACAACAGTGTACCTGTAGGCAACCTCTGCAGACCTTTTATCTGTAGGTGCTCCTGGCCCCATCTCCCAATTCACAACTCCCTCAATCTCCTATTAGGGAGTATCTCTAAATTATATCTTCTATTGCTACAATAGTTATCTTTGTATTTTCTAGCTAAGGGTCCAATTTTGAGGCATTTATGACACTGGAACATTTTACATTTGCAGTCAGATGCAAATTGAGCACTTACGCCCCTTCCAGCTTCCTTTACGTTTTGCTTACTAAATTTGATTTCCCTTACATTCCACGTAGAAGTCTTGAAAAATTTTGCACTAGTGCTGCTTTTGTTGTTATATCTATCGCCTTTAGCCAGGTTTAGTTTTACCAGCAAGCATCTTGGCTAAAACAAAACACCTGTCTTGCAGCGTGTCATCTAGGACATTTCCGAATGAGTACTATTGCATTTGTCCTATTAACTCAGTGTCATATTGCACCACAGTCTCAGCCTCCATATGATGCTATGGAACACAAAACATTTTGCAAAATTATTTTGCTTTGTTGTCCGATTCTCTAGTAGGATTTTCTATAGATCTTCTAAACTTCTTTCACTTGTCTGAGTTTGTAGCACACTCTGTAAAAAGGGAAAAGGCTTTACTGCTACAGATGCTAAGACATATTATTTGTTTGCCCTTTTCTCATAATCTAATTTGCAAAAAATTAAAGGCCAAAAATTCCTGGATTTGCTATTAATCCTCATTTCTTGAATGAAACTATTTTATTTCTCCAGTAGGACTGGGTGACCCAAGTATCCCTACAAAAACATTGCTACATGTTATTGGAAACAAACTGGAGGAGAGTCACTTGACCAGCTTTCTTTTGTGAGGTTGTTTAATATAATTTTGTTTTTATATTAATAGGATATACTTACATCTGTCAATACTGAAATTAAGTTTAAACCTGACACACAAAAATGATAGCTGATAGGCTAAGGCTCCATCTACATGTCACACTTAAGGCGTGATTAATCAACTATATGCTCAAGCAATTAATGATGTGATAAAACAAGCAATAAGCTATGAAATTATTCCACAAAAAATGTGCAATAGTTTAGAAGCTTGTTCTAATCATGCCATTAGTTGAACTTGTGGCCAACTGCTCCCCTGTGGTTGGGAGACCCATCAAATGAAGGGCTCCCAGCCACAGGGATCTACTACCTACTGCCAGCCCTGCAGCTTACAAGGCTCTCAGTTATGGTAGTGTTCCCAGCAGTGCCCCCCCACCCCGTGAAACTCATCTGCTGTGGTACTTGCGGTGCAGAGATTGCTGCCTGTCCTGTAAACTTCATAAGGTATGGGGCTCACAGCTGCAGGAGCTGGTACAGGGGGATCCCAGGCTGTCCCTGCACCAGTGATAAGGTGCAATGAGATCTAATGCACAATCCCACAATCACACTTCCTGCCATGCACATGTGGCGTGGAGAGAGGCACAACTGTGTGAGCATGCATTATATCCCACTGTGACTTTCCCTGCATGTGTAGATGGGACCTAAGACTCTTTCACTCACTTTCTCCTTAGGTTGGTCTGAATGATGAACACCACCATAACTTCTGAATTTATTGCCAGCTAATAAAGGTTTGATGGGCGATCATTTATTTTACAACAGCATTAAGAAAAAATGTAATTGACTTGAACTTAATTTGAGTCCAAAGTATAACAGTAGTCGGCAATACAGTAGGCTATATCTCATTTATTTGAATTCCTAGCTATTTGTCTGTGCAGATTTATTGATTAATATTGTTTAATGCAATATTTGCTGTGAAGAGGCTTCAGTAACCTGGAGTAGGCATGGAATCAGTAATGTCTATATGTAATACTTTCTTGCCTGTATTGTAGACTGCATGGTCACCTATTCAAAATTTATTTTCAAGAGCTTCTGTTTCATTTCACTGTGGTTGTGCTAGTAGGGTGAGCTTTCTGTGGTAACTAACTAAAATTCAAAACTATGACTATCCTTTCATTCCTTTCTATGATATAATAGTTTTATAGACAAAACATCTTTGAAAGATTTCCCTCTGTCAAAAATAAAGGACACGGCAAACCACAGCAAGCATTCTTTGTTCTCTCCAGTAGAGGACAGTGGAATTCAAGATGGAAATTTTCTGGCATGACACCTTGATGACAGGATGTGAGAATTGCTTGGCAAAAATAGAGAATGATCTGAATTCCTGGAAAATCCAGGAGTGTTTTTATGTACTTTGTATGACTGTTGATGTTCAAGTAAAAGAACAATGAGTCAGAGCATGGCCAGGTGAGGCAACATGTTAGATGGACCCAGCTCACCCAACATCTGCATAGATTGAGCACCCTCGTTGGTGCTTTTATCAAATAGCTGCTTGATTCAGCTTTAGACAAAAGCAACAAAAAGCCCTGCTGACGTGCCTGATCTGTAAAATGCTGCAGACCCGGGTCAAAGTAATATACTGCTGCTTCCACATTTTTGGGGGGGAGGAATTTGTAACATCTGCAAGCAGCCAGAGTTATTATTCATCTTTTGTGTAATAATTTTCTGATTTATTTTTTGTTTTATCACACCATTAATTGCATTACTATCTGGTCAGTTTACTACTTAAGACATGATTAACTGGTTACTTATGTCTTAAGTGTAATGTCAGGTTCCATAAAGTTACCCTGAATTTTAAAAAGGTCTGGCCTGTTACCTAGTTCATCCCTTCATATGTGTGTTTATAGGTAGAGTGTAGTTCTGTCAAGGCATAATATCCTGTGAAAAAACTTGAAAATATCCCTACCTAATGTGACTTCTTAAAAATCTATTTCATAGCTTATATTTATCACATATTGCAAGTTCACTCAATATTTAGCCTAGTTTTGCTTTCTTAATGTTATACCTTTGCTTCCATATATGAATTCCTTTAAAGATGCTAAATCCACTTCATCTGTGGTGTTAAATCTTTCCACAGAGTTGTGCATCATTACTGTGGCAGTGCCCCTTTGGGTGCCTGCCACATTAAGGGCAGAGTCAGGCAGCTAGCAGATGCCTGATGGCGGCAGACATTTTGAAAACGATGAATATAAAGGCTGCAGTTTGCTGCTGCTAGCCCAGGAGGAAATATCACCTGGCTGAGCTGCAGCAGGAACATCAGAAGATAAGAGTAAGAGGATCTTGGTCCTGGGCTTGACCTAAAACTGCACCCTGCCAGGCATGGGTTGCCTGGTGGGGCTCCTGTTGGTGCAGGAATCCCCAGGAAACGCCAAGCCAGTTACCACCCCTGTGAAAGGTAGATCAGGGTGCCTTAACTACTAGCCCCCACAATTCAGTGGTTATGAGGGCCAAGCATGGCTATGGCCACATGAGCCCTAGGGATTGGAAGACCCCAGGAGAGGAATGGAGGCCAGGCATGGCTGTGGCCACCTAAGCCTGCAGGGGAGGAAGACCCTGGAGGCCCCTGGTTGGGGATAGTTGTGTGGCCCCAGAGAAAGGGGGCCAAATGGGGGGGGCTCAGCCAGGAACCTATGGGGGAAGTCTGCTGAGGGGAGGCCAAGTGTGGGTTGAAAGAAGACCTAAAGATTGGGCACAATGACCTGCTGCTCTGGGGGGAGGGAGAGTCCCTGTGAGACCTGGGATCAGTAGTCATGGCGTGAGGGAACATCACATGTGTCATCTGCAAAGTTTGGGATGCAGTGCAGGGGTGGTTGGAGCTGCATACATAGGCTCAGGAGAACAGGGCCACCAAAGGGCAGCCTCCCACCTAATTAAGACACCAATTATTGAACAAGGCATGGCAGCATAGAGAAGTGGGCAGTTTGCCCAGAAACAGGTAGGCAAGCCAACTTCCTACTGGGCCTGGGAAGGCCCCCTCTTAGTTTCCATACTCTCAGATCATTCTTATAGCTGGTTTAATGTAAATTGCCCTTTCAACATCTTATTCTTCCTAGTATTCTGGTTATTTCTCTTGTTACTGTCTTTATGGCAATAAACTATCCAGTATTAATAGCATATTCCTAAAACAATTGTGTGAGATCCATATGGAGAAGAAGTGCTACTCTACTTCTCAGTAAAATGATGTCTCTATATGTTTAGTTTGTAAATTCCACAGAGATCATGTTTGTATCATATACAGGCAGTCCTCGATTTACGGTTCTATGACTTGCGGCGATCTGCACTTGCAGCGCTCACCCACTTACACCTATGTTATTACTTATGGTGCTGGATCCTCGCTCTTACGATGTGCCATAAGCGTAAGGATCCAACACCATATGTCATCCAGTCAGTCTGCTTCTTCATGTGCCTCTTGCTTCCTGATGTGCTCCAGCGCGTAAGATTCTTGGATTCTTAGTGAATAATGCTTAGTGTTAAGCTTTTTTATATTCAGTACTGTATTGTCTGCTTCCCGCTGTTAGTGTGAGGACTGTCTGTATTTTGTATGACCATCTGTGTTTCCTGATGTTTCTTAGTGCAGGGGTTTCTGCTTAGTGGCTTCTTGATGTTTCTTAGTGCAGGGGTTTTTGCTCAGTGGTTTCCTGATGTTTTCCTGGATCAGTTTCTCAAAAAGCCATCAAGTGACTCTAAGTCTCCCCAAAAATCTCCCCGAAGAAGCCCATTCCATGACCCTGGTGAAGGTGTTCCTTCAACTTCTGATTAAATAGTTGATTTAAATATGGTGTTTATGGTCATTTCTATAAAAAGTTGGACATCAGACCCTTGGTCAGGAATGTAACCCCCTATTATAACCTGATTTCTATGGGAAAATCAGATTTGACTTGCATCATTTAGACTTACAGAGCCTTTTTCGGGAATGTAACTTACTGTAAGTACAAGAACTGCCTGTATTGCAAATTCCCGTCTCAAAGGTGCTAGGAAACAGCAGAGTAAGTTACTTTTGGCATTCAGGCTTCTCAAGTTTCCTTCTTACCTTTACTATCTCTATTTGGGATAATTATTTGATTATAATTTTAATTAGGGTAGCTCCCAATTAAAATGCTGCAGCGTCACATGTATTCAGTGTCCCATGTTTCAAAATGGTAGCAGAGGTGCTTTAACTAAAGCGCCTCTGCTACCATTTTGAAATACAGAATACCAAATACACAAGACATTGCAGCATGCTGGAGGTTTCTAATTACTCTTATACATCTTTTATTCTTTTTCTGGTCTATGCCATCAGCTTCTTAACACCTGAATCTCCAAATCTTTCTCTGAATCTTTTTCCAAATTGATTCAGAGGTTTCAAATCAATTCAGACCTTTATATGGGTCACCGAATTTGATTCAAATTCAAAGATTCGACTGCTGAATTGGGCCAAATCTTCTCTGAATCCAAAACTTCAGGCTGGTCATGATCCACGGTTTCGGGAGAAAATCATGACTCTGCCCCATCCTCATACTGTCACTATCCTGTGATCCTCACCCCTGCCTTGGCCCTGCCACCCATCCTGCTCCTGGGCTCTGTCCCCCACTTGCCTGTCCATGGCCCCAACCCATCCCCTGGCTAAGCATGCTCTGCCCATGGGAGTCCAGGGTCAGTCTCCACAGAGACTCCACATACTCACTCCATCCAGCGCACCTGACAGTGGGTCCATAGTAAGCAGGCTAGGGTGTCCGGGCAGTGGGGCTTGGTTCAGCAGTGGCAGCTCTGGCAGCAACAGCCAGAAGGAGCTGCTGCAGCTAGCAAGTGAAGTCCAGCTGCCACACCACTCTGCCCCCACACACCACAGCCTGGGCTGTCCCCTGTGCCTGGGCTAGGTGGGGCTCAGAGGCCTTCTGTAGGCTGGATAAAATCCCTTGTTGGGTTGGATCAGGCCCATGGACCATATTTTGCCCACCCCTGATCTAATGATTGGGGCATTATTTTATATTCAGGGTTGTTTTATATTCAAGTAAATAAGATAAACATTTACTTCTACACAGAATAAGATTAGAGACTAGAGAGATTTGAACTAGGAAGGGATTCTCTTAAACCTACCAAAGAAGGATGAAAGGATGCTGTAGACATGTACAATTTGTCAGTTACAGCAAAAAGAGTACTCCTTTTCGTGTTTTAGAATAGAAGAATGGATCTATGTTCTTCTTGTACTTTAATCCCTGGATTCTTTTACAGGCATTTACTGCACTCATAAAACAGAAATGGGATAACCTTTTTGCAGATATGAATGGAAAGAAGAAGGAAAGGTAAGAAGGCCTGTCTCTAAGAACATAATTACTGTCACAATGCCAAATCTCTCTCAAAATACTTTCAATTGTGAATACTTTTTGCAAGTTAAAGCTTGCCTGAACTTCAGTTCTTACGTGTGCCCTGCAAACATTTGGACAAGAACTTGAATTAGAAGGGTGAGACATGTATAAAAAAGATCTCTACTTGACAGAGCAGTTATGTTCAGCCATTAGATTCCACATTCTAGATTGTTTTTCAAGCTTTCCAGCTACCCAGGTTTTTTAAACTTGATGTGTAGTATAATTTCCTTAAATATAAATAGTAATAACCCATATTACTCTCTAAGAATAATTAAGTTAACTTAATATAAGAGTTATATATGTAACATTAATATATAAGGATAATAGTCCTGTAAGTTTTCTGATGAGTAGATGCTAATGCTAACAAGTTATGCCTTCAGCTGGGGAGGTAAATAACTTTTTCCCTTACCTATATCCCTTACTGCTGTGACTTTTTAGTTATTTTAGTAAGGTCCTGAATCAGATGACTCCTACTCTATATATTCATTATGTGACCATACAGAAGTTTCAGCTCACTGATTATTGACTAGTAACAGGTGTTTCTAGTTATTACTGGCCCTGAGAGCTTTTAATGCGTGTGAATTTTGTATGTAAATTCAGACCAGCTTGATTTTCAGTTCTGATTTTTACCCTGCAGACTTTTGGACAAATGGTATGATTTGCTGCTCAACAACCAGTGACTTTTGGTATATTCTGTTTAATTATTAAACAATATTTTTAAAGCATTGATATTATCTGAACCTAAAACAACTCTCTGGCTTTTCTGAACTTGCAAATTTGGATTGGAAATCTCTAGAGGATATATTGTCTTATAAAATATTGTCATTTCCTTTTCTGGTTTCTGTTTGAAAAAGATTGTAATTGGATGTGTGCTAGATGATGCCCCAGATAGTGTAAACTGACATAGCTTTATTGAAATCAATTGAGTGAAGCCAATTTACACCAGGTGTGAATCTGACCCAATAATTTTTAGACCAGTAATCTTTAAAGTAATTTTGAATTTACAATGACAAGGTAGAAAAGTATTAGGAATTGCTGTTCATTACTTGTTCAAAACTGGTTTCTCACTCTAATATGCTCTCATGATTCAGTCTGTACAAGTAGTGGGTAATTACCCTCAATTCACTATTTTTTTTTTTACACTACGTTGGCTTCATTTGACTTCTCATATGATATTTATAAGTCCCTAGGCAAAGTCACTGATGAATCCAAAATGGTTTTGATTGCTCATACCATGTTTTATATTATAATGGATTTAAAACTGTTTTGCTTGCTACTCTTTGTGCACCTTTTAAAAATAAACGTTCACAGTATCAGAATATTTTTCTCATGTAAGCTTTTAAAATAATGAGATGAAAGCAAACCAAATATATATTTGTTTAACTTGTAATAATTTTCGTATCTTTTTACTGTTTCCAATGAAAAACTTTTTTTCCAAGTTGTCAAAACAAACTATTACTATTAACCTAGTTAAATCAAATTTAAATTAATGCAGACAGCTCGTCACATGAAGACATTCATATGCAAAGCACACTATCCCCGAGTAATTTAGTAAAATATAGAAGTTAATATCAGGAGTTTTAGAAAAAAGGAATCACATCAAGAGTAATTTTAGCTAATTGAATCTGATTTAAAATATTTTTTATTTCAAAGAGGTATAATTTTTCAAAGGTAGACTTTTTTTGGTTATGCAAAATTCTTAGCACTTTAAATTTTCTTCTTTTTTAATCTTGTTACCTGGATACACTATGTGGAACAGTTTAATTAACTATCTTGTTCTTTTATTAGATCACTTGACTCCCCCCACCCCGTCTTCTTTCCTAGCATTAGTCTCTATAGGCTTCAATAAGCATGTTAATGCTTACCATACATGCAAATATTGTAAGGATCTACCTATAGATTATCTAAAACAAAGTATGTGTTTGATAACATATTTCTGGTTTCATAGCAAGATGCCACAACCACTTCACTATTAAAGATGTATCTGCTTCCTCTCCTGCGTATTTATCTCTCTGATGCTTATAGCAGGCGTCAGCAGGAATCAGGAACAACCAGCATGGATTCACCAAGGGTCAGTAATGCCTGATCAATTTGATTTCCTTCTATGATAAGATGACAGTCTAGGTCGGGGTCACCAAAGTCCACTATCATCACTGCAAGGAACTGGGGCAGAGCCACAATCTATTGCCTGCCTGTCTCTGTGTGGAGCATGCAGGCTGCAGACTGTAGCTCTGTCCTGGCCCCTTACCAAGCTGCCCCTGCTGCAAGGGTCCAGTGGCTCTGAAGCGGTGCCCTGCCCTGCCCTGCCCTGCAGCCTGCCAGACTGGCTGGGGCTGGTCTCCATGGAAACCCCAGTCTTGCATTATCACGGTACACTTGGGCCAGGGTTTCCATGGAGGCTAGCCCTAGCCATGTGGGCAGGGGCTGCTGGGAAATGGAGTTGGGCTGCTGGCAAGTCTGCCATTTTGCCCACCCTGATTTAGGTGGATTGGGATGAGAGCAGTGGATGTGATATACCTTGATGTTAGCAAGACTTTTGATACTGTGTCTCATAATGTACTCATTAGCAAAATAAGGAAATAAATAGTAGATAAAAGTACTGTAAGGTACTGGTTGGATCGTAGTATTTCCAAAGTACTATCAATGGTTCAATGTCTAGTTCGGAGAAGGTACCAAGGGGTCTGTCCTGAGTCTGGTATTGTGTAATATCTTCACTGATGATTTAGATAAGGGGATTCCATGGACACGGACTGCTTTCATTTGCCCTTCAGTCAGAGCAAATAGCACCTGCCTTCTCACCACACTAAATGCAGCCCATAGCTGCACCATATTTGATAATTTTTTCTTGTGCTGGCTACCATGCCATTCGTGATTGCACAAGGCCACCCCATAGTCAGACCCATAGCAGCAGGCAGCCCTTAATGAAAGAGGCAGTGATGGTGTCAAATCTTCCATGCCCTGAGCTGCTTTTAGATGCCCTTAGAGCAACTGGCGCCCGCCCTCTCATATCACCAAGTACAGCTCATAGCTCCCATGCTTCATAAAGTTCTTCTCTTCCCTTCTGCTGCCTGCCACGCCAGTCACAATTGCATAGATTCATGGGTGCTCCTGCAAACAGAAACAGGCAGCCAGCCCTTACTGACACCACCATTGTTAGGATTATCATATTTCCAGTTCAAAAAAAGAGATGCCTTGGTCCAGCCCAGATAACCATGTGAAGAACTCCTGCGGTGCAGAAGAAAAAACATCACGAATCATACACCGCTGGTTATGACATATCGCCCTTCTCTCAAACCTATACGGAGGGAGGTATACTAGAAAGAGACCCTATTAATACAGAGATCTTCCCAGAGCCATCCATCCTAGCCTTCAAACAAACACTGAACCTTGCTAATCTCATCACCAGAAGCAAACTTCCTCAGCCCCAGAACACACCAAGTGGATCCAGACCGTGCCATGACAAGAAATGCAAAAACTGCCAACATATCTCTACCACCACCACAATTACTACACCCCACAACAGAGCCATCAGCATCCCTGGATCTTACAGCTGCACTTCCAGAAATGTAACGTATCTCATCCAGTGCACCAGATGCCCTGATAGAAAATATGTAGGAGAAACCAAACAACAACTGTGCACCAGAATGAATGCACACTGGAAATCTATCAGACAGAAATACCCAGTTACCGGTGGGGGCACATTTCACACAAGAAAACCACTCTCTCTCCAATCTCTGTCCTGATCCTCACTGGAAACTTACAAAACACTTCCCAGAGACAAGCCTATGAACTCCACTTCATCAACCTCCTGAATATGAAAAGTCATGGACTAAATATAGACATTGGATTTATGACACATTATAACCTGCCTGACATCCGACTCCCCAGGTACTTCTCCACTATTCATCCCCCTTCTCTCCCCCTCCATCCAGCCTGTCTCTCACCCAATGAGTCCTCAATCTACATCTTCGCTGACTGCCTATCTTGTATGCATACCAGCACAGCCTCTGCTTCTTTACTTTTCACTCCATCCAGGAAGAGCACACATCAACTGCTGAAACTTCCTTAGCCCAGCGAAGGGTTTTTGAACCTGAAAGCTTGTTAAAAATTGTCTTCCAGCTATATAAGTTGGTCTAATAAAAGATACCACATTCACCCAAAGAACCTTGTCAGCCTAAGTTTTATTACAGGAACTTTTATACTGGCAATCAGTAACCATAGGCAGTGTTTATGCTTAAATCAACAAACAAGTGATAACCAGTAATCAGTGACTATTACTGCACATAAACACTACCGGTTCTCAACATTTCTGAGCTGGACTGCCCTTCTTTTTCCCTTTCTCGTGAATGCCTCCTATGCAGGGGGTCGGACTCAATGATCTATTGAGGTCCCTTCCGACCCTAACATCTATGAATCTATGAATTGTATCCATCTGTTAATCAAACGCTGGCACAAAATTAATAACTGCTTCTCTGCTTTGAGTGCATTCATTTGCCTTTTAATATCATGCAGTTCTCCAATTCCATGGCTGAATTCATTGGGGAACTACTTTTCCCTATGTTAACCACCCCTTTCTCCTTGGAGTTTGACTGGGTCATAGAGGCCAGACTTGAGGCTTCTGTCTGTGCCAAAGCCAGGGAAGTGGCATGCGTGATCATGATCGGTCAGTGTGGGAGAAGGGAGGCAGTCGTAGAGGAGTCCCCAGTACTGGTGTCTAGGCCAATGGGTCACAGTGTCTAGGTCACTGAGGTTAGCAAAGGTTCTTATCCTAGTCTGACTCCCTAGAACTCCCCACCCCACAATCAGTGGTGACAGGCAATTCTAAGCATGGCGTTCACAGATGCCAGTAAAAACTGCTACTGTTGCATTGCAAAAAATGTTAGCAGAACAGTGCTCCCAAGACTTTGTATGAAAGCAGTGGCCTTGAGGAACTACTGGTACTCCCTTACCTCCACTGCAAGATACCTTTTCATTGTGCCGTGTCTGTATTTCCAAAAGCCCACTCCCCAAACCACTTATTCACTTGGCATTCTTACAGAAAATCTGACAAATGGTGTTCAATGATCCTGCAGGACCACTGTGTGACTGCCCACTTTATGAATCTTGGGTTGTTTCTTTCCCCAGTGGACTCACTGAAGATCTGAGTATTTTAAGGATTACTATTAGAGTCGGATGGCATGATAGTACCACCCTGCCCCTTTGTTCCCACCACCACAGAACAGCACAGCACATGCACAGGCATGATATGGTTCTCACACAGTTTTATTTATCATCCCCTTTCCTATGGCAATGTCATCCTCTGTATTGGGGGTGAGGGTTGTATAGCACTGTGACAGGTATCCAACCAGCCATTAGTGGAGGTTGCATGACAGATCAGGCTTGCCCCCTACACCATCATAGCTGTGTCCCAAACCAAGAGTGCAGGTATGCACAGGGCACCAGCATGATCAGCAGCAGCATGGCATAGTGGCTTATGCAACCTTCAGCCTGCAGAAAGTGCTCATTGCACACAGCCTGAGGTACACAGAGCAGTGGCACACTTTGTTCCCATTGGTGTAGCAGGGAGGTAGCCATCCCCACAGCACCTCCCCAGGAGCTCCTAGGGGGTTGGTGGCTGCCTGGGAAGACCCTCACAACAGTTGTCCTGCAGCTCCATGTAACATGACCCTGGGCACTGCAGGCTGTGCAGCAGTGGATCAGAACAGCTGTCCTGCATGGGTAGGCAGGGGTGGGGAAAATGTTTCAGAGTGGTGTCAGCAGTTACCTGCAGCCATCACCCAGCAGGACACTACTTTAGAAAGCACTACTTCACTGTTAGGGTGGCTAGGATGTGGAACCAGCTTCCTAGGGAAGTTGTTCTTGCTCCTTCCTTGGGCATCTTTAAGAGTAGATTAGATTAGTACTTGGCTGGTGTCCTGTGACCCTGGCACTCATTCCTGCCACTGGCGGGGGATTAGACTTGATGGCCTACTTTAGGCCCCTTCTGACCCTATATCCTATGACTATGATACTAGCCACAGTGAACCTAGTGGGGGGGGAGGAATGAGGGATGTCCGGTGGCCTCCTGGCTGTTGTATCTTACCAGTTGACTTGCCATTCTCACTGTGCACCACCATGCACAGCCAAGCCACCATCTGAGGAAAGGCAGGGGACTGCAATTGGTGTTGGGCATTTAACCTGTGAAATGTCACAAAGTTTCATGAAGGGCTTCTGTCTCTTGGCTCTGCTGAGCCAAAATCTGTACACAAGAGAGACTCCAGCTCCAGATACAGAACAACTCAAGGTCATATGCTTTATATAAACTTATGTTTAAATATGAAAATCTAAGTTTCTATATGTTTGACTTCAGCTTCCAAGAGCATTCTGGCCAAAAGGTGGCACTTGCATAACCTTTATGGGTAGGCACTTTCCTTTTCAGTGAAAGATATTATCCAGCCACTTAACATTTCTAAAAGGGCAATTATCACATACTCAGGCAGGGCTCCCTGGCTTTGTTCTCTTGCTGCAAAAACAGGTGCAGTTGACAGAGAGGTTTATTAAAAGTTTACAACAAGTACACATGGTAAAATTGTGGCTTGGCTTTGTGAAAGTTTTAGGGGGTTGAAAAGAATTGAAGATATCCAGGGAGGAGCATGGCACAGGTCCTCACCCTGTCCATGCAAATGTATGTCGTTTCTGAGTCTGGCAGGGCCCCCTTTGCTGATAAGGGCAACCAAAAATGCTTCCCGGTGCCCATATTAGGTGCCCAAGTGTTTCTTAATTCTTTTCAGAAACTGGGGGCCAATCATAGTAACACAGAGTAGGATGTCACCTTGGCCACAGACATGGCACTATGATACTGCAAGGCAGACACCCCATGTGGGCAACCAGTATTGGACCTGCCACCCCTTCCCACCAGCTAGAATTCCATTCTTCTGCACCAACAGTTACCAAGGTACCCCCGTTCTTCACCCCCGCCTCCCCACCCATTGTCCACTTGTGGGGAATTAAGTCTCTTCATTTCTCCCATCACCACTCTGTGCCTGAGGCAAGCCAGGGAATGTTTGGCTTTGCTTACATCACCCAACATTCAGATCCAAGCATTATTAACCCTTCCCAATAAAGAAGGCAGACAGAAATGGGAAATACATTTTTATGATACCTGAGAACTTACTAAAATGACAAAAAATACTGCAGGATGCCCACTCCCCAGGTCTTTGTTTCCAAAATAGCATCACCTAAGAAATAGGAACCCCTCTTCCATCAGTTTTCTTTCCGGACCATGCTCTTACAGGTTGCTAATAGTAATGCTAGGAACATGGGGAACAAGCAGGAGGAACTCGCACTTCTGCTTGCAAACAAGAACTTTTACCTAGTTGGGCTAACTGAAACCTGGTTGGACGCTACCCACAATTGGGCAGTAAGCATTGAGGGCTATAGGCTGTACAGAAATGAAAGAGTGGGGAAAAGGTAGGGTGGGGTGCTTCATTCTATGTTAAGAAGCAATATACATCTTCCATAATCAAGATGGGACCAAAGGAAGGTCAAATTGTTGGTCAGAATCAATGGCAACACACAGGGGGTGCATGCAGGTGCACATGCACCCATTGAGATTGGCGATGCACCCTGAGAGAAGTGTTGTCGACACTGCCAGCAGCACCTGCGAGCGATCGCTGCTAACTCCCCTCCCCCGCCAGTGACACCATCATCACAGCCTACAGGAACTCCCTGCTCAGCCCACCCCCACTGCCAACACCACTGTGGCTGCCTGTGGGAGCTCCCCACTCACTGCCACCACTCCCCCATTGCCACTGCCACCACCTGTGGACAGTCACCATGCACCCCCAGCCTTTGGGGGCGTGCATTGTTCATGGTCAGAATGCAAGGGAGTCAGGGGGAAAGGGACTTGGTAGTGGAGATCTACTACAGGCTATCACATCAGGAGGATGAATTGGACCTGGAATTCTCCAAACAGCTCTCAGCAGCTATACCATCAAAGGACAAGTTTATCATGGGTGACCTAAACTACCCTAACATCTGCTGGGAGTGGCAGTCAGCTAGATCCAACTGTTCACATAGGTTCTAAACCTGCATACAGGGCTTTCACCTAGCACAGGAGGTATACGGTCCCACCAAGGGAAATGCATTGCTGGACTTGGTGTTAGCTACAGGGGATGGGCTGGTGGGAGATCTACTGACACAAGGTATCCTAGGGGACAGTGACCAGCACTTGATTCAATTCACTATCTGGCATAGGGTGGGAAAGCTAACCAGTAGTGTATAAGTGCTAGACTTCAAAAAGGCTAACTTCATTGTACTCAGGAGAGTAGTTAGTGAGGCAGTGAAGAACAGGAGCATTGGTGAGATGGGAGTCCGGGAAGGGTGGTCATTCCTAAATGGAGCAATCCTACAGGCACAGAAGGAAACAATCCCATTGCACAGGAAAGTAAGCCAAGAAACCCTCGTGGCTGAACAGGGAAATCCAGGAAAGCTTGGCGGGGGAAAAAAAAAAAGAGGCATATAGGCTATGAACCAGGGAGTCATTACCAAGGTGGAATATACCTACTTGGCCCGCACTTGCAGGAGGCAGTTAGAAAGGCCAAAGCAGAAATGGAACTTAAGCTGGTAACACAAATTAAAGGCAACAGAAAGTCCTTCAGGTATACAGGGAATAAAAAGAAGGCACAAGGTAGCATAGGATCCCTACAGGACAAACTAGGGCAATTAGTGACAGATGTGGGGATAAGACTGAGTTCTGTCTTCTGTATTCCTGAACACAGATCAGAATAAATCTTCCAGTTGGATCATAGACATAGACACAAAAGTGTTGCCCTGAGGGGTCAGGCCAATGCTCAGGATCTCAATATTATCATAGTATCTAGGGTCAGAAGGGGCCTAGAGCAGGCCATCTAGTCTGACCCCCCACCAATGGCAGGAACAAGTGCCAGGGTCACAGGACCCCAGCC
>JAGPOW010000229.1:13107942-13128366 GCA_030014935.1 Caiman crocodilus | reverse complement strand
CCAGCCAGTATGTGTGCTGGGGGTTGCTTCTCCCCAGATGCATCACCCTGCACTTCTCCACATTGAATCCCATCCTGTTCTTGTCCGCCCACTCATGCATTTGGCCCAGATCTCGCTGCAGCCTCGCCCTCTCCTCTTGTGTCCCCACCTCAGCCCACAGTTTGGTGTCATCAGCAAACTTGCATAACTTGCTTTCCACCCCTTCGTCCAAGTCCGTGACGAAGATGTTGAACAGCGCAGGCCCAAGGACCGAGCCCTGAGGGACCCCACTGCTCACATCTCTCCAGGTTGAGTACAACCCATCCACCACCACTCTCTAGGAGTGCCCCGTCAGCCAGTTTCTGACCCACTCAACCGTGTTATTGTGCTGTTAGACAGGAGGGTGTGTGATGTAATTGTACATATACAAACACACAAATCAATTAGGTGTGTCAAATACACACACACTACCAGCTCAGGCACAAACACATCCAAACAGCCTAGGCACATGCATACCTATCACCAATTCAAGCACATACACTATACACACCGCAAAAGTTAGACACAGGTCACTAATTCATATATCATGCATACAATACCACAAACACACACACACACACCCCAGTTCACATTCATACAACCCACCTACACATACACAAATGTGAGTTCCTAAGCTCTGTGTGTGTGTGTGTGTGTGTGTGTGTGTGTGTGTGTCATTATATACACATAATGGTAGAATAGCACAGCGTTTCCCAACCAGTGCGCTGACAGGCATGTCCAGGTGTGTTGTGGCATTTTGAGCTGGAGCCATGCCCTGCGCCTGCTGCTGCTACAGACAGACGGGGAGCATTGCTCCAACTAGGCAGGGAGCATGGTTCCAGCCCAAAATGCCATCTGGCTGGCCACATGCCACCCTTACCCCTCCACACACACCTACACTCTGCATCCAGTGTGCCATGGTGCTTTTTTATTTAGGTAAGTGTGCTGTGAAGCAAAAAAGGTTGGGAAATGCTGGAATAGTAGATAGTACAATGTAGAATAGAATATAAATAATAGTTATTTGTGTTTATTTAATTATTTTTTTTAACTTTTTATAAGGAAAAATGTTATCTTAGATTTTTATACTTTTTAATATATTTTTATAATTTGTGATTCTTATACTGACTGGATTTTTATTTTTATGACCATCATATATTTCATAGGAAAAATTAGGTTTAAATGTATACGTTTTCTTCTGAATGTGACATTTTCTTTTATAGATTGGCATAGGAATCCATGTGATTTGGGGGTTGGAAAGGGTGAGCACTGTGGTTTGGTACAGGGATTGCTGGCTTGGGGTGGGGGGAGTTTCATTTTGGGAGTTAGGGGATTACTGATTTAAATGCACCCCGTGCTGTCATTGAGTACTGAAGACAGCATTGGGTTGGGTTGTTATGTGGCTCCTCCTACCAAAATGTACTGGGAATTGCACATTGAGTTTAATTCAATTTAAAGGCTGTCACCTGTATACATTGATGCATCTATTTAAAACAAATCATTTGAAATTAATAACCCAATTTATTTTAATGAGGATTAAACCATATCACATGTACAAGCACCCACTGGTGTCATTCCTACCCTGTTGTATGGGAGTGAAACTTGTATGACAAATCAGAAACACCCAAAATCTTTGAAATGTTAGCATCAGTGAGCTCTTCAGAAAATCCTCCATATCATTTGGAAGTACAGAACAATGACCACTTGCATTTTCTTCAGGCAATGCCATACATATTGAAGCCATGTTTATACAGCACCAGCTTCATTGGACGGGATGTGTCATTAGAACGCCTGACAAGCAGATTCCAAGACCGTACTTCCAATTCATCAATGGTTACCACTGTAGAGGTGGGCAAAAGAAGAAATTCAAGGATGCCTTGAAAGCCAATCTGAAAAAAAAATGCAATATTAATATCAATGCCTGGGAGATTCAAGTACTGAAACATCCCCAATGGCACCATGATATATAACAAAGCATTGTATCTCTCATCTATCTGCCTCTCTAGTGAAATGAGTTTGTTCAGAATAATCAAAGAGAACGAGCTATCATCTGACATCACCAGGGATCTGGTCCTTCCTCATGAAACTATTTGCCACTTCTGCCATTAAACATGTGGATCTCAAAGTGGCCTCAGACATCTATGGATTCACTGATGACTTCTCTATTTGCTGAAATAGAGTCATCCTTATGTCAAGGAACTGCTGTAACTGAGTTATCACATTTATCTATCCTACTTCAATACCATGTTTTATTTGATAGATCTAGTACTTTACTCACCTTCAAAGTACTGGCATTTAAGGCTTATTGCTTCCTGTAGTAATTTGCTATTTATAAACAAATTAGTAAGTAAGGATCTTAACCTTTTGACTATACAACCCAGTTATGATTATCATGTTAACAAGTAAGCCAATAGTGCTGTGTTGATGAATAGCAATAACCATGGCTGGATCATGAAGCTATATGATATATTATAAAATTATAGGCTGCCTGTAGATGTGCTGGTTCACATTCTAATTAGAATGTGAAGCAGGCTCCATTAATTGATTAACTGAGTCTGCTCCGATGTGTTCTAATTAGAATGTGAACCAGCACATCTACAGGCAGCCTATAACCTTATAATATATAGCTTCATGTTCCAGCCATGGTTCTTATTTACCATTAGCCTCACTGTCATGTGTATTAAGTCTCCCTACATTTTAAAATGGCCTCAGGGTGTTTTAAATAATATTTATTGAATAAGCTTTAGTTAAAGTGCCCCCGTGGTCATTTAAAAATGTTTAATACACATGACAATGATCCATTTTAATTAAGGCAGCTGGCAGGGACCCAGTTTAAAAATGGCTCCTCCCCACCCTTTAGTACACCTATAGGCACCCATACTGTTTAAAGATGAAAGCTGAGTAGCTACTAGGTGTGAGTGAACAAAATAGCAGGAGAGTCAGTCTACCTCCTACCAGTCTTTTAAAGTCAGCTGACAACGAAGTGGTCAATGTCGTGATATAATTATGGTTGCACGCTCAGTCAACAACAAATGATCTGGAAAAAATAAATTCAAAGAAGCATAAAATGCCATTGTTGACGTATGCAGAATTCAATCAATACCAGTCAATTTGGTATTCAGATCTGGGTTTTTTCAGACTTACACTCCTCCCAATTATCTTCTGATTTGGCAATGGAAATTCACAGTAGCATTTTATTTGCAGTTGTGACAGAAGAAACAATGAAAAGTGATTTTAGCAATATAAATTGAACAGTCAACTTAGAATACAAATATATAAATTTATATCTAGATCATGTATAATCATTTACTAAGTGATTTTTCACATCATTTTTAAAAATTAAATTGCCTTATTTTTAATAATAAATCATTGATAGAACATGGTACATGCATTACTTCATAAAATAGAAGACATACAAAATATACATCATTTAAAATAGTAGAATAATTTAGTTGCCATACAATAGTAGTTCTCTTTATATTGTACATTACTAAAGATGAAGGAAAGAGCAGAGTTTAAGATCCCAATATAATTCAGAATATCATCTATGTGTCTGAAGTATGAGCATTTCTGGCTTGGCAACTGTTTGATTCAGGATATTTGGTGGGCAAGAGTAGATTTCTGCCTCTTCAGTATGCAGGCCAGTAGAAGATGGTGTGGTGCTTAGCTCAACTTAGATCAGTCCCAAGCATTGTGCTTTATTGTGTCCAGCCCAGAATAAAGACACATAAGGCAGAGATGTCAAACTCATTCAGTGCCCCAGGCCAGGTCCACATTGGAGGGATCTTCAGTGGACAGATCTGCAGGGCAAGCAGAAGCTTTGGTGAGGTCAGTTGTGAAGACACAGGCAGTGGTGAAAGCAGCAGGGGCAGTGAGGTAGCAACAGAGGCACGAGCAGCAGCAGACATGGTGAAGCCAATAGCACAAGCAGTGACGGTGGGGCAAATAACCAAAAAACAAGCAGAATTGTGTCAGCACAGCCCTTACTAGCCCCCTGATGAGGATTGTTTCCAGAAGGCCATGGGTTCTACAGCAGGCCCTCCCCACCACTAGTGATGCCTCTGGATTCCTTGACCTTCCCACAAGCAGTTAGGCCCGATATAGGAGCTCTTTATGCAGTATCCAGGCCAGGGTTGTATGCTTGACAGTCATGGCTTAAGGTATAGGGTCTGGTATAGTTTCTTGTAGCTGCAAGGAATACTTGCAAAGGAAGTTCTGCCCTTCCAAGTCTGGGAGAGTTGTATCATCGCCCATAATAGCAGAGGACTATTGAATCAATCATGCATAGATTCCAAGCATGTTATTGTTTGCATGCATATGCTTGACACCGAATAAAAGTAAGCTGTTTTAGAATTTAGCAATATGATGAAAAAGGAAAACATTTTTTAAAGTCTTTAAATAAGATTGTTTTTACCCTCACTCCTTTAGTCTTTTGGAGAGATCCTAGGGTACTATGCAGGAAAGGTGCTAACTTCCTGGAGGAAATGAGTCAGCCTCAAGAGACTCTATCCTATGAAATAATAAATTCTAGAAAGACCCAGCACTTTGCTTATTCTTGGGTAGAGAGATGTTTTGGCCTGAACGAATAAATTGAAATGTTTCAGTAGAATGTATCAGTTTCGACAATATTTCCATGAGACCGTCTTCAAATATTACAATAAGATTTATGATATGAAATATAAAAAATTAAATTATGACGCCAACAGGAAATGTTTGGAGACTATCAAAATATTTTACTAAGGTTGAAATAAAATATTTTGTTTCGTGAACATGTTGAGGTTTTTAAATCTGAATGAAGACATGACACAAAAATTCCAACTTTATCAAGTAAAGCTACAAACTTTAATATAGGTGTCCATATATTTAATAATATAGGTGTCCTATATTATATATAGGTCCATTTATTATTAGTTTTCTCCCCAAAATTTTCCATTAATGCTACTACTGGTGTGGCTCCAGAAGTTGGAATGAAGGTAGGAGGACTTGTATAATTCAGTCATCAGAAGCTATTCGTATTTGACTTATAACGTTGTCTAGATTTGCTGGGAATGGGATTAAATATTCTGCTGGTCAGAATGAGCATTTTTACATGTGCTATGGGTGGGGTGGAGGGTTAATTAGAGCAGCGCTGAGAACCGTTCTAATTACAGTGCATAGAGCATTTTGTGTATCAGCATCCCCACACTTACCTGAAGCTCATCAAACAGGCTTTAGTTAAAGTGCCCCCCCCACCATTTTGAAGCATGGGGATGCTGATACATGAGACACAGAGGCTGTCTGAAACACAGTAATTACCATGCTCCAGCAGACTTTATTAATCAAGTCAGCTCCAACTCACTACAGTTACAGCACATCACAGCAGTCTCCCAGCACATGTATAGACACACAATGGACCTGTCATCTTCTAGAGCAAAGTTTACTAGGGTCTCTGAAATAGCTGGTGGGGCTACAATATTTGCAAATTAGGGAGCAAAGAAGTAGTGCAGTGAGAAACTGAGATTTTTTTAATCTCTTGAACCTTTTGAATTTTGACATTTTTTATTCCTATTTCTATTTTTTTTAATTTCACTTTATATTTATGATTTGGTTTGATTTTATTCCACAGGACCCTGCACTGCATGGGTGGGAGGCAGATAAACTGACAGGAAAACAGAAATATTTTCAATGAATTTAATTTTCTTTGGAATCTTTTTATTCTGTTAATCAAAGTGGACAACAATTCTGCCAGAAAATTTCTGACTAGCTCTAACAAAAAATTCTGGATTCAGCCTTGCACAGTGTATATAGGATCCAGAGTTTTTAAAAATGAGTAAATATTTAATTAAAGCCGCAAGCCCTTAAAGGCACGATGACACAGAGAGACACCTGTCTTCTTTCCTGTTCCAGTTGTTAGTATTTTACTATTGGTTGAAGAAGGAAGGCATTTCGCTGTTATCACATCAGCTCACATGTGCTTTGTAGTAAGTAATAGCAGAAGGCAGGGTAAAGACTTCACCATCCTGCCCACCTTTTCTTTTCAGTCTTTAACTATTTGCATTGGATATGTGTAAACAAACATGATGTGCTAATTGTAAACACTCAGACTCAGGATTTCAGTAGTTCAACAGGGCTATAAAGAAAGGGTTTATCCCAACTTATTTCCTCACATGGATTTGTGGACAACATTTCAGTCTAGGTTTGAAGATTTATCATTCAGGCTTTCATAGTTTTAAAAAACAATGCACGGGTATGGGAAGATTTAGTGTACAGTAAATGCATAAATGTACAAAACAATCTATTTCAAAGAAAATGAATCCTACCAAAATACAGCAGAAGTGTATGTGTATAAAAAGTATGGTAAAGAATATTAACTGACAAATGGTACTGCTCAACAAATAGGCTCTTTTTATGGATAAAAATTTCGGAATAGGTAAACCCCGAGGAAATCAATTCCCAAACAACTGAATAATCCCCAGAGACCTGCTCCGGTGCTCTTTTGCCACTAATTGCATTGACAGCTGGTAGTTCCAACTTGCAGGCAATTTATCTTTGTACTGCATATTTATCGAGAGGTACCTTGTTGTAGTATTGACCTTACATCAATGGAGAAGTGTTGGATAATAGTAAGATCCCCAGGGTCCTGACAGATGCTTTTTGTATACAGCTATAACTGACAGAGGTAGACCTTGTGGCATATACAAAACAAAGTGAACATTTAATGTTTTGAATAAAAATAAGATGCTAGGTAAATCAAAGGGGCAAAACAGGGATTTAGGTACTATACTCTTGTTTACAATTAGATTATAGTGGCAATACTATTCATAACATAAGGAGAGTTGCAAGAATGAAATTCATAATTTTCTTATTTGTCTTAATAATCAAAGAATATCTCATAATGAGAACATTTTCAAAAGAGAGCTTCTAAATATCGCTGGCCTTATTTTCCATTTGTCTGTGAGAATCTGGGAGAATTTCTGTATGACTTCCATCCTATAAAGGCTGTATTTGCAGTGCTAAAGGTCCCATGTTAGAATTTTAGCGTGCAAGAAAAGAACTAAAGCATAATGCATATGCACAAAAGGAGGAGGAAACTCCATAAAGTTCAGTAGGGAGCTTCATCCTGCAGATTGTATTAACTAACTTAAATCTCACAGTGATAGGCACAGTAAAAAGCCTTACAACACAATAAAAATTATAGAGGCCTTGGTTATGACTCCATAGTGAAGGCTCTAGTTAAAGCTGTATTTTCTACACCCTATCTAATCTCCATTTTTTCATTGGATTCCCTGATTTGTTTGCAAAACTTGAAGTCCAGATAGAGAATGAGAAAAAATGTTGCTTGGACTCTGAAGAGTGAAGAGGTAGAGGTATCAATATGCTATTTCATCAAACTTAGGTTGTATGAGGGGAAGGGAGACTGGGAAGTGGGGTGCATGCCTTATCTTTTTAGCTCAGTTTGCACCAGTTGCTAGGACCTAATAGTTAAAAGTACCAATCATCTGCAACTCATTATAGACAAATAGACATGAGTGCAGGGATGGGCAATTATTTGGGCAGGAGAGCTACTTGGGGAGTTTGGGTGAGGTAGTGTAGACTGGATCAGCACATTCCCTTCCCCTTTCTGCCCCTGGCTAACCATCCCTGCCTCCCCACCTGCGACAGCTCATCAAAATTCCCTAAGTGACACAAGACCACCACCCCCAATTCCCTGCATGCTCAGCCAGGGCATGGATGGGGCTTCAGGTGGGTGGGGATTGGAGTCCAGGAGCAGGTTGGGCAAGGCCAGGGCCAGGACCAGGATCATGGGGTTGTGACAACATGGGCCGGTACTGTAGCAGAGCTGCAATTCACTCCCCGCACCACAGATTGTGACTGGCCCAACCCCAGGGGTTGGAGTGCACACCTGTGACCTGGTCCCTGCTGTCCCCATCCCAGCACAGGCACATGTGGGAAGACCCAGTACAGCACAGCTAGGGCAGAGACAGTAGGGGCCAGGTCATGGGCATGTATTCTGTCCCCCTCCTGGATTGGGTCAATCATAACCCGTGGTACGGAAAGCAGATCATGGCTCTGCCCTGGCCCCATGCTGTCAATTGCCCCATGATCCTGGCCCCAGCCCCAAGCCTAGTCCCACACACATTTCCCACTCCTGGACTCTGCTCCCTGCCTGCCTTTGGCCCCATCCCATCCTCTGGTGATGTGCACCCTGCCCACAGGTATCCTGGGCAAGTCTCCATAAAGACCTCACCCACTCATTCCAGCCAATGCCCCTGGTGGTGGGTGCAGGGGGAGGGGGATGCCAACTACTTCAAGTGCAAATTAGACATACATGTTTGCCTCTTTCTATTTTGACAACACCATCCTTTTTGGGGAGTAAACAGAAATATACCCTTTCATACAAGTCAGTGTAGCAACTATTATCCCTGCTTTTGCAGTACTTTATATTCCCCTCTTCCTGCAAGTGTTCTACATTCATGTCAGAAGATCTAAATTCCTCACTATGATTAAATCATTGGATCATACTGCTCTTTTGCTGCTCACTTCACATTAAGTGCTACTTTAATAATGCATTGGGCTAAATTCATCATACATTTGAGTCCACTGTACTTAGGCCATAGACTTTAAAATGTTTGAGTCTTAAAAAGCACTGCATGGTCTCACACCTTCATTATTAAACCTGCATGTCCCTGATATTTTTTCAGTGTCTTTTACATCCTCCAGCTCTTGGTTGCATCCTGCTCCCAAGTTCAGCCTTTGTTCTGCCAGTAACTGTGTCTTTTATTTCCAGCTCTCCCTTTCTAATTAAAGAGATATCTTTTTCTGTACATCTTTAAAAGTTTGCTGCAGAAGTCCACTTCAAAGTTTGTATCGAAGAATGCAGCAGGCTTCTTTGAAGTATTGACTTTACTTCAAAACTATAATACTTCATTGGGAAAGGTAGTTGGTACAGTCATTGAGATACAATATAATCTACTGTGCTGAAAAGGTTAAGAACAAGACCATAGGAATCATTTGCACTGAACTTCAAACCTAACCACATGTGTCCTGTTTTTCAGGAATCATGCCCTCAGAATAAATTTTCCCTTCCTTTTTCAACATGCCCCTCCCATATCATTTTTGGTTCACTGCAGATTTGAAGATAGAGCCATCTCTTTATAAGAGGCAAGAATCTGGAGTCCTAGGAGACAATGAGGAATCCTGGGATTTGTCTCAGCAAAGAATCAACTGGGATTAATAATGACATTAGAGGTGGAAAGAGAAAGGGATTTCCACTGGGGATTGAATGTTCCAGTAAATCCTGCAAATTAAACTTAGGGCTTTAGTTTAGAGAACTTGATCACTGACTGAATCCTAGAGTCCTACAGACTTGTACACCACTAGGAAAGAATACGTTCTTCTTTTTAATACTTCTCCCTGCTGAGCTCACGAGTAATCCCTTTTTAGCATATGTGACTTCTTGAGAGGGTTGCATAAGACATTCACTTCATAAATGAGATTTTAAATGTAATAGTGTCTGTTTTGTAAAGCAGTGGATATTGTGATGGTTTGAGAGAAAAGATTAAAGAAGGTTGCGCCTGGAAAATAAAATAAGACATTGGATTGCTAGTAGGTAACAAACAGTAAGGAATGCAGTCATCAAGGAAGGCTGCATCATACGAAGAAGTAAAAGTGTCATTGCCAGGTTTGGCATGTACCTATATGAGGTATATGCAGTGCATTGAATACAGTCTATGCAGATGCGTGTGGATTTAGATAGTCACTGATTCCACTTAAATAAGGAAATACAACATATACAAGCAGACTTTAGCACCACCTGCTTTGCTGAATGTTTTTGAAGTTGATATACTCTGCTCACTGAACATAATTTAACAGGGAATTATGGCCTTATCACAACCGTCTGTTTTCCTAAGTAACCACATTACAGACCTTTCACATAAAGCAGCTTTAATCTCCTTTACTCAAACTTGTGTCATGAAGTATATTCTGCTTGAGCATCAGAAGAAAACCAGTTTAGAGGCAAGCAAACCTCACAAAGGATTTTACTATGGGAGAGATATTAAGGTTAATTTGCTTCTGTTGTGTGGTGTTCATAATTTGATATTTGGTTATATAGGGTGATGTAAGGGGTGTTTCTGAAAAGTGAGAGATTAACACACTGACTTGACTGTTGATGGTTGCCATGTGAACTGGACCAGAAATACACAACCCAGTGAGATGAAATAAAATTAACAGAAATCATTGGACCCCAGCTTGAATACCTGTGACATCTCACCATCCACAAAAGAACACAGCAAAATTGATTTGTGAGTATTTTGCAAATAAAAACACTGGGCATTTGTAGACAACATGGGGGTTAAATGCTCCCTAAATTGAAGCCATGTTTTTAAAAAAAAACCCATATCATTGTGGTAAATAAAAGGTGATGAAACGCCAGCAAGCTTTGCTCATGGCATGGGGGATCAGCAGGTGCAGCCCAATAGCCACGCGAAGAATGCATGCAGCAAAATCCCCGGCTCATGCAGCTCATTCAGCGCGTGAAAAAGATCCAATCCTATTGGCTATTAGGGCAGTATAAAAGCAAAGCCTGCGGAAAAGAAAGCAAGACCCACACAACATCGGAGAGGCTTGGTCACCATCACTGGAGGTCCTGCGTCCACGGCTCCCTTCCCCCCAGGCACCCCCATCTCAGATAATTGCATCGGTTGGATGCTTGAAGAGCTCTCGAGTTCCCTACGGTTTTTGGTTTCGGAGTTATTATAAGGGCAGCTGCCGGCGTGGAAGTGCAAACGAAGCATTTATGTGCTTCATGGCGTAACTTTACAGAGCGTGCCTACACTGTGTGCATCGATGCAAGTCTCTGTACTGCAGTTTGTAACTAAAGCGTTTACTTGTTATATTGCCTTTGGACTCTTCTTGAATGGGAAAAGCTAGAGAAAAGGGAAATAGAGTTCCATAACCCTTTCATCCCCAGCCTGCTCGGATCCAGGGGTTGACCACCCCTCCAGTTCCTACCACATGGCGTCACAAACAGGATCCTTGGGGCAAAAGGGGAACAAAGGAGACCTTGACAAGTTAGTTAAATACTGCCCATGGGGGAACCATCGCCAGCCCCCAACCACGGATGCCGATACTCTGCGGGTCCACATGGCATATCGAGGCGGGCAAGGCAGGAAGATGGGGGACTATGTCTCCATTCGCCCAACTGAGGATAGCAAGGAGCCGCTTAAAGAGTGGGTCATGTCTGGCCTCAGCCCTGCAGCCCTGGGATGTCTTCTCTCCAGCCCTGCAGTTCTTTATCACCCACCCAATGTAAAATCGGAGGCATCGCTTAGCCGTGTTAAGCCCAAGCGTACAGATTATTATAACCCCGAGAAGGAGTATGATAGGTCCATTCAGTACCTGAAAAAGGAGAGCAGCTGCAAAATGTCCCCCGGCAAATTTAGATGCCCCGATCTTGAGACGGGGGCGCCATGAGTGAAATCTTAACAGCACTCCGTGAGGGTGTCGAGACCGATGGACGGGACGTCACGGGGTGGACAGGGCAAAAGTGGAATAAGGGAAAAATGATTAATGTCCTGTTTCGCTCAGTGATTACTTTATTGCGACATGCGTCAAACTAAGCCAGTATAATAGATGCGCTGACCAGGGTGGCCGCACGGCAGAGTACCTTTCAGGCTGAGCCACCGCTTAAAGATGGTGTCATGGGAAAAGAAAGGGGCATGGCCGGAAAGTCTTGGGGAGGAAGCTCTGACGTCATTGAAGCCCCGTCGGCCTCGCCTGATGAGCCACCCCCGTACAGCACCCCGCCAGGGTCATACTCCGCTTTCCCCATTGACGCAGGCACGCCCATCCTGCATGCAAACCCCATAGCCCTAGTGAAGACAGTCACCGATGGTGCAGGAACCCGCACTCTTACTACCCTCCGCACACTTACCAGGGGGGAACTCCAGGAATTGGCAAAAGATACACAACTGACACCGGGTGAAACACTGGTGATGTGGTTGGGATGGCTGATATTAGAACACGGGTCAGATTTAGTAGACCCTGAGTAGTGTACCACCTTGATGCGCCAACCCGCATGGGGAGGAGGAGTGTGTAGTGACACGACTCAAATATTACGCAACAAGATTTGGCCAATTCCTCTGTGTGTTACTGTAGTCCCAACACTGCTGACCCCAGCCCATCCCTGGCATGCATCCACCCAGTGATTCATCACCTGCACAGCTTTGGTATGCAATCGTGGGAGCCAGTTATTTAACCTGAGACACGGGACATTAACCACTGGGTTTGACTTTACAACAGGCATACAGCGTTTGGCCGCACCGCTGGTGCAACGATTCCTGCAAGATCCCTGTGTCTGCGTCAGCAGTGGAGCCTTGTGTTGAAATTTATGGAGGCATTAATACACCCATGTTCCATTTGTTGTTGCATCCACTAACAGGGGGACTGATAGGGAATGTCTTGAGTAGCCTGGGGAAGCTTACCACAGCGTGGAAAATGGAATCCAAGCTCACCCAGTGGCAGTGCAAGCAGTTGGAGCATGGAAAGCAACGCCTGATAAACTTTAGACTGATCGTTTGCTGCGCGGATGACCACCAAACCGCACATTTGAAGAATGCGCCGTGTTCTGATTTCTACTGGGCAGAAGCGGCCTGGTAAGGAACCAGCTTTGCAGGTTAGGAGATGAAGGACAAAGGAGACTGGCGCAGAATCTAGGCTTTAAGCCTGGGGGGCAGGAATCAGACAATGAAAAAACTGAGTAACGGCCGTCGACACAAGCAACGACGGCAGACTTACTAATGACGAACGCCCGTATGCAACTTACGATGTGAATGCAACTGCAGATTCCACCCCTACACCTGTACACTTTTTGTTGGATATGAGGGCCCAAGTAAATGTACTGAGACCTGAAACACCCCATGTCAAAACGTCCAGAGTCATTTTTGTATAGAGGCTGAATGCCACAACATCCACACCCGTAGTTAAGTTTTGGATTAATAAAAAGGCCCTGTATGGAGTCTTAGGGGGTATAAGCATCTTGGGTATCCCCGCAATTAGGGTGTTGGCCTTGAAGGACTCCATATACCTAGCACTCCCATTGACTGTGACACCAGGTGAAAAACACCAACCAGTGCTAGTAAACCCTGCGCCTTGGCGATATCAGCCAGTCCCAATGTGCACTGACCTGCAGCCTCAGATGCAAAATCTTCTGGCTGACTTGTGCAAGTGAGAATGTATCCAGCCCATGAAATCCTCCACCTACCTCTCGCCAGGATGGGGCATTCCAAAACCAGGAAAGCCAACGGAAGCATATCTAGTGGTGGACTACCAGAGGGCGAATCATCACTGTAAACCACTCCAAATGCCCGCTGCACAAACTGTCTCAGACATTCTCGATGGCATACCTGAGATGAAAAAGGGGCAGAGAATGGTTCACCACCATGCTAGACCTGAAGGACATGTTCTATTCAATCCCTATACATGACCTGTATGGGATCCTTAATATGTGTGTAGGTGAACAAATGTTTTCCTGGAAAGTATGCCCACAAGGCTATCGCAATGCACCGGCATTGGCAGCCACAGCAATGAATGGGATGATCGACAGTTTCATTCGTCTCTGCCTGTAGACTGTAGATGTTCGACCCATGAACCAAAGAGACGTGCCTCAGTTACATGTCACTGACATTATCGACACCAACCCGTTCCTAACATGGCTTCATGAACACTGGGGACACCCTGGAGCAAAAAAGGCACAAAATCATTGGAGGGAGCAAGGTAACAAAGGACCAAGTATAGAACAATGGACAAAGATAATTCAAGCCTGTTCTGCCTGTGCACGAGAAAAACCGGTGCATCACAGGCACCAAAAGGGCGCCTACGACCCAGTGCACTATGCTCTGAGTAAAGTGTGGCAAGTGGACCTGCTCAGGCCACTCCCAGGGGCCAGGCCACCAAACAAAGGACTAGCAATCGTGGATTCGGGACCCGTCAGATCCTCGTCCTCCCCACAAGAAAAAACACTACTTCCATAATTCAGGGATGCCTGCAGGTTGCTTTTGCTCATTGGCAAGTCCCCCACGTTATACGCTCTGACAGAGGACCACCTTTTAACTCCAAAGGCTTAGAGCGGTTTGCAGCAGAGCATAACGTTCAGTGGCATCATCACCTGCCCTATCATCCACAATCCAATGGCGTTGTGGAGCAGCAAATAGGATTGTATAAAGAACAATTGAGACTGAAGGAGAATGGGTCATTTAAGAACTGGACCAAGTACAACAATGATGTACTAATTGCCATGAACACTACCAAAGCTTTGTAGGATGAGCGTGCCCCAATGCCATGCCTGCCTTGGAAGCCATGTTACTCATCGCAAGAAACAGTGTGGCTAGCCGTTCCCACAGCTACTAGCAAGCATCCAAGTCCAGTTCCTGGTGTTGTACTTGAACCCGGCGAGTATCCAAATACCTATTTGCTTTCTCTCGAAGCAAGCACCGTCTTAGCCCACCATAATTGGCTAAGCCGACGTAGTACAGTTGCTGACAAGTCTTAAGTTTGTTTTTTAGCCCAAGATGGTATGAAACTGCTGACACATGACGTGGTGTGAAACATCGACACCCACCGCCATGGATAAACCCATCTGCGACGGACCTCAGCTGGAGCAGACAGATTTGATGCCATTGGAATTGCTGAAGTTTTTATCATTGTTCTACATTTAACCGCACCTTTGACGTATTGTTAATAATGTTGAATTTTGCATGTTTAGTTATATGAGACTTAAATGTAAGAAGGGAAACTCTCGAGCTCAAGTATATCCGAGTTTGGCATTTAGTCAAGGGGGCCTGTGGTAAATAAAAGGTGACGAAACACAAGCAAGCTCTACTCACAGCGTGGGGGAGCAGCGGGTGCAGCCCAATAGCCATGCAAAGAATGCATGCAGCAACATCCCCGGCTCATGCAGCTCATTCAGTGTGCTAAAAAAGATCCAATCCCATTGGCTATTAGGGCAGTATAAAAGCAAAGCCTGCGGAAAAGAAAGTGGGACCCACACAACATCGGAGAGACTTGATCACCCTCACTGGAGTTCCTGCGTCCATGGCTCCCTTTCCCCCCAGATGCCCCTATCTCAGATAATTGCATTGGTTGGATGCCTGAAGAGCTCTCGAGTTCCCTACGGCTTTTGGTTTCGGAGTTATTATAAGGGCAACTGCCGGCGTGGAAGTGCAAACGAAGCATTTATGTGCTTCACAATGTAACTTTATGGAGCGTGCCTACACCGTGTGCATCGATGCGAGTTTCTGTACTGCAGTTTGTAACTAAAGCGTTTACTTGTCATATTGTCTTCAGACTCTTCTTGAACGGGAAAAAACTAGAGAAAAGGGAAATAGAGTTCCATAACCCTTTCGTCCCCAGCCTGCTCAGATCCAGGGGTTGACCACCCCTCCAGTTCCCTACCACAATCCCATGTTTCAGCCCAATCCTTACTACCTCTCGAATGGAGGGGTGAGGAGAGAGAGAGGCTGGTGCACAGAGCAGTCCCTGAGATGCAGGGTGGGGAGGCTGGTGCTTCCCTCTGCAGTAGTTGTGGCACCTACCCACAGGCACCTGGCTCAGGTAGTCCCAGGGGGCACCGCAGCTATGGAGGGAGGCTCTGGGCTCCCACACAGTTCAGGCAGGCAGGCAGGCTCGAAAGGGAAAAATATATATCAGACTTGCTGCTTTTTTTCTTTTTCTTCTGTGGAGCCTGCCTGCTTGATCTGCCTGCACAGCTCCTGAGCCACAGCGAGCCCAGTGCTTCCCTCTGCAGCTGTATGGTAGGAAACTAAAATGCCTCAGAAGTATTTTGTTTTCCAGTGCCCTAAATTCATTTCCTGCATCCCAAAGTCATTTAAAGCGCATTACACCACTGATTGTGCTACTGTGCCTGGATATAGCACACAATATACGGCCAAATATGCAAACAGCAATGCCATTTAAGTGGTGTAAAAGGCATTTAACCTGCTTTAAACCCACTAAAAAAAATCTCGTCTACAAATGGCCACTGAGGTCAATTTGTTGTGATTCATGATCTTGAATCATTTCTATGAGATTATTTTAATAACAAGAATAGTCATTCAAGGAGGTAATAGTGAATCCCCATTTTTTTCCTGAATTTAAGCACGTATGGCTTAAAAAAAAAATTGGTATGAAAATGTGTTCATCACATCCTATAACTATTTACCATGCAACATTAACAATCTACAAAACAAAAATAATAGGCTCAAAATTATATCTCATAATTAATTCACAGGAAAGCTTATAAATAATGAATGCATTGTCAAGATTCTGGCTTTCCTGGGTAATACTTGCTAATAACAAAAGCAAAAGCAAAAGAAAGAAAGAACAAAACAAAAATAGGGGCCCAGGGGTGAATTTGCAAAATCACTTAAGCAATCCAGCTTCTTAAATCCCAATGATTTTAGAAAGTCAGTAGGAAATGTGCTCCTAATTCCAAGCTTTTAATTTTTGTCTTTTCCAAATCTAAACCTGGTTTGTCTTCCTTGGAGTTTTGCTTGAGTAAGCAAGGCACAGTATAGTTCACGGATATGAGAGCAAATATCAAAACAGAGCTATATACTTCTTGGTGTTGAGATGCATCTGGAATTGCTTAAATGCATGTTATAGTTTAATCCTTCTTTGATTAATTCATAATTGGATAATTCTTCAAATATCACTTAAGTAATTTTTTATGAGAGTTGAACAAGTAGAAGAGATAAAAGCTGAAAGTGCGTTAAATTCAAGTAATAATATCTTTGCAAGTAGCATCTGAATCTAACAGACTAGCAAATGACATAAGGTTCCCTTTAAAAACTGGATTAACCTAGTCTGTGAACTAGACTTTTTATGAAAAGGACAGTTTTTTTAATTTAGTCCCTTAAGGGTGATTATCATTTTATGGGGTCTTATTAACATGCAGTGTGCCACAGCAGAATGGTAATATTAGCCCCAGGAGCCAGCTGAGGGACAGTGATGCATATATTATTATAACATGTGCAGTAATATTTAGCTATATCAAGGGATGCATTGAAAAATACCCTGGGTCATTCAAGCATTTATGTAATTTTTATACAATATACACTTTATTTAATTATGTGTTGAAATTAAATCTTCTCTGTTAGTTAAATTGCACAACTGCGGATTGTACTTAATTTACTACACAAATACAACAAAGTAAAATTTCAACAAACAGTAGATTTGATTGTTTCACTGTAACCTGTACTTTCTAGGCAGATGTTCATTTTATTTCCAATTGTTTGACTCGTACGTGATTTTACCTCTTGAGTTTACTGTCTTGGTGATTATAGTCTCAGATTTACATAAGGCAGTAAATGGACAAGCATTTGGAAGTATCTCTCAGTGATCTGGAACGGTATATGAAAATACTGTTCCATCTTATGCAGAAGTATATCCCTACTGCCCATTGAAACTTCATTTATTGCATGAGTAACAGTAGCTCTGCTTTTGGCCTAGGACTCAAGCCTCCCTTTTTGGGCAAAGACCTTCGTGCATGCAAATAATCATTAGCACTTTATGCCTTTAGCATCCAGTTACTAAATTGTGTCTGCATATCAGGGGCTAGTGTATGTGAGGATGGATTTCCAGGAGTACTCAGCATTGGCCAGACTGCTACCATTTGATACGTGTGCATATGATGTCATTACCACATACATGTGATGAAAATGTCACTATGCGTGGCTTAATGGCATCACACTGTACACATGCAAGAGTCTGGGGGGTTTAAAATGAGTTTGCATCATTGCAAACTAAACTACATCCCAATGTAGTTTGCAATAATAAATTAAACCCTTTATTTAGCTCACCCCCTGGCTGAAGAAGAGGTGGGCAGGCTCCACAGAAAAAAAAGATCAGGCCCCTCACCACTTCTCCTTCAGTGGGCCTGACCCTTTCTTTTTTTTGGTGGAACCTGCCAACTTCTCCCACAGCTGGGAATGAGCTGCTGGCAGGCAGAGCATCCCCTGAACTGTTGGGGGCCATGGTCCTTCCCTCCATGGCACCCCATAAAGCCAACCCAGGAGCATTGCTAGTGGGCCAGGTGCTACCCTAGCTCAGGGTTGGGGAAGAGTTGGATGAGGCCGGGTGCTGTCTCCGAGCTGAGGTAGCAACCAACCCACTAGCAGCCCACAGAAGCAGCCCGTGTAGGGTGGCACCACCACTGTGGAGGAAAGAACTGGGGCCCCTTGCAGCTCAGGGGCCACTCGGCCAATGGGCAGCTCACCCCTCAGCTGCAGGCAGGCTCTGTCAAAATAAAAATACGGATTGGACTCCTCACTCATGCCCAGACTGGAACAATTTTCACAATGTCCTGACACATCAAAAACTAGTTGGCACTTTTCCTAGACGGTACTTTTTCTATGATCTTCTGAGCATATTTTAACACAAAATTACTAATAACATAGCTGATGTTGCACTCCACTTTGACAGAGCTGCTGCTTTTACTTATGGCATATTATAGGGTAGTGTTGGTATGTGGGATATATGTAAAGCACTTTGAGATCCTCGGAAGAAAACTGAATTATAAATGAAAAATTGATTTTATAGTTTAGGCCCAGTGCTGCAATCATTACTTTGGGAATAAATCTGAATGCTTTGAAAAATATTCTAAATAAGGTTTCTGATATCTCTGGGTGGGGGGGTTACATTATTGGTTTTTTAAGTTTGACTTAAGTACACTTATTCTGAAATCAGTGGAAATTTGCTTAAGTAAGAACTGAACAAAAATTGATGGGGTGTTGAAGAGTCATATCAGCTGAACATCTGACCTTGAATAATGTAAGCATTTGCCTTCATTATTATGAGAATCATTTACATTTTTACATTTTAATATATGAGCTCAACAACTTGTTTATGTAATGCTCTTGGCAGGTACATTTTACAATATAATATTGACTGAATTGGGCATTTTACCTCTGAAGTTTCTAACTATAATCTACAGAAACCAAACTGCATGCCCAGGTATTAGGGGGCTGAAACCTATCAAATACTAAATATCAGGGGGAAAAATAACTTCAGCGTTCCTTTTGGAAAACCTCCAAAGTATTTTGGTCTATAGATTTTGTTCAAAGCTTCAAAGCTTCTCATCCATAAGTCAATCAGCAACTATGCTGAAATCTATCTAATTAACTGCACGGAGTAGCTACTGTAAATGTATCTGATTGAATATTTCTTCAGTGTGTGAAACAAAGACTTGTAGGAATGACTTTCTATTATCTTGATCAGATTTTTGTATGGTTAAAGCAGTGGGACCATATGGCTCTGTGGAGATGTTCAGTGAAACTAGGTATAAGAATATATAAGTAACGCAACAAATACACAATTTCTGAATGATTCCTTTTCATTTAACCAGTTTTTTAACACCTCATTCATCTGAATTTTTTTAATATAAGCTTTTAAAAGCAATAAACATAGCATCTGAAACACCTCCATGAGTGAAATATATGTTTTTAGAATTAAAGATGAAACTTCTTTTGATAATATTGAGACAATATGTAACCTTCATACATCCCCATGGGGCAATTTTGTATATTTTGTGCAGAATCTTAAAGTTAATTAATTCTAAAGAATTTTCTCTTGAGGATGTTGTCACTGTCACCACAGTGCACAATATCCCCAAAGAACAGCCAGCTTACATGAATGGTTTGCTCTCCATGGATGAAAAACTGCCTGGGGTTACATGTTACTCCAGGCGTAAATGTGTTTTTCCATATGGGGTAACAACTTACCCCAGGTCCATGTCAACATATTGGGGTAACCCCAGTGCAATTTCTGTATAAATGACAGGCCTAGACCTGTTTGGCCACTTCAGGTACATGCATCTGAAAGATCAGCATTCAATCGCATCTCATCCATGTCCACTTCAGGTATCCATTGTAACTAATGGATGGCTATCCTCCACTCTGCTTCTGCAGACAATGTGGTAATCCCTTTTGCTAACCACTTTGTTTGCAGGCTGCAGTGTCATCAAAACACCCTGCCCTTTGCCAAAACCGACCGGTTTGAACCGGTTCCGACCAGTTTGAACCGGTTCCGACCGGTTTTGACCTGTTTGAACCGGTTCCAACTGGTTTCCGGTTTGAACTGGTTCCGACTGGTTTTGACCTGTTTGAACCGGTTCTGACTGGTTTCCGGTTTGAACCGGTTCCGACCGGTTTGAACCGGTTCCGACTGGTTTTGACAGGTTTGAACCGGTTCCGACCGGTTTGAACCGGTTCCGACTGGTTTTGACCGGTTTGAACCGGTTCCGACCGGTTTGAACCGGTTTGATCCGGTTCCGACCGGTTTGAACCGGTTCCGACCGGTTCCGACCGGTTTGAACCGGTTCCGACCGGTTCCGACCGGTTTGATCCGGATCCGAGCGGTTTGAACCGGTTCCGA
>JAGPOW010000229.1:13056064-13097504 GCA_030014935.1 Caiman crocodilus | reverse complement strand
CTACTTTAAAAGGTCAGGCACTCTTCTGAGGAACCAGAATTGGAGACTCATTGGTCCAGGGGCTGGCAGGTGAGACTAGGCCTGATCACACCTAGTCAAGGGATCAAGGGAGTCATCTGACTGTCAAGGAGACACCTGATTGGAGGAGAGCTGGGTATAAGCTAAGATCCTGAAAGTAGGACTGGTAGTAACATCTTGGAGCTGGTGAAGGCTGCCCAGGAGGACATCACCCAGGAGGAAGGCTGAAGCTTCTGAATGCCAGCAAGGAGAATAACCTCTGGAGGTCTGGGTAGAAACTAAGGGGATGGAGGAGGTTCCTGTAAACACAGTGTTGCATCCAGAGCCCTGAAAAGGGAGCTGAGTGCCTGGGCCTGTTGAGAAACCAGATGAGCTCTGAGAAAGGCATTGTGTGCACAGAGGCCTAGTAAGAGGCCAGGCAAGCCCTGGGAGAGGGGCTAAGAATTTGTGGGCCTGCTGAGGGCCTAGGTGAGCCCTGAAATAATGGCCAAATGTGTGGGAGACCTAAAGAAGGGACATTTAGGGCCTGGGACTGAGTCACCCATAGCTAATGACACGGGGCAGGAGCATAGCTTCCTGTGTCCATGCCATGCCGCTCATCTGCACACTGAAACTGGCTGCCCAAACATCATAGAGTGGGGGTGTTTTTAATGATGGCTGCAAAGTGCTGGCAACTGGTTCTGGCTACAAACATGGCTACCAAGTGCTGGCAGATGTGGTCAGAAGATGACGCTCCCCCTGGTAGCTACAAGGACACATGGTAGGGCTGGAGGGACCTGACATTAAATTAAGTGCCAAATCTCGGCATGTGTAGACACTAGGTCTCTGCAAAGCTTCAGTCCCTGATTCAATTCGGCCTAGACTCAGCTCGATTTGGTGGCCAAAGCTCTGAATCAGAATCAAATCAGAAGACTTGAATTCAGAGAATTAATCTCTCTGAATTGAATTGGAACCCTCCAAATTGATTTGGAGAGATTCGAAAAGATACAGAGATTTGGACATTGGCACAGCTTTAAATGTTTTTTCTGCATACCTTAGGTAGCAGGTGGCTTGTGAATGCTACGATGCTGGGACACATGGAGTGTCTCACAGAAACATAGGGGGCTCCCCAGCATGCTCAGCAGCAGACCTGGAAGTGGACCAGAATCACTTCCAGTCCACTTCTGAGTCCACCGGAGAGCATGCTGGGTGGGGCAGGGAGGCCCGTGCCTCCCTGGCTCAGCAACTGGTGCTTCCTGAGTGTGGTGGGGCACCTGGGGTCCCCCAGTGGCTGATTTCCAAGCTGGGGAGGCATGGGGCGGGGCCCCTAGCACACTCCCAGCAGACCCGGAAGTTGGCTGGAAATATTTCCGGTCTCCTTCCAGGTTTGCCTCCAAGCTCACTGCCAGCGCCCTTCCTAAGCTACTGTGGGACACTCCATCCACCCCAACATTGCAGCATTCATAAGCCATGCCTAGTACCTTGAGGTATGTAGAAAATTATTTAAATCTGTGTCTGTGGCCAAGTCACTGATTCTCCAAATCAACATTGAATCTTCAGATTCAGACAAATTGAATCAGGGACAGTGATCTGAATCAACGAATCAAATCTGAATCAACGAGGCTGAATCTGAATCAAATAGGGCCCATTTCACATAACCCTAGTATACACCTGCCAAAAATCGCTTGTTAAGCATTAGCATAATGTGCAGTAAATCTAGTCATGACTAACTGCACATGTAGGCATGCCCACTGATGGGCTCCATTTCCCCTTTATTTTCTTTTGATTTTTCATAGCTTTGTAGTTTTGCCTGGGAGCAGAACTTCCAGAATTGGACCCAAAGTCTATTCTCATAGTATTGTGAACCTTCTGGGATGAAAAAGCAGACTTTTTACTTTATTTCCATAGCAAGGACACCTGGATAGGAAATAACATTAATTCCACCAAAATTCAATCTTTCAGAGTTTGCTTTTCATGAAATTTTTTATGCTATGCAAGAGTGGTATTTTGATGGCTCAATAATAATCATATGAAAATCTAAGTCAATGTAATTTGAACCTTGAAACATGATCATCCCAACATATAAAAAACAGAGTCTCTCTTTTCATACAGAATTTATTTTTCAAAGTGAATGTCCCACATTAACATAAAGGGCATGCAGAGAACGTAGACTTGAACTTTACTGTTCGTCTCCATCTGTAGCTTCCATTATAAGATATTGCAATCACAACTGAAACTGAATAAAGTAATAATGACCAGGGAGGAAGAATAAGTGGTTATTTGGAATTTTAACTAAGTGAAGAGGACATTTACTTAAGGCAAGGTCAGGAAAACTGCTCAAGGATGTCATGAGATAATGTTGCTAATGGAAGTTTCACACAGAAGGAATTTAATATCTCAAGAGAATTTGATATTTATCTACTCTAGGATAAAATAGACTAAAATTGGAATAAAAATTCCAGTAATGCATCACAATTACACAAGGGAGCATTTTAAACAGAATATTATATATTCAATGGTGATTTTTTTTACTTGCTGTATTTCAGTGTTTCACACTTGCTGAAATTAGCAACAAGGTATTGAAATATGTTAAACAACCATAAGGATAGCTGTTTTCAGATATGTGGGATTTGAAATCCTCCCATGTAGTCCTCTCCTACTGTTATGTGTCAGCCCATCTGTCACAGGCATGGCAAAATCTTAGAATTTAAAAACTCTTTTATAGAGGTGTTCCTGGTTCTTTTCTCTTTCTTTTTAATGAGCTAGTTCTTTATCCTAGAATCATAAGGTAAAGATACAAAACTACCAATCATCCTGTCTGGCTGCTTACTGCTGGACAACAGTCCCTGACAATACATTTCCTAATACTGTGGTCAGTCCCAATTGAAAAAGCAATGAAATTTCTGCCAGTCCCCTCAGAAAGCTTCCCCATAGGCTGTCAAGATGTTTATCCTGATTTAGACTAAATGTTCCCTTTTGTCATTTCATTTCTTTGCTCCTCATTATACGTACCATATGCAATGCCAAATAATTTCTCTTCATCTTAACAAACACTTCTAGAATGGCTTAGGTTCTCTTTTTATTTTCAGCTACCACTCCCCCCAAAATATGATTAATACTAATCTCAATATCATTTAATAAGCAATTATATTAAAGATATAGGATGGGTATGGAGAGGGTCAGACCACTTCTAAACCAAAGCAATATACATAAGGCTAGAGTCTATTCCACCTGTTTGGGGCATAAGTATACTTTGGTATAGGTTCTACCCCAACTTTACAGCTTCCCTGAAAAAGTGTTAAGAAAAAAACTGCAATTTTTGCAACTATTTTCTGTGACTCAGTCTTAAGGGTTAGATAATGGTATTACCAAGGTAGATGCAATATGGATCTTCAGGGCCTTTAACAAGGTGGACTAGAATCATATTTAGGCACCTAAGTCCACTTATGCACCAAATAGGTAGAAAAGAATCTCATCCATAGTGTAGTTCTAATGCCAATTATGAGACTAACTTTTCCATTCATAAGTGGTTAAGCAGTAGCCAATCTAACTCAACCTTAAAATATGAATAATTATATTAATCTTCTACCATAGGCATGTCTACACGTGCTTTTACATGCACCTAAACCTAATGCACCTTTCCCTAATACATATTAAGGCAATTTAGATGCACATCTACACATACACATGCTAAGGCACATTAACGTGGTATACAGACCGACTTGGGACTAAAGTTAGTCCAAAGTCTGTCTGAATACACAGCATTAATACACCTCAGTGCATCTACACTTGCATTAAGGTGCTTTAGCTATTCTCACCTAAATTTGATACCTGCTTTTGCAGGTATCAAATTTAGGCACAAATAGCCTAATATCACCATTTTTAAGGCATATTAAGGGTGTGCACGTGTAGACCCATGCTCTTAATGCACCTTAAAAATGGCTAATGCACGTTAAATTAGCATATGTAGACATGTCCTATATTTTGGAAAAGCACAATTTATGCTGTTTTAAATTAAAAATTTATATCAAAGTCATCTGACTTAAGATTTATAAACACAATTCTTAAACCACACTGTTTATGCATACGTGATCTTTTAAATAGCATAAACTACTGAACCTAAACTTGCTTCTGAAGCTAGTTTCAGAAAGTTACAAAAATAGGCTTACAATCACTTGGCTCAGCACATGCCCACGTCTTTATATATATTTGCATGTTTCACCCTGGGTGGTGATTGAAAGAAAATGTATAAAACCACTCTGCGGTTGATTAAAAATAAAAAATATACCCTTAATATGGTATTTTTGCAAAATGGTTGCCCTCCCTATTATCGGTTTGAGCTTTGTAGTTTTAGGATTATGAAATTACTGTTTAAAAGGTTAGCCAGTAGATTTCTCTATTCAAATGGCAACATCCTCAGATTTGAAGGCTCATAGGAATAGATTTGCTTGTAGTTCTCACGTTTTAGTTGTTTCCTTGTAGTTGTTAAAGTTGCTAAACATCCTTCTGTGATAAGGCCAGGTTTAGATGAGAATTAGAGAAAGCACTGATCTTCATGATAGCACCTCAAATAAAGAAACTAAAGGCATTAGCTTCACATTTTTCTCAAGACGTTAAAGGTGGTGGTGTGGGTCCTTTCTATTGCAAAACTTTCCTAGTGGTTCTTAATGGAACAGAATGGGGCACAGCTCATACGGTCATTGGTCACATTTGGGGGCAGTTATACTGTCGTTCACAACACATAATAATAAGTATTGCTCAAGAAGATTGTACAAAAATAAATTACCATACTGTCACTCAACATACCCAGAAATATTTTGAGGCACAGGTACCCAGAGTCCATCAAGGAGGATGTTAACATCAGCTTCTCTGATACAATCACCATCTTGCAAAAACAGTTGCTTAAAATTTAGGAAGGATTTGGGAGTGTGAAGTTAGAACAAAAATTGAAACTGATACAATTTACTCATAGACTTCCAAATTTGCATTCAACAAACTATTATAGTTGGCAGAATTCCTTATTTTAAAAATAGATAACAGTCGCTGTTCAGCAGACATGCAGTGAATTTTCCCTTTTATATTTTGGTATTTGGAACAGCATGCTAATGTTGAAATATGGGAGATAAAACTAAACTTTTTAACTTAATTTTAAAAATAGCTTTCATTTAAGAAGTTGCAAGTTTACATGCAGTTTGTAATTGACCTTTCCTAGCCCCAAAATAAAATAGTGGAAAGCACTTACATATAATAAAACTGGACTCATTATCTGGAAAATTAATTGTCTCGGATTTGAGAACTAAGTATTTCCCTTCCTTTATTGTTGCCCTAATGTTGATCTGTCTAGCCCATAGTGATGTATTAATCCATCTCTGCTTGAAGAATGGCCATTTGAATAGCCAGGTTAGAATCCAGACAGAGGCTTTGACTGATTTAAGTAGGAAGAAAGAGCCTATAATGAAGGAATAAGACCTAAATTAAACTGAATGATTTCAACTGGTTTGGTGTTTTGCGAAGTTTCAGGATGGAATTGTGAGCAGGATGAAATGGGTGAGAGAAAGGGGAAGTTCAAATCAAGAGGTTCAAAGAGTGCAGCAAGGGTGAAATAGATGTTAGTACCACCTAAGAAAAGGACTCGATATGCATACATACAGGAGATCTTGTTTTTAATTTCTTATGCACAGAAAAAAGAACTGGCCACCATTTAATATATATAGGATATATTTAATTCTCTTAGCACAACAAGTTTTTATTTCCTCCCCTCCATGCCCTCTGTTGTGAACATACAAGATATTTAAAAATATGGGTGATACAATAATATGCCTAATCTGGCATTTATGCCTAAACAATAATAAAGCCTAATCTGTAACATGGTAGTTAGAGCATGAGAGAGATATTGATTCAAACCTCTTCTGGGCAGGAAGGCAGGGGCGGCGAGGGAATCTAGAACTAGGATGCCTTGATTTCTAGGCCAGTGTCCAGCCACTGAGCTATGGATCCAAAAGTTAACAGAGCCCTTCTCCTCCTCCTCTTCTTGTTTTTTTCTAGGTTTACTTCACATATGTATATATAACATCTTTCCCTTTCTCTCATCCACACCACAGAGACAGGGCCCAACACAATCAGATATGTGGCTCAAAAACAGTCCTTTAGGCAACAAAGGGTAATAGAATTCCAACCAGTAAGTGTATTACAGTGTAGTATAATATACGTCTTCATTTATCAGATTGTACAGCATTATTTAGTGTTATGTAGCTTTATGCTTCATGCAGGAATTAGCTGAACAGATAGTAAGAAACAGGTGTTAAAAACACCTGTTGTATGAAAGCAGCTTGGAGGGCTGGTGTCCAGTATTTCAACTCAAAATGCATTGGGCTAGATCTTCTACTGGTGTAAAGTAGTGCAGTTCAAAGCATTATTATTTTATGAAATATACACATCTACTATGGATCGTTCTAACACAAAATAATTCCTTATGCTTATGGATTATAAACTGCTTAACATGATGTTATCAGAATAGAAGTGAAAATGGCTTTTTTAATGGCTTTTCATTAGTGACTCCAAAACTAGTATGTTTTTAATAAAATCAGTTGGGACAATTATATAGAGCAGTGGTTAAAGAAGTTCCATGATGCACATTATATATCAAGTTTTAAAAGGGAATAGATAAATCAGTATCTTATTAGGCAAGATGATGTCTATAAATATACTTAGATACTACATATTCTACAAATTCTCAATGTGTTAATTCAAATAGAAAATGCTTTCTTACTATTTTTAATCCTCTTTCATGCAAAAAACATTTGCTTTATTTTGTTTTTCATATTCAGATCATTGCTAGACAGGTTGCAACTAAAGTGTGCCATGAACATATCTTTGATGAGCCTCATATTTAAAGTATAGGGACAGAAAACATTGCTTGCAGATATGAAGTTTTGAATTATTAGAAGTGTTAAAAAGAACATATCTATTTATAAGTTTGATAATAATGGCTAATATGGTTTTACAACATTTCCAAACAATAAAAGGTATTGTGTTTTGAGGTTCCTGATCAGGACACTTGGATTGTCTTTAATTTGTTTCATGGAAGCTTCAGATTAACAATGGACACATCTTAATTTTTAAGAACCTCAGTTTTTCATTTATAAAACACTTCTCTGCTCAAGACTGGTGACTAGAAATTCATTGAGGTATATGGGATATTCATGTAATACAAAGATGATTACTACAAGCTACTGGGAATAAGAAATGAGAAGGAGTAAGAAATATTTTGGTTGACAATAATTGGTCAATAAGGAAATATAAGTTATTGCAGCCAATAAGAGGGCTATGTTTTGCAAAAGCAGAGCTACCCATTTGCATGTAGAATTTTGTGTCTACTTAAACTGTGATTATCTCCCCACATTTAAAACATGTACTATATATACAGTAATGTGAATGCAGCATCTATCTAATTTTCAAAGCATGTTAGAAGACATCCATCACCATGACATGAGAGTGATTTTACAACTGTATTTTGTAAGAATCTATTAAAATCTCTACAGGGAAAAAATGGTCTCAATAACCATATTGAAGTGATAGGCAATTATTTGGGTTAGAAGGTCACTTAAGGAGTTTGGATGAAGTGTTTCAGCCCAGAGTATGGCAGGGGGAAGGTACCAGTTGATCCACTCTGGCCCACCAGTTGCCACCGAGAGCCTAAGGGAAGGCTGCACTGCAGTGCCATTCTATTTTGCTGCAGCTGGTGCTGGGTCATACAGCATGCAGACTCCTCTACTCCCCTGCATCCATCTCTGCCCTGCCCAGCTTCCTGTGCATGCTGTGCAGTACTGGCACTGTGGCTACCAGCAGCTGGGTCCGCACTGGATGCTGTGCAATGCCACACACTTTGTTGTCCCACTCATTGCAATGAATCACTACCACCATACCAGGAGAGTCAGGGGCAAATGCCCTGGGCTGAGCCCTCCCTGCCACCCCCTGTGGCTGGTGCAGATTCATCCCCCAGCAGCACCATAGGAGCAGAAGCTCACCGTGGTGGGCAGGTGAGTGCAGAGGACAGCTCCTGGCCACTCTGCATCATGCCCTGTCCTGTCCAGACCACCAGCAGCCAGCAGCCACAGTGCCAGGATTACACAGAGCTAACAGGAAGCTGGGCAGGGGGAATGGGTGAGTGGGAGAAAAGTCTGTGCACTACATGACCTGGCCTAGCCCCAGCTGTGGCAGAGCAGAGCAGAATGGGCCACAGTCCTCCCTCCCCAGGCTCCTGGTAGTGGTCAGCAAGTCAAGTAGGATCAGTTTGCAGGCCAGATACAGCCTGTGGGCTATATTTTGCCCACCCTTGCCATATTGAGAATCCATGGGAACAACCTGGATTCAAAGTGAATGTTACTAGTATTTTCAATAAAACTGAAGATAAGAACAAATAAATAAATAAAGCCTTGCAAAAGAACTAACTCAACTTGTTTGTGATAGAAGCCTATAGTATTATTACCACTTTCCTGCGCATCTTATTTCATTCTTTAATATTGACTTATTTGGTGTGGTTTTTGACTGCACTTATCATTATAAGAAACATCTTTATCAGAAAAAGAAGGAAACCTATATAACCTCTTCTCTTCTGTACAAAAATATGATTATTTTCCAATTTGAAAGTCCAAATACAAAGCACGTAGAGTCCTTTTTTGCAGGAATGAACAGCAGAAAGACTGAGCTATAGGAAAGGAAATGATTTAATCTCACTTTTTTATGCTGGAGATTAATTTGCAGGCAGTATTCATTTCAGACAATTTTGAATGAAATTAATGACATTGCATAAAGGCAATAGTCCATAAATGTGGAACAAGCAATATTGAACACTGTTGTGTTGAAATCATTCGGACTTCCATATATGAATGATTTTTTTTCTTTGGTTTATTTATCTTGATGCCTCTTGGAACCTCATGAAACTCTCTTATGTAGCAGCATTTCTGCCTAAGTGACATTTTTATACAGTTTGTCTTGTGATAGTGTTTTACAACAAAAACTTGCTTGGAAATATGATCATCATGTAAGAAATGTGTACTAAAACAGGATAAAGCCAAAAGGGATAAACATCCAGTTTTGCACAAATATCCTGTGTAATAAAAAAAAAAAAATCCAAGGCAAAATGAAATCAAGACTATGCACCAGTAAAACTGGATGTGATTAGTATGATTATAATGCCATCAATGGTAAGGAGTAAGCCACTATTCTGCTGGGACATACAGGTGCTTCTGGAATCAAAACAAATGCTTCTCGTTACATCAGTTTTCCACTGATTAACAGAGATCCTGATTTTATCTGATACAAAATCACAAATTCTCTGATAAAAAAATCTCAAAATCTGTGATTAAAAGGAAAGACCCTTCACTCCCCCCACCCCACCCCCTGCCCCACAACCGCCTGGCCCTGCTGCTTATGCCCTTCACTCCCCCCCACAACAACCTTCCCAGTGACAGCAGGGGGACCTGTGCCCCCAAATCTGTTCATGGGGCAGGGGTAGGCTGCCCATTGTGGCGTCAGGCTCCTGACCTGCTCTGCTGCCCTCCCCTGCAGCCTCCACAGCCCAGTGGGTGCAACCCAGTGCTTCAGGGCACAGCGGGGCCATGCAGGGGTCTCCTTACCACTGAGAGCTCCATGCTGCCCTGGCGAGGTGTCCCCTGCATGAGTGGCAGCAGTGAGGGGCACAACAAATTATACCCATTAAACCATTATACAACATGGCAGTTCTGGAGAATCCCCAGAAATCTTTTACCATTCTTTCAAGTTGAGACATCACAAGTCTAATGAATAACTTCTCTTGAAAAGCTTGTTTTCATCTATTGTAACCTACAGGGAAAGGGCTTTAATAACATGCAAAAGGTTGTTAAAGGCAAGTGGTGAATTCAAAGACAGTTATTTAGAACTTTTTTGTCAGAGACTCTCTTCCCTGAAACAGCAATGCTAATCCAAGGATTTTTCTGCTATTTGAAAAAGAAGAAATCATAAAATCATCTTCCAATTAGGTATATTTGTGTTTTCCCCTTATCTTTTGCTCATTGCTCTTTGAAATGATCTCTGAAACACTGAAAATTGCCATATTCTTTTTCAGAGAATACATGGTTCTCTCCCTATTTGGCTGTGCAATGTACATCAAAACATATGAGACCTAATATTGGTAACACAGTAACAAAGATGAAAGCGTTTTTCCTAGCTCTACCCACATAATGCCAACAAGTTATTGCCATATCATTCTTAATGTCTTCATTCTCTCTTCATGACAGGAATTGTTGGACAGTCTTCTTTAAAAAAGGAAATAATAAAAGGCATCCAGTTGGCAGCCATATGCCACAAAGGGATTTTTAGTTCATTCAAATCACAGGAATTAGAACAGGTGTTGCGTTGTGGCAGCCAAATAAAAAAGGCAAAATAATATCATAAAAATCATACAATATTTAATCCAATTCTCCTTTAAATAAGAGAAAAGCTTTGTCCCCAATCTTTCAAATAGCTACATAGCTGCTTAACTTTATATATGCAATTAGTCTCGCCAAAGTCAGTGGGACTACTTACCTACGTTGCCACCTCATGCCTTTCTAACTAACTGTTAAGTATTTACCATGTTGCTATACTAAACCTGGTTGAATTTTTTTTCCAATTTTGAATTTTAACAATAAAGAAAAACCCCAAATGAACTTTAATGACTAAAGTCATTTTAAAAAACCATCCATTTTATGTCATGCCCATCACCAGAGTGTCCAAGTTTGATAGAATTTAAGTTAAATGTTCCCATTACCACTCTTTAAACTCTTTGACTAATTCCAAGAAATGTTTTTCTTCTCAAAAAGTTAAAATATGTGTAAAGCAACTTTGACTTACAGGCTTTAAAACTGTCAGAATTCTCAGCATAGTAAAGGAAGAGTGAGAATTGACTGACTTAAGGAGTGGTTGTATATTGCCCTTCAGTATGCAGTTATGTATTACATGTGTTTAGTCAAATCAGCACTATGACTACATTCAGATCATGACTGTACAGGCATTTCTACCAGAAGAATCACAGCTCTTCTGATAAAAACCATATGTGTGCAGCTATTCAAGCCAGTTTCTGCCAGAACAAAAATGGCCATTCCAGGAGAAAAATAACCCATCTGCAACAAAGTTGAGGTTGCTCCCAAAAGAGTTTCTCTTGGGAAAATGAATGCCTTTACACTTCTCCAATGTATGACTACTTCCAGGGACCAGGAAGACTTGAGCAGTAGGGAAATGTTCCTCATACCTTCCTGAGACTAGGATCACTCCAGTCAGGGGAAGGCAGGGGGAGCAGCTGCTGCTTACCTCCTCCCAGTCCCAGGAATCAAGCATCAGGAAAAGGCTTCTGTGCTTTCCCTATACGGGAGGAGGAGGGGTGGGGGGTTCACCCCAATCTAGTGAAGGATGGGGGCAGCTACTTCAGCCCCTCCTGTAGACTGGGAGGGGAGGGGAGGAAGTAGCTCCCCACTTACTTATCCCACTAGGGCCCCCATTGTGAGGAGGGAAAGGAGACTCTGTCTCATTCCTCCAGTTCACATCAAGAATGGACAGACTGGAGCAAGCACTTCTCTCCATGCTTTCCCCAGATCAGACCATCTTGGTCTGAGGAGTCACATGCAGATTGAATGCCTGTACTGCTGTCTCTCTCCTGGAAACATTTCTAGCCTTGAGAAGTTTCCACAGCTAAAAACAGATGTCTGTCTGTGGCCATTGTATGTGCAACTGTCACAAAATGACTAGGGCTCAAGAATCCAAAAGTAGAATCAAGCTTCAGTCTTTAAAAAAAATCAGGAATGGGTAAAAATCAGGATAGGGTAAACATATAATAGACAAAGGAAGGTGGAAAACAATCAACCAAAAGAAAATTCCAAAATTTAGGAACGGGGATAAAAAAAAAAAGTGGTCGTAGAAGACAGAAAATCAAAAAAAGAAGAAGGATGCATGTGTAAAATTCCAAGCTCCATTCAGATAAATAAATCTCAGACAGGGTACTACATTCCCTATTGTTTCCTTTCAAATACATGAAGACAAAAATAATGTTGTTTCTCTGGTTGAAAATTAGAGGCAGGTGCATTGTTGCCTAAACTAGCATTTCAGAGAATTGATAGCATAATGGATCGGTAATGGGATATTGTTTACCAACTTGAATTCCGCCTATGTTGAGAAAAATCTAAAAGTTGTTACAGTCTGCTGGCTCTTCAGTTAAATGTCTTTAGTACTCTCTGGGTGTCTCTACATGCATTTAATTAAGCATAACTAAATTTAAGCTACTGTACATCAAGCAATTTTTGACAGGTGTCTACGCATGCAGGTATTTGGCTCTGAAGTTAGTGCATGTGGCACTAAAGTTAGTGCCAAGTCACTGTATTTGCAGGTATCAAATTTAGGCATGATTAGTTTAATTTTGACATTTTTAATGTACATTGAGGGTATACACATGTAGCTGCATGCCCATAATGAGCATTAAATTAGCTACAGTACACCAGCAACAGGCATTATAATAGCTGACACACCAGTGAAAATTTCAGAAAAGAGCCAGTGTCTGAACGGCCAAAAAATTAAACCGGGTACTCACAACTAGATGTGGTCCTTCCTGCTCAAACATGAAGCAAGATATCTGTTATTAGGACAGTTGAAGTTTTGCTGTGCATCCTGCACCAGTTCTGTGATTAGACAGGACCCTTCATTGTTCAGGATTCTTTCTCCATTTGATGCAGTCTTACTATTTTCATTTATGCAGTGTGGTGGAAATTCCTGAAGATGCTTAAAATTTACTGTCCCTAACGATGGAATACATTTGAGCTGAATGTGGAGTGCAGCATGAGGGCTCAGTGTTGATGGTGTATGGTTTGCCCCATTTTTAAAGCGGAGCTCTTTCTTTAAAACAAGTCTAGCAAAACCAATATGATGTCCAAATGTGGCATTACCGTTACAGCTCCTAAAAGCAACAATGCTGATTCTCAGCATCTAAGAGTACAGGCTGTCAGTATATGTAGATGTCCAGTGGGTAAGATTTTAATGCCAAACAGCATGGCAATTTCCATAGCTTCAAGGAATTTGTTAGATGTTTTGAGCTGGGTGTGAAACCTTCCACAATGTTTCCCCATTAGTTTATACTTTATTCTGTGCCTGTCACATTTTAATATTTCTTGTGGTAATAGACGCAAATTATTGGTGATAAACAGAACAAGGACGAAAGGGGTCTGTGTTTGCTTGCTTGGATGGCTGTTGTTGTTTCTGTTCATATTGTTAACATGACATGATGTGACACAATTGCAAATATAAAATAAATGCCCTTAAAATCTGTTTCTTTACCTTGGATATTTATATGGACCCATCACCATCAATCACAAGCTTTAATGAATTTATTCTTAGAATCCCTTCATATTATAAATAAGTATTGTCACATTTACAGATGGGGAACAGAGAGACAAAAGGCAGGTAGACAGATGAACAAATTATACTGGGTTAAAAAGGGGTGAGGAACTTTCCATGCATAAACTGATCTGTGACCATGTTTTTCTGTGTCCACTCTATCCTATGATAAGTGAAAACTACACCAGGGCAGAGCCCTGATGGAAAAAACATGCTAAATCACCACAGTTTAGCTTTGGCTTGTCTCAGAATAGAACAGATATTCAGAATAAAAACTGTGGAGCATCTGATGTGTGGAAATTCTCCCTCTTTAGCCCCTTCATTTTAACCCTGTATAGTTTGTTCATCTCTGCCATATGTAAGAACTAAGTGAACTACTCAAGATCTGAATTACCCACATCTGAAGTTTATTTCAGAATAAACCTGTCTCACACCGGTGTAGGATAGCACCCTAACCCACTGGTCTATACTTCTTTTTCTTACAAAATACAAACTCTGTGTTCACCTTTTACATCTTACTGCTATAGAACTATTTGTCAGGGCATTTGATAAAATCACTTAATCTGAACTCAAATGCTGATTTTTTCTTTTCATAAATATAAGTGGTGTTATTTTAGATCAGTCTATTATACAATTACATAAATATAGAAGATAGTAAACAATCTTCTTCATAACTAATGGTGTAAAGCAAAGTTTACATGAGAACTATGAATTACAGATTTCAAGGGTTTATGATTTTTTTTTATCCTAAAATATAGAAGTACACACTAAGGACTGAAAATCAAAACTATACATGCAATATAATCAGACAAAAAAAAGACAGTGTGATTTTATAGTCTCTAAAAGGTGAGCAGAAATAATTAATATAAAAGTAATATGGTTTTAAATATATTCTGTCATTAGGTACACAGTATGAAATTTTACAACCTTTTTTTGCAGACTTGGAAAGCTGTAATCACACCTGGTTCTCAGAATCACAGAGGGTTTTTTATGTTTTTCTTACTCATCATAGACATATATTTTAAAATGTTATTTATATTTGGAATTCTTTACTCCGAAAGAAAGGGCCTTTATACAGTAAGGAGAAAGGAAACAAAGGACTACAGGCCCATTATCCTATTGTTTTTTACTGGCTTTTGCAGACTAGTAAATTTTACATTGGACTTGCAGGATGGCCAGATTCAATTATGTCCTCTACAATACTTCAACCATACTGTGGCATTTGAATCATTTAGCAGTCCATTACCCTTTGCTTTCCAGTTTCCCTTCTGTTCTCCTTCTCCTCACACCCCTCCCTCAAAGGAGAAACAAAAGTAAAATGGAAAATAATTCAACACTGTGGAAAATTAAATATAAAGATTAAAGTAAGGCAACAGAGTTGAAAAATCAAGTACGAGAGAACAAGAAATTCTTTAAGGATGCAACACCACATGACTAAGGTGATGTTTCAGATGTGTTGTATCCTCTCTTCCTGTTGTCCTTGTTTGGTGCTAGAATGGCTGTATAAGGGTTGAAATTATGTGCCCTCCTCAGCAGTTGTGGTGAGCTTTAGCTGAGACTGTGCAGAATAATGCAGAAAATGGAAGAGGTGCCAGTTTTAGATGGCTCTCCCAGCTCTGGTGTACTTTGTTCCATTTAGTGGAGTGAGAAGAGGAGCAGCAGTGGCTTCAAAACTGGACCAGTTCACCAGCTATTTTCTCTACTACGAAGCGATCAGATAAACACTATTTTACATTTTCTAGAAATAATACCTTAGTCACAGCCTATTTCATCTAGAAAGATACAAGAGAAAACTTCACAATTAAAAAGAAATAAAATAAACCAGCATCTTTCCTTCTCTTCGTGTTCAACTTCTCTTTAAACTATTATGTCTATCTCAAGTGTCCAAGGCTTCAGTGGCCCTAATTATAGGAATTTTACTCATTGTATTCATTCAAGCTGGCACCTGGACACCATCATGTGATTGCTGTGACCAGTCCAAAGCAGCAATGGCAGCTTGAATTTTAAACATCGGTAAATTGTCTGCAAACTCATGAAGCTGATTCAACAACTCATGAGTACTTTTTCAACTTGAATAGCAAATACATTTCTGGGGACAGCTACGCCATATTCCTCAACTCAGTTATTTGCTGAAAATCACACCAACATCTTTCATGAGCATATAGAGGATATGCAATGTAGCTGAATTAATATTACAGTGAGTCACCAGCTTTAGAATGTCCAGTGTTTGAGTTGGGCTTTTCAAACTTAATATAGCATTGAAGTCCTCATTTGCATTTTATACAGAAAAGGATATCAAGAAATGCTTACTGCAATGGTTAGAAAAGTATACATCTCCCAGCTTTGAGAGAGCAAACAGCTGGCCTGTCATGTATACTTGCTCACTATCCAATTAAATTTGGAGCAAAGGAACAAGTTGTAAATAAAAAACATTTGTGAGTAACTAGTCCCATGTGGTCTCAACACCTGGCTCATGATCTGCTGAGCAAACCACATTGAAATAAATATTTATAGAAACAACATATAAACTATTTTAAACAAGACAAGATGTCTCATTCTATCAAATGGTTGCATATTATTTGGCCATCTCATTTCCAGAAAAGAAGGAAGATATTAATAAAGTGTGGTCAGGTACCAACATTACATGTCTGGCCTATGTGTTCAGAAATCAATCTATAATAGACCCATAGTAGAACAGAAGCTTGGGGCATATAGATCAGTCTAAAAATAGTGGAACATGGTCTGAGACAGACCTGGTCAAATCTAATTGATAAGGCTGTGTGAAGCTTCAGCCACAGATCTGATTTGGTAGAGATTCATCCTGATTTGGCGCCTGAATCCAAATCAAATCAGGAGACCCTTGATCTCTCCAAAATGAATCGGAACCCTCCAAATCGATTCAGAGAGATTCAACTATTCAGACATAGACACAGCTTTAAATGTTTTTTCTATATACCTCAAGGTACCAGGCAGCTCATGAACACTGAGATGGTGGGGCGGATGGAGCATCCCATGGAAAGACGGTTGGGGGGGGTCCCCAGTCTGCCCAGCAGTGAACCAAAAGAACTTACAATCTACTTCTGGGCCCACTGCAGAGCACACAGGGGACCTCCTCCCTCCAGCTCAGCAACTGGTGCCTCCTGGGTCTGGTGGGGCACCTGAGGTCCCCCCATAGCTGATTGCCAAGCTGGGAGGATGCAGGGAGGGCTCCCCTGCAAGCTCAGCGGTAGATCTGGAAGTGGACCGGAAGTACTTCCAGTCCATTTCCAGGTCTGCAGCCGAGCATGTGGAGGGCTCCCCACCATGCACCTGTGGGATACTCCATCCACCCCACCCTCTCAGCATTCACAAGCTGCACCTAGTACCTCAAGGTATGTAGAAAAAACATTTAAAGCTGTGTCTATGGCTGACTCGCTGATTCTCCGAATCGGCATCAAATCTTCAGATTCAAATTCAGCCAAATCAAATCAGGACCAGCAAATCAAATTACTGTCCCCCAAATTGGGCCAAATCTATATCTAATTCAATATGGCCTGCTTCAGACACCACTACAGATTATTTAGGTTAGACTGGTGAATTGAACTTCTGGACCAGGTTCCCTATCAATTCAAGTTAGGTTGTTGACTTCCAGCATCCCAAGCTCCTTTGCAGCCCTCCAGCTACCCCTCCGTCTTAGAAGGTGTGTTAGTATTCAGCCTTCACTCAGCTGTTGCAGGTGAGAGCACAGCAGGCCCTGGCCCCAAGTTCTCCCAGAGCCAATCCGAAAAGCTCCTCACCCCAGCCCTGCCTCCTGCTTCAAGCCATTTGTCAGCCACAAGTGCAAGGCAAGTGTGGAGGCAGGCAGCAAGTGCAGAGAGGTGGAAGACGAAGGGGAGAAGGGATGCATCTGTGTTTCCTGCACAAGCCCTGGGACCTGGACACCCATGTCCCTGGGGCCATGCCTCCATACTCCATCATAAATCAACCCGCGATGTGCACACAAACCTGTCAGTGAGCCCAGGAGACCCCCTATGTTTGGTCACAGCCCCACAGAACCCAATTCTGGCTCCTGCACGCCACACATCAGTTGCCAGAGCCAAGCACCCTGTCACCTGGACTCGGCATGGACCCTCCCCTGTGCAGGAGCCAATGCAAGTAGCTTACCTGTCAGGGAGGTAGGGGGCAGACCATCAGGATTGGGCCTGCACAGACACAACCCTGTGACCTTTGTGGCTTAGCCACTGCTGGCAGGTACCCACGCCATGGGCACTTAGGGTGCTGCAAAGTTTTTTTGGGCTGCATCTCATCTTTTGGGTCTCAGGGTATAGGATGGAGGGGATGGGGGAGGGACTGAGCATTCATGACAGAAGGTGCTTGCTCTGAGGCTCATTTGGAAACCTAGGACTGAGCATTCAGGAGAGCCCATGGTAACATGGCAGGGGATGGGGACATGCTTACCAATGCCTGGCAGCTAGTCAGGGGTGGTCTGGGTACCTGTCTGCACTCAGCAGTCTCTTGCAGCCCAGAGAGTTTTCAGAGCCTGGTGGGAGGCAGGCAGGTATGCTCCAAACCTCAGCCAATGCAGGCAGCCTGCATCCCTCCACCCACCACCACCATAGGACAAATGAGCATTCTCTTGGCTACTGATCTAACCTAAGCCACTTATAGAATACCGCATGACTTGTAAGGATTCTGCCTCAAGCTTTTTGAACATCTGTACCTAGCCTTTGTGCTCAGTTTGAAACACCTACATTTCAGTAATTTTTTAGCTTCAGATTTTAGTTGCTTGTTTAATAAAATATATATTGTAATTCAGCCTGTTGCAGGCTTATCCTCTTCTTCTTTGCTGTTTTTGTCATTTAGCAATTGTTCAGACTCAGCTACATCACTCACTTTTTATCTTTTTATAACATATGCATCCCAAACAATTTTTTACTCCCCAGATATCACTTCTGACAATCCATTCATCAACTTGGCAGGACACCCATGCACACTGAACTGTGCAGCTCTAGTCAGGCTCTTGCTCTCCTCAGTCACTGTACTGACAGAAACTGCACGGTTCCCAGAAGGAGAGGGGAAAGAGATGTCTGTCTCAGCCAGCCAGTTAAGCAGAACCTGTCAGTTCTTTCCAATGGAGAATAAGTGCTATGCAGCAACAGCTGATGCCACCATCAAAGCAGGTAGAAAAAAAGGACTTCTAAATATAGCTTGTTACAGCAAAATTAAATGAACTACAATTAAAGTATGAAAATCTTTTTGGCCTTATGCCCTGGCTATATGTAAATAAGTTTCATTGTGCATGGTTAGATGATTGTAACATCATACAAAATCTATTTTATATTATGGAGTTTACATATTATTAAAATGGGTGGTGTGATATAACCAGTGAAATTTATCTCCAGTGTTGCATCCCCAGATGAGTTCATATTTTTTTTAAGAGGCCAGGCATGAAGAACTCCACACTAAGGTGTGGTATTTGGGAAAGTTGTCAAGAAGAATGAGTTATAGAAGCTGTTTGAAGACCTTAATTATATTGTATTTATTCAAATACAAGACATGTGTTTCCCCATTAAACATGGAGAGGGAAGGCCCCTTAGCTTGGATTTGAGTACAAAGAAACAAGGGGCAGGAAACTGCAGTAGTTCTGACTCTGGCCCCAACCTAAGCTCAGGATTAGAGCTGCAGCCACAGTCACTGCCCCTTCTCCCACCCCCATTACCACTGTCACCCCACCTGGGTCCCTACTGTCTCCCCAAGCCCACACCTTGGCTCCCACAGTCTCCCTCTGTCACTGCCTCTACTTCTCACCACTTCCCTGCTGTCTCTCCCCAACACTGCTGCCTCTGCCCCACCAAGCTAGTAGTGATGACAGCAACTGCTGCATGGCCAAGCTAATGGAGCACCCAGATGCTCCATGCTCTGGCCAGAAGTGGGGCTAGAGTCCTGACAGAACTGGAGCCAGGGCCAGAAGGTAAGCAATGTCAGGCTCAGGTGGGGGGGGGGGTGCAGCAGGGGGAGGCAGAAGGGGAGCAGGCACAAGAGAGGGCTGGGGGTCATGGGGTTCAGGCATGTTGGGGGTCAAAGGGAAGGGGAGACAAGTGGTGAAATGCAGAGGGTGCACGGGCGTGCATGTACACCCCTTGAGAGCACTGGTGCACACCCTGACTACAGCATTCCTGGAAAGGCCAGCAGGCAAGAGCACTGGTGCCCCCACTAAGAGCAGTGGCCAGGGAGTGCACCAGCCCTTCCGCAGCCGACCTTGCTGACTCAGAAGTGCCAGTGGCATGCCTGGAAGTGCCAGCGGTGTGCTGCTGCCACTTGCAGGTTGGCAGGATCAGCTGCAGGGACTCCCGCCGTCCCCCCGGTCAGTGGGATTGACTGCAGGGGGACCCCGCCCCCACTCACTGGCTGTGCACCAGGGCGGCAAGTGTCCCCTTGACTCAGGAGGCAGAAGTTGCCCATGGGGAAGGGAGTTGAGGCACTGTGGGGAAGGGCAAGTGCTGCAGCACACAGGCATTGTGGGGGCAGGCAGCAAGGAGAGCAACTGGTTGGGGGGACAGACAACAAGGGACAAGGTGTGGGGGCAAGGGGCAGAGGTCAATCTCCATACTGCCTACTCATCTGCCACTGCTTTCCCCACTGCAGCAGTAGGGGAGGAGTGCAAATTTAAGATTATTAGATTTTATACATGGAAATCTATAAACATTTATAAATTTTCTGTGCATACAATCTAATTATTGGGGGGGGTCACCTCAGATTCAGAGCTGTCTTTGTTCAGGTAGATATGGTAATGATCTCTATCAATACCTGCTTATAGCTGCTGGGTACCTTGAAGTCCTTTTCCAGATGTGATGCTTCTGTCCACAGCCAACAACCTCCTCAAAACCTGTATTGAACAGGAAGGACAAGAGCATGTCTTGTTTACTGAGTTTCCAGTCTGTTTAGGACACCATATATTTGAACCTTTTTCAAATGCTATTTGTTGGAAAGACAGTGTGGGTATATTCATTTGTAACAAATAATCCCTCTTTTTTCTCTGGTAAGATAGCATGAAAGTTTCTATTTTATGACTAATCTTACTAAGCCATTTTCCCTCTCCTCTTAATGACATTGGTAGCACAAAAACTTTCTCAGTTACAACTATAAATATGCTTTTACAAATGGGGATGGACTGGATGCAGTCCATCAGAGACTGAAAATGCCAGAAGTGAATTATCAACAGAAAAAAATCTAAAGAACATTTTTTGACATAGTTGGCTATATTACTATAAATACTGTTCTACTGTTCTACCGCAACTGAGATTGGAAGACAGCTTATATGTTTAAGTACAAATTAGTAGGAGGTATTAAAAATCAGGTTTCAAAGCAAGTTCAGACTCACTGTTACTGCTATAGCATATAAAAATGAAAAGTTATTATGACATATTAATGCTGTGCATAATAAAATGGATGGTTCTTCTCATCACAATGAATGCAGAGTGATTAAAGTGGTCATAATTAGTTGAGCCCATATGAAGGCAACTAGCAATGAATTAGACTTCATTCTTCTGTCACATAAGATCTCCCCACCATGTGTCTCTTATTCAAGTTAAACCTTTCAAAGTTTCTTTCTCTAAGCCACAAGCTATGAAGTGAAATTATTAAAGAAGTTTCACTTGATCCTGGTTTCTGGTCCTTGGGGAGAAGAAACAGCCACTGGATCAAAGAGAGGTGTTAAACCTTAATAGGTTCTGGCAGAAAGATCTATAGCAAAGTGCAAAAGAGCTGTACTCAAGTGTACTGGTATTGATACAACATCCAATTATTCAATAATCTATTTAGGATAGCTTCCATTAAAGAAATGATTTGCTTTGTCCTACACAATCGAATTACTTTTCAAAATCAGGATTATTTACCTAAAGTTATAACAGTTTAACAGAGTAGTTGGAGCTCACCAGCATGTTGAGCAAGCTAGTTTAGAGAAATAAGAATGAGATTCTGGCAAGAGTTCAGGGTCAGAGTAAACTATTACTGACCTTTTTTTAAGATTCATGAGATTTTAGATATCATATACATATGATTATCTTGGAACAGTATCTTCCACGACTTCCTCCACAAAGCCTCCTAGGCATGATTTGACCTTCCTAACCTCATTTGCATGTTCTTTTTCATTTCTGGCTATAGTTCATCAAGAAATTTCCTTATCTGTGTATTAGAATATAAGAAAAGGCATAGTTAAAATCACAAAGTTTCTTTTTCCGTTGAGATTTGGTTGATTTTTTTTTCTTGGCTGTTTACATTGGTAAGAATTGGCTAAATAAAAAAAGTTTCCTAATCATGGACTCCAGGAAATCTAAATAAAATTATATGTGATGGGTTAAAATTATCGGTAAAATTAGTATAAAAATATAATTGTGCAACTGGTTTTGTGCCTAAAATTGCAACAAACAAGTGCACAAATGACCAGTTACTATGATCTTATGCATGTTTTTTTTTAATTGCATATGCAAAATATATAAAGGCTTATTGAACGGGGCAATTCCCAAACTGTAGTCTAAAATTTTAATAATAAACTTCTGAAAATACAATCAGATTTTAAACTAAAGAACTTTTATCTAAAGGCAAATTAAAGTTGTTCCATTTTGTGTTTGTTTGTTTGGATGGTTAAACATTTCTAGGATTTTCCAACACATTCATAGTGGGCAGATCTACATGAGACATTTACTGTGCAGTAGACTGATTAGCTGCAGAATAAATGTCTAATGTCTACATGTGTGCCCGTATTAGGCTGGAATAAACTAATTTACAAGTACTATCCTGCTGTAGAGTTTTGCTCAGACCTGGCTCAATGTTCTGCCATCCTGGTGGCACATGTAAATGCTCACCGAGGAGCAATGAACTCCAGTGCAATAAGTACTAAAGTTTGTTTAGTACAAATTAATTGCATTAATGTGCACATGTAGGTGTGCCCAGTGAGCCCTATTGGTAGCAGGAGGCTTGGTGCTCTTGTTAGTCTAACAGAAGGCAAGCTGCAGGTGTAGCAGGGGCCAATTAGAGACTCACCTGACCAAATGGGGGCCAGGCGTAAAGCATATATAAGCCTAGGGCCTGAGTTGATCAGGCAGTCTAGCCTTGAGGGCCATGGTGAGAGAAGCTGCTGGGCAGTAGGGTTCCTGGTTAATGTCTGACCAGGGGTAAGCAACTCTGGTGATTTGTGGAAGGGACTAAGTGGAGGTAAAGAGGTTCCAGCTGGCTCAGAGCCAGAGAGAACAGAGGGCCAGGGTGTCCATAGGTCTTATTGCCCTAGGAGCAGGGCCAGGGTCTAAGGAGAAGAAATGAAGGCCAGGAGGGCCACAGCTGAAGACCCAGGGAGCCAGAGCACCTGTAGCCCAAAGAGGGCTTGGAGTAAGGATGAACAGAGCCAGGAGTCCACTGCTCATAGGGGTGGTTCTGATTTATTTAGTATGTGTGGTATCTGTGAGGCATGGGTATGGATACTGGGGAAGATGGAAACAATATAATTGGCCCTTAAAGTGATGAGTAGCAACACCAGTGCTCATGAAGAGATCTGACTTGGAAAGGTCTGGGGCAGCCTCCCTTTTTTTGAAAGTATCATTTCATCAAGGTCTGGCAGGAGAGGAGAAAAGGAGATTGCCCGGAGAGATCCAGGTTGACAAGGGCTGAGAGGGCTCCACGGGCATTACGATCATCCCTGGAGCTGAACCCTGTTACAGTATTCTTGTTTCTTTTGCAATAGGGTCAAAAAAGTATTCATTCTGTATACCTTCATACTGTGAAGAACCCCCCACTTGGAGCTTAATTACAGTCTCAGTGCATGCATAATCTATGTATTTACCTACTGTGTGTCATACTCAAACCTAACAGACGTGCGCCATTTTCCTAATAGATTCAAAAGTTGCTTTCCTATTTTTATTTTAAAAAAGAATCTCTTTGTTCTTTCTTTTCCAGTGAAAGCTCCCACTATGCATAATGGAGAAGAAAGTCTCTTCTTTCTGGAAGAGACTACTTGAACAACTGACAATTGTTCTATGAACGATGATGACTTTTGCCCAAAGGCTTGGAGGAGCATGTTTGAAATCTTTGTTTCCTATTTAGACTTCTTCAGAAACAAATGAGATATAGACATTTTCCTCCCCTCACCCCCACCCCCACTTTGTTCTATCTTGAATAATAACAAAAAAGTCCTAATATGTAAAATTGGACAAAATTATGTTGTCCTTATTCAAAATCTCCCTGAAGATTTTGGTCTAATGATGATGCCTGTTACCTAACACATGGTTATCACTGTTAATAACTATGTCTTCATGTCAGCAAGGTATTTAAGCCTAGACCTAACTAACAATCTTTAAGCTTGTTAGGTCATTCAATTAGGCTCAGTTTGTAAACCTAAGTGTGGTTACTAAATGGGATTGGAGGCCTGTGAAGAATTAATATAAAATTGTACACATTTAGCAGGCAAATTGAGGTGTAAGTGAATTGCCCAAAATTACATAATAAGTCATCAGAAGTTTGGAATAGAACTCAGTAGTCCTGTCTTCCACAACTCTGCTCTTCTCAGTAGGCCACCGGCCTTTAAGAACTTGAATTCACCAACAGCAAGTCATGGCTGACAAATCTGGCTTCCTTGTGTGATAAGGAAGGAAGACTCCTACATTCCTGTAAATCCATGATGAACATATTTTTATGATTAGAACTTGTCAGTCCAACTTGTTGTTTAAATGGTTAAGGAGAGAGCAGTAGACATGATATACCTTGACTTCAGCAAGATTTCAATGCTGTCACCTATGACATTCTTATTAACATGAAATTATTGTAAGGTAGATACACAATTGCTTGGATAATTATGCTCAACAAGTAGTCATTAATGGCTCAATGTCTAGTTGGAAGCAAGTAACAAAATGTGGCTCCCCCGGAGTTTGTGTTGGGTTCGATCTTGCCTATTATTTTCATTTATGATTTTGACAAATGGTACCTAAACTTTTCAGCCCACAGGCTGGATGAGCAATGATAGGTGTGTCCACAGGCCAGATCTGGTCCGTGGGCCTGATCCAGTGTGCAGTGTTGGCTTGCAGCCGTACAGAAATGGCCTGCCCAAGGCCTAATCCTATGCTGCTGCCTCAGACCCTGGCTGGGCTGTTTACACAGAACTGGAGTGGGCCCCAACCGTCAATGGCTGCACTGAGCCCTGACCAGGCCAGGCCATTTTCATGTAGTTGGATTAGACCCTAGCTTGATTCAGCTACATGAGGCCAACCCAGACAGGACTTATCCAGCTGCATAGGGCTTGGAGATTTGGTGGTGAGGGACCAATGGCAGTGTTAATTTCCACAGCTCCCCCACTGCCAAATTTCTGCACCCATGGGGAGACCCACAAGCTGCCTTACATTGCTCCATGGGTCAGATCTGGCCTGCATGCCAGGGGTTGAGCATCCCTGATTTGGTTAATGAGACTGAGTGCATGCTTTGTAAATTTGCAAATGACATAAAATTGAATAGAGTTGCAAATACTCTGGAGGGTAGGGCCAGGGTCAAGTATGACCTGGATAAACTGGATAAATGGTCCAGAATCAACTGGATGAAATTCAGGAAGAATAAGTACAAAGCCCTGAACTTGAAACAGAAAAATTATATGCACAAATACTGGCTGGCTAGGCTTAAGTACTGCAGAGAAGGACCTGAGGGTTACAGGAGATCATAAACTGATTATGACTGAGTCAACAGTGTACTCTTGTTGCTAAAAAAACCAACAGCATGCAGGACTGTTAATAGGAGAGTCACTTGCAAATCAAAGGAAGTGATTCTTTTACTCTGCTTTGCATTATTGAGGCTTCAATTTGAATACTGTTTTGGGCCCCGCACTTCAAGAAGCTGTGAACAGATTAGAACGAGTCAAAAAAAGCACAAAGCCAAAAAATATATATATATATAAGTTGTGACTTGGGAGGCACAACTTATGAGATGCTAAGGTTATTTAGTCTGAAAAAAAGACGACTGAGGGGGGATTTGATAAGCGTCTTCAAATAACCAAATGTCAATTATAGAGATGATGGAGATAAGCTTTTCTCTGTGACTGTAGGGGACAGGACTAGGATCAATGGCCTCAAGCTACAGCAGGAGAAATTTAGGTAAGAGAAACGAAAAACTTTCTGACTATGAGGATGGTCGAGTATTGGAATAGGCTACATATACAATTTGTGGAATCTCCATTCCTATACATTTTTGAGAACGTGTTCGACAGACATCTGGCTGGGACAGTTCAATCAGAGCTGATGCTTCCTCAGCTCAGCTAGGTGTCCTCAGGAGGTCACTTCCAACCTTACTTTCAGATGATCCTGTGAACTGCAGAACTATAAGAACAGCACTTCTAGGTACAGTGTATTACTGGATTAAAACTAACCAAAACCTTAGATCCCTGACCAGGAGGATTTAGAGGGATTACAGGTGTGAATGATTTCACCCCTAATTCTTGCATCCTGATTTTGAGCAGGGTACTTATAACGCATTTAAAAGGGAAAGTTCCCAAAACAGCTAAGAATTATAAATCTCAGCCTTATGAAGACAAATAGATGGTCTTGCATTTTGTGCCCCGAATAATATAATATTGAACCATATACAATATGGTACCCTGCCAAAGAGTGATCCATTATCCCAAACTAATCGCTGTTAGGCAGATGGTAATTTGACAGGGGGAGAGACAAGCTGACAGCTTTTCCTCAAATACCAGGCACATAGTACATTTCCAGTGCCAAGTTGGATTTGACATTTAATTAAAAAAGTACCTTAACATAGACCTCATATTAAAAAAAAAAAAACAGTACAGCTACAAAATCAATTTGGTCTTATTTAAACCTAAAACCTTGGTGCCCAGAAGGCACATCTCTTTGTTTAAAAAAAGAATAACTGCTGTACCATGAGGAATATTGACAGCATTAAAAATGTATTTTGACTGGCCAAGGCTATGGGATTTGGCTCTGGGGTACAGAAATTGATGGTGTTTAATAAGCAAAAATGAATTGCTATAAATATAGTCCTAGCTACTATAATTAGAAAATAATGTGGATTGCATTTTATTCTCATCGTCTTGAATATAACTGTCTTTGTACAGTGGTATTATAGTGGTAATATTAGTATATTATGGCTATGTTGTAAATTTAGGAATATTAAATGTTAACACCTGTGCAGAAAAAAATCCCTATAGCCACAGGATATTCTGAGCACTTCCATGGGATAAATTCCTTCTGTATTGCTCTTTCAGCCCCATTACTTTCCCCTGTATCACCTGGAATTATGAGAATTGGCTTCCAAAACCTGTGGAGTCCCCAAGGCCCATACATGTCTTGGGGCAAGTATTGGAAGCCTTTGTAAAAGCTACTGTGATTCCACATACTTCCCTGGCCCCATGATAGCACTGGTACTTTCTGCCTGAAAGGTGTCCATGACATAGAGAGAGAAAATGTCTGGTTAGCATGCATGCAGACAAGAATCTTCATTGAGTTGTGATGACTGAGGTAGGGGCAGATTATATACAGACGGTATCAGTCTCCCTTAATCCCAGCATAACCTGGCATTCATCCAGATTATCTGGAGCACCTGAAAATGATTTTTATAGGAAAAACTGAAAAAAAACCCACAATGTTATAGCAGAAAACCAACATTGTTCTCTTAAAAAGTAGGCCATGGTTATTACATAACTTGCATATATTTTGCAATTTCCTAAACTCTGACTTTTCAGATTTAATATGAATGTCTGATAAAGAAGAAACAGAATAGAAAGAATTCCTTGATGCTTCTAGAAAGGGGCAACAGCAAAACATTAAAGTAATATGTTATGCTTAGTGTTATACAGGACAATAAATGAAGACTTTTTTTTTTCCCTAAAGGGTTGTCAATGTAAGTGACAAACATGGAAAAGACAAGACAAACTGGCACAAAGTAACTTAGAAGAGTTTTATTTTTCTGTTATTTTTTTAACTACCAAGTCATCCCTGGCAACTTTCTCAGTATAAAAGGCACATGAATGTTAAAGATATGCAAAAGTGCCTAAGCAAATTTGGTGCCTAATTCGCATTGATATTAATTAGAATTGTGCACTTGACCAACTAGGCAACTTATACAACTACAGTGGAACCTCGGTACTCGACTGTCTTGCAACTCGTCGAATTTGGTACTCGACGCATCTTGACTGGAAAATTTTGTCCCGGTACACATCGTTTGCTTGGTACTCACTGGAGGAGGCGGCGGTGGCAGCGCCTGCTCCCTCCTGAAGTTCGCTGCTCGCTCTGCTCTGCTCTGGCAAGGCACCGCCGCCGTCGCTGCCCAGTCCCGCGCTCCTCTTGCCCTCTCCTGGTGCAGGGAGGGCTGTTTGTTTGGTACTCGTCGCGCCTCCCGGAACCAATTAAGGACAAGTACCGAGGTTCCACTGTAATGATATCTTTAGGCTCTAAATTTTTTTTTTATAATTTGGCTCCTAAAGTTAGACTTGGGCAGAATTTAGTGATCCAAATCCATCATTTGTCCTGGAAAGTCCTTCTCAGATGTTGTCTAACCCTGGATGCACCTACCTAGATTTTATAACCACTTCCCTGGTTCACTTTAAAATGCTCTAGGCACTGGGAGTTCTGTTTTGTGTACATCTAGAACTGCTCAAGGCTTGAGAAGCCTGAACCTCTTAGTGTTCAGCTTGCATCTAAACCTGAGTGGGTTTCCGAAACTGGCAACATTTTTTTCTACATCTGACTTGCTAAATGAAGTAGAAGCTCTCAGACCATACTTTATTCAAATTCAACCAGATTCAAATTCCTCCTTTGCGTGAGGAATCATGAAGATCCCATCACCTCGGATAGTGGGACTAATGAGGCTGTGCCAGAAATGAATTCAAGTATAGGTGCACTGATACATCAATCCCATATCAGATTGGCATTGATATAAGGAAAATTGACTGCATCAGCAATCAACTTTTTTTGATTGATATGGCTGATAATGTGGCTGATAAATGCCGCATGTGTGCATGCAGCTGCAGCACAGCAAGCAGGCAGCCAGGAGTGCAGCCCAGCACTGTGGAGAGCAGCCAGGTCTGGCCGGTAAGTCTCTTGTGGGGGAAGAGGTGAGGGGGAGGGAAGGGACATGGGGCGAGCAGACCAAGGTCCCTGTGGTGAGGGAGGGAGTGGGGCTGGAGCTAGAGCAGGCACTGCACATCAGCGCAGGCCATGGGACTGAGCCACAAATGGGGCAAGGGGGCAGGTCCCACCTCTAGATGCACCCCGAGGGAGGCATGGGGAGCATGTGCCCCCAAATCTGCATATGGGGCAAGGCAGGCTGCCACTGCAGGCTGGGGCCGGAGCTGCACCGGACTTTTTCCAGAATGGGTTTGGGCCAGGGCTGCACTCAGGGCAGGCAGCAGTCGCCCTGGAAGTTGGGTTTGGAAGGGCCACACATGAATTTTAGGGTGGCTGAAGCCCACCTCATATCCTCCCTCCCAATGCCACGCCATCCACCCTGAGTGAAATCCTGGCCCAACCCCTGACCAAGAAGAAATCCCTGGGTGCACATAGTACTGGAAGCCACCCTCCATGGATAAGCCACTTGTGGCTTCTTCCCCTGCCCCAGGTCCACTGCCTCTCTCACTGTGGGGGGCCTCAATCTTCCCTCACCCCTCCCTCCCTTCCCTCACAACAGACTTACCAGCTGGATGGTTGGTAAGTCTCTCCAAGTTGCCTCCAAGTTGCCTGGCTGCATATCAGTGAGATCAGTATCCGCCAAAATGGCTAATTAAAAATCAGCCATCGGTATTAGCCCCAAAAATCTCTATTGGTACACCCCTAATTTCAAGATACCAGACAAAGAGAAATCATGGAATATGACCCTGTCCTATTCCTCTGGGCTCTGGGGAGGAGGGAATCCTGGGGTCTGATTACTTCTCTAAGGAACAGTAATGAATTTTATCCCATGACTGTATAATGAAAAATCTAGAACTTGGGTTGTAGGTCTGGAACCCAGGGTCCCCCTCCCAGGCAAGTGTTCTAACCACCAAGGCAGAGTCATGTTCCCTGTTAAACTTTCTCTTTAGCCCAATTCATCTTGAATTCTTTCTAAACTTGTGGCTCAATTTCAACAGAAGAAACCTGACCAAATTTCTCCATGGCATCAGTTATTGCATATGCCCTGGAGGAGGGAATTCCTAAGGACTGCAACAGCAGTGTAATTAAGATATCTTGCTACAGCTCCAGAGGCAAGGAAATTCAGCCTGGTGAAGACCACTGAAGTTATCTCTGGTGTGTGGTCCACACCCTTGTTCCCATAATTTTTTTTATTGGCTAACTCAAAAAGTTGTATATGGAGGATGCCAGCTTTGGCATGTTTCTGCTCTGTGTACTGGTCACTTTGACTCCTACTTTAAGGTGTACAAGTGCAGTATAGGCAGCTTAGGCACCTAAAAGTGGGTTCTGAGTGTGACCATAGAGCCAGGCATCCAAAAGTTATGTAATGCAATTAATAAAATGCAATACACATATGCAATGAAAACAATGCAATAAACTCCAGTGCATATCACACTGGAGTTTATTGTTCCTGGGCACTACATTTGAACATACACCCAGGAGCACAACACATTGAGCTGGGTCAGAGCAGCCCTGGCTGGCAGGTAGGCTGAGGAGTCAGCCTGCCAGCCTGGAACTGTTCCAACCCAGCTCAGTGTGCTGTGAAGGGGGGTGGCAGGGACACAAAGGTTCTCGAGTGCAGGGCTAGTTGGCAGGCAACCCCACACTGAAGCACCCTGGTGCCCCAGCCACCCGGCTCAGTGTCTATCCATGTGTTGCTGCACATGGAAAAAATAATAGGGCTTCAAGTGTTGATTTGATTCACAGGAGATTCAGCCTGATTCAGTGGCTCTGCCATGAGCCCCCTGGCCCCTCACAGCTGCCCCGCCCAGCACGGCTCCAGTCCTTTAAGAAAAAAAAAGCCAGGAAAAGCCCTGGGACTCTCTGCTTCTGATGCAGCTTCAGGAATCTGAGGGACTTGTAAAGAGCCCCCACATGGTGCAGGGCATTGGGGGGAAGCAGGGATCGCCCCACGCTGGCAGGAGCGGTGAGTCTAAGGGTTTCTTCAGGTTTCTTTTTTTCTTAAAGGGCCAAAGCTGGCCCATTCGGGGCACCCATGGGGGCTAGGGGAGTGGGGAAGGGTTCAGGGGCTCATGCAGAGCCCCCCATGCAACATGGGGCAGTGGGAAGGCAGCAGGAATCACCTCCCACCTGGCAGCACCTGCTGAGTGGGGGGCTTTTTTTTTTCCCAAGTGCTAGGAGCTGGGGCAGGCAGGGCGGCCATTGCTGGGCTGGGAGAGGGGTGGGAGATGGGCCTGTCCTTGCTGATTTGCCTGAATTGAATTGCGACAGTGATTTCAAGCACTGAATCAAATCACTGTCCCTCGAATTGGCCAAATCCGAATCCAAAGCGAATACTAGCCACTTCGCACAGGCCTAATAGAGCCCCACATGCAGACACCAAGATACTACTACTACAGACCTAATTGGGCAACTCTACAGTAAACATCTCATGTAGATGTGTCCACAGTGCCCCGCTTTAAATCACCTAACTCCCTGACTTACTAATAAAAATGGGTCTTATATTTCTAAATTGCTTATTGTCCTTTGAAAATTGTAAACCCCCTTTCCTACATAAATACAGGGCTGAACTCTTCACACTTGTTAGCTTGGTAGCAGCAGGTTACACTAGCCATTTCTTGGTTGCATAAGCAAGACAATACAAATATGAGACATACCTGCCTGCTAAGGAAATGTGCTAGTGATTTGAGCTCCTCTTGAAATACAGTGTATAATGAAATATAACATTTATTTAGTACCTTTCAAAAGAGCAGGATTGAACTTCAACATTAGCTGTTGATATAGCATGTTTAAGCCCTGTTGACATTAAGATAGCTCCTGTTGACAGTGGGACATGACAATAGAATAGCTCTTTCTGCAAAGAACTTAAGATAATTCTATATTCAAAAATAAAAATCCACAAAGTGCTAAATTTGACCAAAAGTTTTCCCAAAGTTTTCTTTTTCTCTGAACTACCTGTCAGTGTAGATTGCACCCACCAGGAAAAGTAAAACATCCAGGCTCAAAATAGTCCACATATACTGATGACTAGAAAATGGTATTTAAAGGTTTGCTTTTGGGAATTGGCTTGTAGGTAAAGTAGATACTGCATTAGAATGATCTAGTGGAATGTCAAGTGTTAATTGGTTTCTAAAAATCTGTTTGTGACAAAGTTTCCTTCAAGGCCCACTGTTTCTGAAGTCAGCAAACACAGAGGATGGGAAACTAAATACATGAACACTGTTCCGTAACAGAAATAAGAGACTGCAGCATTGGTGCCAAGTCACAGTGCCCAACTGCACAGCCCTTAGAATTTCTGGGTTTGGTGAACAGATCAAATTAGGAGGCCCAATAAATAACCAAATTAGAATGTGTGCATGTGATGAGTTTGTGTAACAAGGGCATATGCTGACAGAACAGAGCATGGACAGGATGATGACCACAGGGAAACCAATCAATGAGGGATGAAGAGTCATTAGAGGGGGAGAAAGAATATAAAAGGAGGGATTTCAGAGCAACAAAGGATCCCTGAGAGGGGACCCTGGGGCCACCATGGAAGGAGGGCACACCAACAACCCATCTCACCAGCCCACTGGGGGGAAGCAGGGGGAATTTAGCCTCCAGGGTGCTGACATCTGACATTCAAGGAAAAAGACCTCAGGCTAAAGCTTGCATACTAGCCAGACATATTTTCCCTCTGTGACAGCTCTAGGAATGTTAGATATAGAATTGTTTGCATTTTTCTTATCCACTACTGTATATCAATAAAATTTGCCTGTTATTGAATGGAGAAGTTCTGGTTAGTCTGAGGGTTTGAGCCCACAAGGTATCTAGGTCACAAATCCATTGTCAACAATATCAGTCATACCAGTATATCAGGAAAGGGCCATCTGCAGCCATCTCAATTTTATCCCTGCAAATATTTAAAGGTTAGTTACAGTGAGCATGTGGAGTTTTGGGGGGGTTGTGGTTTGTTTGTTTTTCACTTGTTCTAGGAATTCAGTAAACCTAATCTTTCTCTTGAATTTAATCCAAACTTAGCTGTACTGTGAAAGAGTTTCTTGAAAAATTGGGAGAAAACTATGTTGTTTACCATCTGTACACCTTAAATACTCTTTAGTTTAAAAAACAACAAATAAGAAAGTGTATTTTAGTAAAAATGGCAAAATAACATGCAACTTTGTGTTTTTTGTAGTCTTTTCTAGATTATGTGGTGGCATCTACGCATGTGCTGAACTGTGAAGTAGGCTAATTAGTTGAAGAGTAAAGCATCACCATCTACATGTGTGATGCTATTAGGCCACAGTAAAATAACACTTCTGTAAGATAGTACTGTCAGAAACAGGGTAATTTGCTGAAATTAAATACACGTATAGATGCTGACCACAACCATAAATTGCACCCAGTCAGGCCAGTGAGCTGGGGGCTAGACTTCTGCCTGCCACCTAGCCATACAGCTCAACACTTTCAGCACCACACCCTCATGCCCCAGCCAGCACTTCCACCACCCAACAGTATCACCTGGAGCCCAGTGTTGAGCAGCCCTGGCATAAACTGCTCCACCCCAGCTCACATTACTGATGTCCTAGGTACATGTGTAAACATTGCATTTAGGAGTAGTTTATTCAAGCTCAAACTGCTCTAGAGTTTATTACTTTGAAGTAATTGCAAACTTAGATGCATCTTCTGGGTGTAGCTACGTAAGCCATTTGTTGTTCAGAAGACCAACTAGCTCTGCAGTAAGTGTCATGCATCTATTAGGCTAGAGTAGATTAATTAACAATGTAGCAGAATAGTACGAGTAAATACAAGTACTATCGTGCTCCAGAATAATTTACTGTGCAGCAGAGCATGTTAATCTAGGAATAAATTGCTCCTATTCAGCTCATCCAGCAGGGAGCCACATTCAGCCTGCTGCTGAGCCATATGGCTTGGCAGCTAGTTGCAAGAGCTTTATGGCATGGGCACCTCCTCTGCCACCTGATAGAGCCATCCAGAGCCCAGGTCTGCCAACCTAGGTGCTGCTCTCAGTGCCCCCAGCCAGCCTGGGGATGACACTCAGGCAGCTGTGGCTAGAGGGCAGAAGCTCCCTCCGGCCTAAACTGCTCCTCCCCTCCTCCATTTGCTTCTGACTTAGGTGCATGTGCAGACACTGAGCCCAGGAGTAGTTTAAGGTGAAGCAATTTGTTCCACAGTTTATTCATGTGCATTAATTGCACATAAATCTCTTTATTATAATTCATGACTTCTAATACTGTTTGAAACAGATTTTGAACAAACATTAATATCCCTGGGAATTCTGAATTCTTTGTGACAAATGGATGATAAATTCTTTCCTATAACATAAAAGCATGTTTCCTGATATTCAGTGACATCCTCCTATTGCAGTAATAGGAATTGCACTAGTGTTAGCAATTTCAGAGGCACATAAGTTTATGTGTATCTAGAACACCGTAGCTGGCAAAGGCAGGTGGGGTTTTTTTATTATATGTAACAATAATAGGATTCAGTGTTGCATAAATATGGAAACATAGTACTAATCTCAACAGTTACTATCTAAATGTAACTTCAGAGCAGAGACCTTTATTAAAAATAAACATTTTGAAGGTCACCTGTCCATGAACGAATCTCCATTTGTTTGTGTCGATCAAGATGTCACTTTGTTTACATTCAGCTCTCAGTCATTTTAACCAAGATAAAACAACAAGTAAGAAAGCCTGCCAGCTTCTGTTTTCAGAAAAATAAGCACTTTAGCTTCATCTTATTCCTAATAAAAAATAAGCAAAAACAGATTGGATGACGTGGTTTTATGAAAAACAAACCTGGAAAGATAATAAGAGGCATGAGGCACAATTCCAGAAAGAGAGGAACATGTTTTTAGTGACTCATAAAACTATTTGTTATATTGTGCCTAGTTTGCAACACTACCTACATTTTGCCCATACAGAATTGCTCCAGGACAAGCTTGTATCTGTATTTCATAAGTTCAAATGCCTCTAGATGCTCTCTAATTTCTGCCCCATATCTACTATTAACTGTTGCTAAAGCAAACATAGAGAGCAGTGAATTTTGCAAGTGCAAATACAACACAAACCCAGGTACTCACAAAGTGCAAGTTTTTGTGTGTGCCTAATTTGTACATATGTCATAAATAGTGGCTTGACTGAAAAAAATTATCTGCTTTGTTAGAACTGGTGGATAGAATCCATCTGACCAATCTAGAGTTTTAAAATTGACAGCTGTCCCTAACTATTACCCAATGGATATTCAACTCCATTTAAAATAGATATAGGAGTGGCAGTTTCAGCTATATCTTATACTTATTACAGGCAACATAGAGCTAGGATCCTTCATCCTGCTAAAAGGTTATGGGGACTAGGTGGCATTACCCTCAAAGTACTTCAATCCTTCAATGCAGAAATGATGCTGAAGGAGAGAACTATAGACCAGGAAATCTATATGATCTGTAATCTTGCTGTGCCTTTGCCTGGCACTACAACTTGCCCGTTGACTAGATGAAATAGTGAACCAGAATTCCTTGGAGAAATACTACAGAATCACATATTTTCAAGTCTTGGAAAAATAGTAGGTAAATATATGATATGCCTAAAAGTTGATGCAGTTCCATGTGCATTAACTACACCAAGATGAGTACCCTTGCCACTAATGGGCAAAGTAAAAGAACTACCATGAATGGAACAAATGAGAGTAATCACAAAGATCGAAGAGCCTACTTCTTAGTGTTCTGGGCTGGTGATTGTGCCAAAACCCAGTAGTAAGATGTGTGTTGACCTTGCACAGTTGAACAAATATGTGTGCCGAGAAAGACATGTTCTTCCTTCAGTGGAACACCCCTTGGCTCAGCTTGCAGGAGCCAAGGTCTTCACAAAATTGGATGCTAGAGCAGGATTCTGGCAGATTCCTCTGGCTAGTGATTCATACAAGATAACTTTTATTACTCCATTTGAATGATACCAATTTAAATAGTTACTTTTTTGGATCTCATCAGCTCCTGAATTATTTCAGCTTTGGGTGTCACAGATACGGGGTGGCCTAGAAAATGCTCTTTTTCATGCTGGTGACATTTTGGTTTTTGGGAACACCAAGGAACAAAATGATACGAGATTGGATGCAACACTTAGAAAACTCCAAGAAACCAGAGTGACATTTAAGGAAAAGGAGGAGCTCTGTGCATGAGGAGCTCTGTCACCCCCCAAAGGCCCCAGTGACCCCCCCAAAGCAGCTACTACTGCCAGTGAGTGTGGTTGGTTTTTTTAAGTGCTGGGAGGCTGGGGCTTCGAGGGTAGCCATCGGCAGGGCTGGGGTGCAAGCAGGGGATGGGGCCAGGCAGAGAAGCCATTAGGGAGTCTGGGGGAGTGGGCAGGGGTGGTGCCATGTGAGGCAGCCATTGGAGGGGGCTGCAGGAGCCAGCAGGGGATGGGGTCAGGCGAGGCAGCAATCTGGGGGGCTAGAGGAGCAAGTGGGGGTGGGTCATATGGGCCCTGGAAAGGGGGGGTAGCTCCTGTGGGGCCTCATGGCCCCTGTCGGGGAGGGCTGTGGCCCCGTGGGGAGAAATGTAGCCTTGTAGGGGGCAGTCCATGAACTGTGCAGGGGGCTATGCCCTGTAGGGAGCAGGGGACCGACCCCACCTGTGCAGCCTCCCCACACACAGTCCCTCCACAATCCACCCACACCTACCCACACACCCCATGGCCCCCCACATGCCTCCATAGCCACCCACATCCCCTCACCCCCCTTCCATCACCCCTCCTACAAACCCCACATCCGCCCAGCACACACTCTGCATGCCCAGCTGCCAGACAGGATGAGACCTGCTCACAGGAGCTGTAGCTATAGGAGCAGCTGTCCCCACATCTTGGTTAGTGAAGGGGTCACAGAGATCTCTAACTGCTCTATAGTAAGAAAACCAAAGGCAAACAGCAAAACATATAGGTATTTAGAATTAATTTTATTATGATAATAGAGACACTGGTAGACTTCCATATTGCTTTAACACTGTGGATGTATCAATAAAACATTGCCCAAATGATTGCTGTCTCTTTGTTTCTCACTTTTTTTTTTTTAATAGGCATTTCTCAGTTTCCAAATAAGGAACATCAGAATTCCTGCTAGAGAGGCAAGTGTCAGGACCTAGGCAGAGGAGCCTTCTCAGAGCTGGCACCTTGGCCCCAGCTGGAGGTGGCTGACTTCCTGATCATTTGGGGCCAGGAGGACATGCTTTGACAGTTCAAAGCATGCCACCACACTGAGAACATCTTCTGGGTGATAGCTGCTCAAATGGCCGGGTAGGGGGCACATGTGGCAGTAGTGCCTCACAAAGGCCAACTCTGCTGCCACAGCCCACTGGCAACTGGTCCAATGGGGCAGATGCCTCTACTGGCTGTGCAGTCCCCATCTGGGTCTGGCAGGTATGCAGCAGGTCATAGCCAGGTAGCAGGCCCTATTGCCAGACTGCCGCAGTGGGTAAAGGGTGCAGGGAGCTCCCAGGATTGGTTCAGCAGTCCAGCCGGCACAAGGGGCAGTATCCCACAGTACCAATTGGCTAGGCCACAGAAGCTCCTGAGAATGAGTAGCCCTGAGCTACTTGCCAGGGAAACTTTTTGTACTTATGGGATCAGGACAGGGCAGCTTTTTATACTGCTGCAGATAGTGCAGGTGCTGGCCCTGGGCTCTAGCTCTCCCTCACTGCAGATCCAGGAGGAGCCAGGCAGACTTATTTTGCCCCAAGTGGCACAATTTGCCCCATGCCAAAGTGCATGTCTGGGCAGGTGTGCTGAGGCAAAAAGCCCTGACTAAAATTTGCGCCACTTCTGTTTGAGCTGCTGCAAGTACATGTGCAGACACACCCTAAGAGACCTTTTAAGTGACAAGAACATACAGCTCTGGGGTCAGCTACAACAGTCAGCCTTCAGTGAGATCAAGTAAATACTCAGCTCATCCCTGATATTAAACCAGTATAATCCAGTATGAGAAATGTGCAGTAGAGCTGCTTCGTCCTCTGGACTTGGAGTGTTACAGCAATGTCAAGAAGCTGGGCATTGGGCCCCTATTACTTCTGTATCAAGAACACTTGATCCACTTGAAACTTGATATGAACATATAAAAACAGAATCACTAGCAGTTACATGGACATGTGACCTACTCAGAACTTTCTTTGCCGGCCTGAATTTTATTTAAAAAATGGATTATAAGCCACTTACGTTCCTGTTAGGAGACCAAGCTTTCAATGAACTCCCACTGGGAATTTTGCTTCAGGATGCTGAAATTCACCTACAATATTGTACACATTCCTGGAAACGAGTTACAGACAATTGATACTCTTTCTAGGGTACCATTACAGACAACACTGTCTTCAGAAAATCACCACCAAGAGCAAGATGTCACTGTTTATATGGACCTTGTTGAGGACAGGATACCCATATCTGTTTCATTACAGATGAGGATCTAGGAAGCTCAATAATCTGATCCTTTCTGTCAAAAGATAAAGTAGTGCTACTTAGATGGATAGCTCAAGTAAGATTCAAAGACTGAGCTTGTGAGGTATCAACAAGAGAAACTCAGTCTCCAAGTTGTCAATGATTTAGTCATGTTCCAAAACAAAGTACTGGTACCTTCTGCTCTATGTCAGGAGGTCCTAAATAAGATTCATGAAACTCATCAGACTACTACAAGATGTCAAGCCAGGGCTCTTCAGACAGTTTGGTGGTCCTCCCTCAGTGATGACATACAAAATAGGGTGGCTAGTTGTAAGGTTTGTGCTCAACACTAACCAGTCCCTGTAGCTCCACGTTTTATGACTAAATTACCAGATTATCCATGGAAGATGCTAGGAGCTGATTTACTGACTTTGAAGTGTTCACCTCCTTGTTACCTTCTGTTTACCTCATTTAGAGATGACACAGCTACAGAACACCACAACTGAAAGAGTTATAATGGTGTTGAAGAGTACATGCACAATTTTCTGAAGCTGAATGTAGGCAGTTTGCAGCTCAGTATGACTTTCAGCATATCACCAGCAGTTCACATTTTAACCAGGAAGCACAATATGCAGGAAGCACAATGTGCATTTTAACCAGGAAGCACATAGTAATCAGGAAGCATGATGTGCAGTGTGGATTGTGAAGAATTTACTTCAGAAAAATGAGGATCTCTGCAAGGGTCTCCTGATATACTATTCAAAACCATTAAAACACAGATGGAGTCCAAAGAGTTGCTTATGTGTCACCAACTGCACAGCTCTACCAACGATGATAGATGACTTGGTTCCAAAACTTGTCAATGTTCAGGAATTTTGTGAGAAAAATAAACTAATAAAGGACTGTCAGAGATTGACTTATAATACCAGATGTGCCTCAAGAAATGTACCTGCTCTTTCCCCGCAGCAGAAAGTTTGGATTTCAGATGCAAGTACAAGGCACTGGCCAGGCTAGGGCATATTGGGTAGAAACACCTAGAAGTCTTTGTGGTAGGAATCAAGAGCATCTCCATTGTATTCCACCCTTTTACTACACTAAGTCAAAAGATACATCAGGACCACTAAATGGACTAGATTTGTGAATCCGTCTGCTTTAAATGAAAAGGCTTATTCATGTTTCTGTTTTAATTATGTTCTTTTTGTAGGGAAGTGAGTGGTAAAGATTCACAAGAGAGTGATGTGCTCGTAACCTGCTTTCAAGATGACTTTGCAGTTCTCTGGAAATCCTTCAAGTTTCTCCTGAGAAAGTGGGATATAGTAGTAAGAGCTAGCTCCCTTCCTGATGGCTGACATGTTGACAACAGCAGAAAGTTGTCAGCCATCTTTGTGTGTATGTGTGTGTGAGTGTGGGCATGAGGGGTTGCAATAAAGTCCTTTTAAGAGCATGTCTCCCTGCCTTTTCCTCAGCTATGAGATAGTACAGATAAGAAACTAGCTGGCAGGGATCAAAAAAAATTTTCTCCAAGTCCTATTGCAGAATTGTGCAGGCATCTTCTCAAGGTGTTTCCATTTTTTTAAATAGACATTTTGGAGAAGAATGCCAAAAATAGGTGATTGAACTGAGTGGGCATTGGTTCTGTTCTGACAACATCTCAGATGGAAGTTCCTAATGCCATAAAAAACACATCTTTGCAGAATCTGGTCCCAGTGAAATTGTTTTCTTGAGTTACTTGTTATCTCTTTCCTAAATCTGTAGGTGTGGAGGCCACTCTGCTGGGAGGAATGGACAGTGAGACCCAATTATCCCACTGAGACCCAAACCAGATCACCCAGTAGAAAGGGGTGGGGTGAATGGGAGGTAAGGAGCCCTGCAGAAGAAGTATCAGCCAAGGCACTCAAGATCATCAAGCAACATTGAACAACATACTCTGGTGAAATCTCAGGTAACACCAAGTTGTGGCAGACAAGTAGACCCTAGAGTACCACACTTAGGTGAGCAGGGCAGGCTGGTGGCAGATCTGTGAGCATGGGCCCATCACAAATACACAGAGGAAAATGTACACAATATGGCATGGTAAGGATCTTACAGAAGTTTTCTGTTCCAGCGTTGCATCTTGAATATCATCGAAAGGAGAACACAGGAACTACTACTACAACACCATTACTAGAACGACTAGGAACTAGCTTGAAGTTTCCAGCAGTCAGTTTTACACTCAAACTTATGCATAAATGTTTTTAATAAGCAGAAGCCTGGGGATCTTTCTTGGACCATGGATTGTCCAAGCTTGGTACTGGTTTTGAAACAATGGTTCACAATTATGTTCCATGCATATCAAATGAAAAGCAAGAGGAGGAACAGTACAATTAACTGAAAAGTGATCTTAATAACAGCATTCAAGACAAAAATATGTAAAAGTTCTTTACTAATATAGAACTAAAGTGTTGAAGGCATGTTAGTCATCTCAGGGAAAAAAGAAAAAATGTGACTGTTAGTGTTTCACAGAGAATATTTCAGTTAGGATGTGGTTTGCTCTATGGAAAAGTTTAACAACTGCTCTAGAGGAATTCTGGTTATTAGACTGATTTGTTCCTCAGTCTTAATATATGGTCTTAGACCATTACTGCAATTCCAATAGCAATTGTGGATTCATACTACCCCTCTGTAATAGCCAGCTCTGAAGAAGGCATGTTTGGTGGTGGTGAATGAAGCAATGGATCTTAGTATCGCACGTGACTCCCTCTATTCTGTTGAAAACCACCTTAAAAATAAGATATGAAAATGTCATTCCTGTTGGGCATTTTGCACAAATGGTACTCTTCTTTATGCTGTGACATCTTCAGAACAACGTTATCATTCATTCTTACCAAACTATTCATCTGAGCATTTTTACAGCGTGCAGTTTTCTCAAAATGCAGCAGTTTATTCACTTACTACTTTGAGCAGCCATGGTTTTATTGTGTGTCCCTCAGATCTTCCTATTGGCTTTTCTACACAAAGTGCAGACTGGTTTCAGATAGGGAGTTTTGTTTTTTGAAAGATTTAATGATGAAGGTTCTGACTTGATTCAAGGAGCCCATGTTCATCCAAATGGATATCTCTGCTCATATGCTAGCTAAATTTTAATGATTTCACCATTGTATCTTAGGGTTCCAGAAATCCATGGTCCTGTTATAGATGACTTCTCCATTTTCATATCTATTTGAGTCAACACCCCTGTATTTTGAAAGAAAAAAAACCTCATTTTCAAAGTGCTTGTATTGGATCACTACTCTGGACCCTTGGTTTACTTTTATTTCATTTTCTCTCATAATTCTCCTTTATGAGAATTTTTATAATGTTAATAAGTGGTCTCTTTTTTATTGTGTATGTAAGAGTGATAATTTATTTCATATTGCATTGTATCTTTAAATTCTTCTTTTCTGGATACAGAATTAAAAATAAAAAGCATCTAATGCATGAAGGAGACTATGCATATCATGAAAGTCACTGTTCGGTAACCCACGCAATTAGATGATATTAACATTTTGTAGTAGG